>VZRJ01004085.1:351129-672362 GCA_013397565.1 Ptilonorhynchus violaceus
TTTTGTTAGAGGGTCACAAAAGCAATCAAAGGCTCAGAAAGATCAAAGTTGAGGAGAACTTACTTGGTTTAGGTGTTTGCGTTGACAGCCGGCATCTTCCGTCAGCAGTTTTAACAGCTCACATTTTCGCATGGAAGTTGTACCCTTTTCAATCCCGTTTGTAAATTAAATCCCTTTAGAAGGTGTTTATTTTATTTCATTGGCTGTCGTCCATCTCAGGCACTATCCACATTTTCTACTTTATTTTCTCCATGTTTACCACACAAGCAGGCACTCTCGGACGCACGCCCGCGAGTCAGCGGGTGCCCATCATCTCCGGCCGGGGGGACCGCGCCTGCCGCCGGGCTCTGCTGCAACAGATGAGAGGCAGGTTCTTCCCCGGCTGCTTAGTGCGGCGTCTCCTTGTTCCCTCGGGAAGCCTCATGCCGGCTGTAAAAAGTAACAGCTCCTCCCGACGCGGCGGTCCCCTCCGGAGCGCAGGGTGCGCGGCGTGGGGAGGGAGGGAAGACACCACAATACCGGCAGAAGGAGCGCGGAGGGGCACACGCCGGGCTTCTCCGTCCTCGCCGCTGCGCTGTCTCCCGGGCCGGCCGCAGGCTGTGCCTCGGCGGGCGCCGTCCCGCCGCCCCCCGNCGCGCAGAGGCCGCCCCTGGGCGCTCCGCCGTGCTCACCGGCTGCCGCCCCGGGGACAGCGAGGAGCGAGAAGGCGCCCACGGAGCGCTGGAGCGGTGCTCGTCGGCGAGCCGAGAACGCGCACGGCTCGGGACCGCTCAGAGGCAGACGCACCGAGGAGCAGCCTCGACTCCGCAGAAAGTTCGCTGTGGCATCCCTCCGCATCTGGGAAAGCCCCAACCCGCTCCATGCAGCCGCGGTGGGGCTCTGTGAGTCCGCCTCCGCGGGGGCCCTCGCCCAGCGCTCTTCGAGCCCTCGGCCGAGATTTGGTCCCGGTGGCTCGCCCGACGCTCCTTCCCGAGGCGCAGCAAAGGCTCTGCCCCAGGTGCGCCGCGCGGCGCAGCCTCCGGCCGGGTGGTCCCTGCCCCTGCGGTGTCCCAGGTTCACCCGATGCTGCTGGGTCAGCCCGGCCTGGACGCTAACGGGACCGAGCGCAGCCAAGATTCGTAATAGAAGAGCAGAGGGAATGAGGCTGCTAGACCCCCAATTCCTCACTTTACTTTTCTTTTCCCTAAAAAATAATGACAGAACTTAAATGTACGGATTTAGAAATGGTAGGAAAAAGATGCGATGTGCAGAGACAGAGGTGCATGACAGAACATCCAGGTCTTTGCTAGTTTTTGGTTGGCTGGTGAGGATTATTATTATTATTATTTATTAATTAATGTATTTATTATTATTATTTTGAGGTCTGTTTGGACTCAGCCCCGTGTTGGTGTCTGGATGCAATGCGGGCAGGTGAGCACCTGCCACCATATGCAGAGCCCGCCGTGCCCGCGCGAGCATCCCTCAACGCCGTCCCGTCCCTGTTTCCCCTCCCTACCGGGAGGCTGGCCCCCGCCTGGCACCGCCAGGCAGCATGCCACCGCTTTCTCACTCTGCCGGTCTCTTTGGGTGAACAGCTTTCACGTGGGGGTTCCGGGGTAGAAGTGGGGGTGAAATAAGCCCAGGGCAGCACCGGGAAGGGCCGAGTTCCAGTGGGGCATGCAGCGTCACACAGGCAGCCCAGCCCCCAGGAGCCGCTTTGCTTCCTGCACTGCTAGGACGAGAGTATCCTTCGAGCTGGGTTGCACCTGCATTTCAGAAGGAGAATTCAGCACACCAAGGAGTGGACTGCTTGCCAAAGCAGGTGAACCTGAAAGTGTCATTACAGCGAATGTGAAGGAACGATCAGCCACAGCGTGCTCGAAGGCAGCTGCATGAGCAGGCACTCAGACCACCAGACTTCCACGGGCAGCAGAGGTGATGCAATTAATCTGCATTAAGTTGAGCAGTGAAAATGCCAGATGGATTCTGCTCTGGGACTTCCACAGTTGCAGCATGGAGTCTCTGCATCAGACTGTCATGTGAACCACTGGCACACGTATTTTACATGTGCCCCAAATTAGGCACTGTTCAGATTTCAGCAGAAACATACTGCCTTTGGGAACCTGCTCAGGAAATAGCCTCGTGCCACTGAGCAGTAAGCAGTACAGGCAGCCTGTAACAGGCCTCTGTGTGTCTCTTCCTGAGAGATGCTAATTGAACACGAGATCAACTCATGTTGGTTCAAATACAGATCTAATGCCAAAAGAAGCTGCTTTGGAAAGCTGAGCCAGTCATTCTAGTAAACACGTGTGTATGCAAACGTGTGTATAGACACACATAGAGCCATGCATGCACATCCACACAAAGGCAGGAGAGAGAACTGGGTAAGTAGAGGTGCACTAGAGGGCCAGAGAGCCTGCAATGAAGGCTGTGGCTGCTCCATCAGATTGCATTGGAATTGGCAATGTGAGCACATCAACCTATTATAGAAGCATTTGTACGCCTTGTGCAGGCTACCAACAGTGCTGATATTGACTGCACTGTGTTGGATTGGAAGTGTAATCACAGCTACTTTCAGTGGTACTTCCCAGAGCAGAGAGTGCTTTTTTGCCCCCACGTATTTCCTTATTAGATCATGAGAAGCCAACTTCTCGTTTGAGTGTAATATTTAATTTTTCACAAGTAAATACCACTATAATTAACAGTATTTCCTATGTCTTTTTTTGCATATTGTGACATTTCTGCTTTGCAGGGGTGAACGCAACATGGCACTGTCGATGTGTTTTATGTTTTCTGGCATTTTACTTGTGATAACCCATTAGCAGTCTCCTGTGGGTCTTCCCAACGCTTATAATTCCATGTTAAGCTAATGTTCAGATAAAATCTCTGTTGTATTACTCAGATGAGAATTAAGTAAACAGAATTTTACCTCTGATGCAGGACAGTGGAGTCTGGATCCTTGCAATATTCTGTGTGTATGCTAGTATGTTTTATTTCTAACATGTAGCTAGCTGCCAGTATTTCTCAGCAGTAAATACTGTGGCTAGGAGAGGGAGGTAAATAGGAAAAATTAAACATTCTGTGAAACCTGTATCACATGCTGAGGTTTTAGGGGTGATAAACAGCATGACTGGGCCTTGCTTTAATCTGCTCATAGTGTCACACCAAAATAAATTCCCCTTAGGATCTCCTCCATTTCTACCTGCCATGTTACACCATCCTCCTCAAAACACCTACTAACACATGCCTAAGTGCTGACCATTTGCAATTCAGCCAAATCCTGTGTAGACAAAATATCAAGAAGACTGGGTTTTTCCCTCCTCTTGCGGTTTGTGCAGATATCACTAGGATGTATCTCTTGGTTTTATTTCATGGACGGAAAAACACAAGATTAAAGATAGCTTGAAAAATAAGGTAGAGTTGGAGCACTTAGGAAATACTATTTGTTTCACCTTCTAATATTAATGGGTACAGGTAAGAAAGCTGCAGCAGCTGTAATTCAGTGTAATTTTACCCAAATCAGGTAAGCTGAATTGGCTCATTATCTTTAAAGAAGAAAAGAGAAAGCAGTGCAGAAATTTTAACCATCTTTGCTCAGTCAGTACCAGGTAGAAGGTGCCATAATATTTCTATGTCTCAGCTGCTTTTATTTATGTGTTAATGACAGATTTTCTTACTAGCAGGAATGTTTAAAGGATTATGAAGTTTTCTCCAAGATGGAGAAAGAAAGAAATTTATACTAATAATTTAAAATAATGTTATTCAATTGATTAAAACATTATTTGTATTAGGTTTTTATTAGTCTCGGATAATGGAGGAAGATTTTCTCAGATTTCTTACTGTTCTCATGTAATTTTAAATATGCTTCTACTGACCTATTGCTTATTAGGGATGATGTAAAATCACGCAGTACAATAGTATCTCTTGTTGCAGTTTAGATGTTTTTCTGTGTTTGTTTTGGAGACTACACTTGTACACAGAACAAGGTTTACAATTTTTTCTCTGTATTAATCTAATTCATGAAATCTGTAACAATTTAATTTCAGTAATTCTATTGTTACAGACCATGCACTTCTCCCAGACAGAACTCTGCAAGTGGCAAATGGTTCTTGCCAGCCTATACCAAGGCCTCTGTACTATGAAGTCTTTCCTTCCAAATAAGTCAGCGTATTGCCATTCATGTACTGAAATACCCATAGACAAAACTGAAGTTTCTGAGACTTGAGAAACAAAGATTCCTTTTATTGACTGATTGAAGAATGGGGATTCTGCGAAAGAAGATGAGGAACACCAATAGACATCTTTCATCTTCTATGAAACATTTATTGGCAGAGATACCATTCTTGTGAAGGTTTAGTGGGGCAAAGGGTTGTGAGTGAAGATAGAGACAGGAACATGCAAGGTAAAGGAGAAGTAGAGGAAAAGATTGATCTAGAGATGTGAATAAGTGGTAACACTTTTCTTAAAACAAGGAAGTACTGACCTCAGCTGTAGGACTCTTTCATTCAGTTGTTTTTCTATGCCAGATGGACTACAATCTTGAACTATACTTCTTTGGAGTTTTGTTTTTGGGGCTTTTTTCCTTCTACAAAAAATTTCCATGCCAAAATCTGGTATTTGCTCAACCTTAATTTCAGGTCATGACAAGCAGATTCTTGTCTGACTTTTTCTAAAGACTTCCAAGTTATTTGGGTGAGAAGATATTTGGGGTTTGTATTTTAATAGAGGGAAGAAAGTCTCCTAACTTTATTGACAGTTAAATTGCTCTTTAATTTTATTTTTGCAGTTTACATTAGAAATATGCGGAATTCTATGTAGATTCCTGTTTTATTACTACTTAAATCGCAACAATTCATATTTTTGGTGGACAGCAAGCAATTAAACTTCTTTTATCTGCCTACATTTGTCAGTTCCACAGAATTCACATCTGTTATTTTTACTGACATGCTACAAGCTCTTGCTCCTTTCTTCTCCTAACCAGAGTTTTTGAACAATTTAAGCTTGTTTTTCTTACATCAGAGGGTGGAACTTGGTGCAGTAAGGTTCACTGCTTTCTTTTTTAATTTTTTAATGAGTCGTAGAATAACATCACTAACGTTTTTGGTGTTTTTCAAAGTAATTTAATTTTTGTCCTCCATTATTATATTCGTATGTCTGTGCTTCCCAGTAAGCACTTGCATTCTGTAAGAACACTCAGCTGTTACATTTTGAGGTTTTTCTGGTACAGTATTTCACTGTAGGGGTTTTAGGAAGGTAAAGTCTAGTGAATCAAACCCTGTGCTGGAGTGGGATGTGGCTCCAGACTAGACACATCTAAATTTAGGTATACACACTTGAACTGCTGAGTGTCCTAGGCTCCCTGTAGAGCCAATGGAAATCTATTCAATACATGATGGGAGCTTAGAGGGAAGTTCAGCTTTGAATGCAGGTTTGACTTCTGGATGAGCTAAATCGTTTCTAAGCGCTCTACTGAAGGGGGCAAACACCAAAGTAGAGGTGCCTCGTGCTGTTTGAGATTCCCAAGGCTATCCAGGATGCCTGCAAAAGGTGAACAGATGGTTTTTGACCTGCTTTACATTGCCTTACAAAGGAAATTGCCTTTTTGGTGACCTGTACATTTCTGGTGGTTAGACCAAATATTCTGTGAAATTTTATAGGCTTTGGACACCTGTGCACAGACACCTGAATCCAAACTGCATTCCTTTTGGCTCTAACACGACATCAAATCTCACATGTAAACACCAGCATTATAGACATACAGAATCAGATGTTTGAATCTTCATCCTTAGAATAACGTGGCAAAAGCCTTCACACAGCAAAGTTTGTTGAGGAAGAGTAGAAAGTAAACCTAAGCAATGATCCCTTTCTCATTTTTCTGAAAGAGCTGAAACCTTTACCTGTGTTTATAAGGGTGGTAACCCGGTAAAGGACCTGAAATCTTGGAAATAAATGAGATATTTCAATCAGGAGATAAAAGAAAACAAGAGCTAGGATTCCAGGGCAACTAGCCAGGCATTTTAGGTATCTTTAAGTATGTGGAATAAAAGAAAGAACAAGATGTCTTGCTACACAAACAAAGCTATAACTTAATCAGCAAGACAGAGATTTTGTAGGATAAATCAAAAGGTTGGAGTGTTCATAGAGAAGGGTACAGGCTGTTCAGGAAAGGAAGGCTGGAAAAAGGGGAAGGCAACATTGCGTTACCAAGAATGGGTTTATGATCTGCTGAAAGAGAGGGCACATACATCAAAAGTCTCTAACGGAACTAAAAACAAGGCTTCAAAAGATTGGTCTACCTCATGTCAGTGTGGGAGAAGAGGTGATTGAACATCTTAAACACACACAAAAAGAGACTTTTCTTGGAGTTGTGGAGCTGTTGTTTTACATCCTCAAGAGGTAGAGTGTATACCTACATTTTATTCTCTCTTAGTGTTGTGAAACAGCTGAGCAATGTAAAGATGGAGGCCTCTAAGATCTGATAAAAGTGAGTTTGAAATAATAGGTCTGAGAACAGCAGAGAACAGTGCTTCAAAAAAAGAAGGTGGTGACACACTTAGACGACTGGTAGGAAACGTCTGAAGATTTTAATGGAACATATGCTGAAAGAGAGAGAGAGTCAGCCATTAGAAGCNGGCATGAAAGCAGTAGACATTCAGAATGTATTACCAGGAGTGTAACGTGAGAAACTGTTGTTTTGCTCTAGGTAAGCAGAAGTTTACATCAACTTCAAACCTCATGTTTGACAGTGGCGTTAAAGAAAAACGCTGCAGGGAGCCTAGAGGTCAGCATCATGGATAACAAGGTAATGTGATCTTTCAGGAATATTTCAGCTGGGCTTGTTCTGCCTAAGAAAAGATACATTTAAGTTATGTCATATAGTTTATAGTTGTGAAATGGAGAGTACTAAAGAGACAGCTAACATATTCACCAGAAATAGAAGTAGTAATCAGTTTTTCATCTTAGAAAGGAAGACCTAAACTATACATAAGTAGGATGTTCCTAACTATAAAAAGAGTTAAATACTGGAAGATTTCACATGAGAAAGTTGTAGAATCCATGTCTTTGAAACATATGAACCATTTTCTAAGAATAGGGTTTTTTCCTACTTTAGGATTCTCTAAGTGTCTGTAATGAGCCATTTTTTTCTCCAAAACTTAGTGTACCCCTTTTTATCGATAATATTTTGGGAAACTGAGTTTTCATGCTCTTAAGAAAGACATGCAGCCAATCTGTTTGCACTCTCAGGTGCCATTTGAACAGCGTGATTCAGCTTTGGAAGCATATGTAGCTTAAGAGACCAAATACAGTTTCTGTCCTGGCCTTTACATCTGAAAATGGTGAATTCTTCCCTTTGGTCAGAGTCCTATAAAAGCCAGGAGGGTACCAGTGCATTCAAGTGCAGGAATTTGGCTTCTGTCCATTGTGGTTTAAGACAACAAGACTTTAAATGAGGAATTCAACTGCCTAACCATAGACACCCTTTCAGATTCCTTAGGGTACCCCAAAGGTCCATGTGGGGCTGGCAGGTGTAACCCCCACCTGACAGCAGGCCCACACACGCCCAAAGAGCAGGTGGGATATTGCACAGTTCTGGAGCTCCAAAGAGCCTAAAATGGCACCAGGCAACCAAATCCTGTCCTGAAGGTGCTTTTTGGCAGTTTTATCGCTTCCATTTTTTTTTTCAACTAGCATTGTGATAAAGCATACACATTTTTTTGCTAACCTTTATTTGGAACTCTGTTTTAAATTCAAATCACAGACTAATTACCCAAGCTTTTAAAAAACCATAATTATTCTTCTCTCTCCACCAGACAACTACATCAGTAATGCTTTTAACATCTGAGCAAGGGAGAAGTTTTTTAAATTGTGTGGCTTTTACAGTATATTAATGGTCTGGCTCCTAAAACTGCAGAATGACAACAGTTCAGCTTGGTGGTGGGTTGTGTTGAAAGTGTGTAGAACCTGAGAGTGTATAAAATTCACTCCTTTTGCAGACAGACACAAGTAGAGGATGGCAGATATTCAGGCTTGAGACATCACTTCTCTTCCTTCCTTGTAAATACTTATTTTGTGCTGTTCCTGAGATTCAGTTTTCTTGTGATATGGCAATCCTCTGTCTTTATCAGTCCTTTATGATTGTGTGCTCAGTATCCAGAAGGAAATCATAAATACCTGTAAAACCATTAAAGACCTTGTAAGTAGGAACAACAGTTACCATAAGAGGTTTGCCTAGAATGGATGCTGCACTGATTCTGGATTTTGGGTAAAAATAGTTGATCTCTTTTTAAAATTGTTTTCATTAATGTAAAGTGGTGGAAGTGGATTATTTCTATATATAAAGGGTTGCTTATAACAAGACTTGCTAAACATATTGAGATTCACTAATAGTTCAGAATAATGGTCATCTATGTTTATGACAGGTCATATCGATGACATTGAGAGAGGCAGAGGGTATCAAGAAGATATCAAAGGATGTTTCAAGATTGAAGTTTCTTTCCTTTAACAGTCAAAAATAATTCCTTTTGCCATACCTTTTATGTTTTTATATAGCTAGGCAAAATTAAAGAGAATTGACTCATGTTTTTACTGTCATCATTTTAGAGTGCTCTGGTAGCTTTCTGATTTTTTTTTTCTTTTGTCTATGTGACAGCACAGTATGAAATTGACTTCCTGGATTTCAAAGTGCTTAATGCAGTCTTTAGCTACATTTTTGTTATTACATTCTCCAAGTGATGTTAAACTCTGACAGAAACTTACTTCACGTTTGATTACGTGTAACAGAAATGCAAGATAATTTGTTGCATAGATTTCCAGAACATTGCTTAATGATTAATTCTGAGAGACTGAGCATCTATTTACTCTAAAATAAATAGATACCATTATAATCCTCTGTTATTCCAGTGTGTTGTGCCCATAGTTATTGGCTGAAGAGGGGTGGCAGAAGCTGGGTAGGGCAGGGCAAAGAGCAAGCACTCCGAGGATACGGGGCTGTGTTGCTGTACACTTCAGCCCTGAGGTGAGTGGGTTTGGGGCACAGGTTTTCTGCGGTGTTTTCCAGCAAGGAACGGCCGCTGGATGGTGCTGTGGAGACAATTTGCAGTTATGGCACAGACCTGCAAGGTGCACAGCCTTGCAGGCTTCTGCATGAGGCGTGAAAGAGGTTCACACAAAGAATTAAATTTACCCTTCTCTTTCTTTTATTTCTTTTCTCACATGCTTCATAGAATTCCAGGGTAAAGTCTAAGTCAACGAATAAAAATCAGCTGCAATCTTATTGAAAAATGTGCATCCTGTGTTTGTGTATGTGTGTATGTACTTTCTATTGAAAGAAACCGGTCAAGATTTTATGTCGCTTTAGTATCTTTTCTGTCACTGTACTCAGAGTAATATAGCCATGAAGCTGTTTGATTTATTTGGTGGAAGTGTGGTACAGCATGGCATCTCTCTGGGAATTTTGTGCAGGTGTGTATTTGTGCAGAGAGCTTTAGCCTCTTATCATGTAAGGACTGACTCCATGGGAGTGCGGGGGAACAGCTTTGCTCTGTCTGTGCCCTGCCTCTGGTCGCTGCTGCCCCTGCAGTGGGCAGGGTGACTGATCTACACAAGAAGAGTTTCTTTTCCATCAGCTCTCTGGTGGGACCACAGTGGGGGATCAAGAAGGTAGAGATCTATCATAGTCAGAGTGTCAACTCCTGGAGATCCCGCAGCCTCTGTATCTCAGGATAATTCAGCACTTGGTGCTCAGATCCTGCTTCCATGGGTGCCTGGTTTCTATGCGGGTCCTGAGAACTCCACTGAGATCCACGTCGCCAGGTGTTAAACAGCTACAGTACAAGTGTCTGTTTGAGATACTTTCTTACATATGAGCCACTCTGCTATTGATGTAGACAAAATACTTAAGCAAAATGTTTTCATGGATGGGCTGCATCTTGCCATAGGAATATCGTTTTCTCCTCGATCCCTACCAAGACTGAACATGGCACTTTGCCTTCTGTGAACATCTGCAGGGAATCTCATCCTCATAGCCCACAGAGACACAACTGAGCATGGCCTCCATGGAAAGGACACAAAAGCAATATTGCAGTTCAGAAGGAGAAATTTACAAACATCATGTCCATCAGTGCATGAAACAAACTGAGTTACCTCAGCTGCATCCTTTAAGTCGAGATCTGGTTGTGATTGTCACTATCACTTTTGCTCAACTATCAGGCAGAACTGAGAAAAATATTGAAATAAGCTCATTAATGTTTCTCTACAATAACTCCAGTTCATTCCAGATCAATCTTGAGTATTTAGATTTTGCAGATACTCTATTCCATTCCCTTATATTCACTAAATCTCTGAAAATTTATGGCTATGAATACAATAAGTGGAATGATCATGCAGATAAGCACACAAAAGGAGATTACATTTTTATTATCGGAAGAGAGATAATGATGATGTATTTCTAATAGTCATTCAACTTTACTCATGATGCTTCTCTAGGGGAGAGAATATTTGAAACAGCTGGTCAGATAATATAAAGTAGAGCTTAAAGACTATTTGCGATGCTACTGAAGTTATAAATGTTGTTGCTGTAAAAGAATGATAATAAATAAGTGCATTTAGTGCTATTTGGATATTTAGTGCAATAGAATAGTGTGTGTTTGTGTAAACTAGCACAACACTGTTGACAATAATGACTTATAAAAGCTAAAGCTGATTTTGTGCAGTAGGACTTGATGGAAAAGAGCTTACAGACATGGGAAAATATGAATATGAAAATCCAAAAGCTTTATCAATAACTGCCTTCTGGAGTTTGGTTAACACATATTCATAATAAAATATAATCGAATGATGGCATTTTCACAGAGATTATACACTTTTCAGCACTGCTACCCAATGACTTTGCCTAAATAAAATTGTAGTACTTAATGACTTGCTAGAAACCTTTTTTTCTCCCCACTCTCTTAGATAATTTTGTGGGTGGAAGTACTTCTCTGTGTAATTGTATTATTTATGCAAGTGACTGTCAAGATTTTCCAGAATTTTTAGGTTTATTATATGTGTTAAAATTTATGAATAGTTTTTCAAATTGAAAAAGGTTGCTTGAAAAATCAAATTTTCTAATCACTGAGATTCTGTGACTGTTAGATCATTTTCGTCCTTGGAGTGACTTCTGTAACAATTTTATATCTATAGAGACCTTTCCCTCTGCTAAAATATTTGTATTTGTCATCATTTAATTTTAATGTTAAATCACTCTATAATTTAAGGACCATTCCATCTGTCATTCCTATGCTTTCTTACTTCACACATGAATAAAGAACATTTTTCATGCTTTGTCTCCTAAACAATGGTTGCCAAACCAGTCAATATCAACAATCTAAAATGTTACATTTGAAAGTGATTTAAAAAAAATAATTATAATGACACTTTCACATCTTTTTTCCATCTGGAAAAAATGCTGAGGTCTGATGGCTCATGAAATATATTAATATTTAATTTAGAGGAAATAAATATTTTAAAAGTATCCTTCTGCATGATTAGTCTTAATAGATTAGTGTTAGTGAAAAGAAATAACCTGTGTAGAGTAAAAGGGAAGACATAACACCTTTATCTTTCAATAAAAAAAATAGATTTTGTGAAGAATATATGGTTATATTAGTGTTGGTTTTGAAGAAATCCTACAGGAGGGGAATAAGCTAGAAATTCTCTTCATGGATCACAGCCATAAGTTTCCAACTTCTTTGTTGTTCCACTGTCTCTGCCCCATGAGAAGACAGCACGGGTGCCAGATAGCACTGATTTTGATCTGTGGTACTAGACAGAAAACAAGACCACAATGATGATGAAAAAGTGTCCCTAATTATTTTTCCTGATGTGGAGACATCAATCTCTTCATCACAGTTTTTCAGCCGTGAGCAAGGGCTGCTGGATCCAGGAGCTGTGCGACAGCCCCGACCAGCACAGCGATGCTGGGGGAGCTGAGAGATGCACTTAGATTTTTTTCAGCTTCATCAGGCAGGGCCTTAAAAAGAAAAACACAGCTACTGGACAGTTATAATAGACTGTAAAACTGGCAGGATACTCAGTCTCAGACTCTGCATTAGGAGCTCTGCAAGTCCTAAAGCACAGGTCAGGGTTGGTGACTGCAGTGCTTCATTGGAGGGGAGATTTCTGGAGCTGATAGCAGAGCTGTGTTAGGGAACCTTATGCACCCTAAAGCACAACTGGCTACCATTGAACCATGCCTGACAGATGCGTGTGCAGCTCTGCACTCTCTTTAAGTTGGAAATACCGTATTCATTGAGTTTAGTGCTCAACTCCCAGTGTTGGTAGAAAGCTTCTCCTCAAGTCTAGACTAATTTGTCCTCTCATAATTGCACAAACAATTATATAAACTTAATTTGCCTGTAAAGAAACTGATCTGTTTTTCAGGAGTCATGACTCTTAGGAGAAAGAAAGGAAGCTCATGTGCGTGACAAAAACCTGAGGAGAGGTTAGGAGTGATAGTAGGCAAGGGCTCAAAGGGACTCAGTATCACCATGTGTCATCCTACCCAAACCCAACAATTTAGTGGCCTTACTTAGGTGGATGAAACACTATACTTAATCCTGAAAGGAACATATAGATTATATCTGTTCAACAAATAAACCACTTCACCCAGGTCTTGCGGAAAGAGTTTATTCAATTTGTTTTTGCAGCCCTCCTGTGCATAAAGACTGCCTTCATATTTCTTCTCACTTCCATTTTCTCTAAAATGCCCAGGACAAATACTGTGAGTCATTTATCCATATTGCTTCTATACAAATAAAAATCCTTCACTGTTATCTGGCCAAGTTGTACATGTCTATTAATATTAGCCAGTTAAAGTATTGGTTTGTATCTTCTTAAGGGTGGATTTTGGATTTTTTTTGTAGTAATGAATGTTTCTTGCATTAATATGCAGGCAGCCTGCGATATTCAAGAGAATCTCCTTTGTCTCCTTTTCATCTCAAATTCAGACAGACTTTACATCAGCTTAATAGCACAGATAGTTGTAGCTCTACTCCCTCGAACCTTGCTAAAACATTGCCAGTCATTATCCAGACACCAGGAAGTGACAGTCAAACAGCTGAATGGGTCTGAAATATTTTCCAGACCGCTTTGGATTCCTGTATGGCAGCACATATGCACAGAGGCCACGCCAGCTCAGCAGGGTGGGCTTCTCCATCCACAGCCGCCAGCCCAGCTGGCAGCAGGTGTCTGTCACTTCGGGGACCCTGAGGGCAGGCACAGGGCACAGGGACCTGTAGCTTGGGTTGCTCCCTCCCTCTCCAGCATTCCCAGACAGCTCTCAGCTGCCTGCTCAGCATGGGGCTCCCACACAGACCACCACCCAAGCTACACCCTCCTACCAACTGCAACAGAGAAAATATCTTCTATGTATAGAATTCATCCAAATTTCCCTCTTTTTCTCTTTTCTAATTCTAAAAAAAACCCCATGCACTGTGGGCAGTGCATGCTGCACTGTAGTTGTTTCTCTGTTGAAAGAAGACAGAAAGAAAATATTTCAGAAGCTCAAAATGTTTTATTAATAGCCCTGTTAGGAGGACTAAATAATGCACACATGCCTGAACTTCCCTTGCTTTTTGATTCTGGACTCAAACATTACATGGAGAACTATTTTTTTTAAGGAATTAGATATTTTTTCTTTGCAGTCACATCCTCTCACAATTAATCTGGCTTGTACTAAAAGTTTCAAAGCTATTTAGATGAGGAAATTTTTCACCAGGAGCAGAACCAGTAATTCTGAAATTCAGACTGAGCTGACCTTCCTAGGTATGCTCCAAAAATGCTCTTTAATTTTGCTTTGTTTGACATGTTGCTTTGAAGTATTTTTTCAGATGTTTTTTCAGAAATGTTTTTCAAAGCTACTGAAGCTCACAGGAAGGTTTGGAGGAAGTCAGCTTAATCCAAAATTGCCTCACATGGAAAGTTAACCGTATATTGTCCATGGGTTTTTAAAATTTTTTATTTCTTGTCTAAAAATGGTCTCAGTCGCCATCTGCTGTACCTTGCCAGTTTTATCTGAGAAACAAATCTTCTGTGATAGCAGGACATGATTGGCAATTTTCGGTCCATTGCCTGTAAAATCATGTGGGTAATAAAATATAGTTCCATCTCAGAAAATGACAGAAGCTGAAGAAAAAATATATTGTCTTCCTTCCTGTGATTAATGACTCATAATAAGAGACAGTGTAGCATTTTCTCTAATGTCTTGGTGTCTCATATGAAATATTCTAGTTTAAATGAATACACTTGTTTTTCTACTTTCTTTCTTTTTCTCATTAATCTCATTAGGGAACTTATAGCCCATGATTTAGAAAGACCCAGACACTAACAAATGTGTTTCCCAGACTAGTACCCAATCTGCTTGAAGACATGGGTGACATCAAACTATTTATAATGGTCTTGTTCACAAATAGCCTTATCTTTACAATGGAGTTTGGTAAGGTTTCATCTTATGTCATTAGTGACACACAGAGTGCATCTCTATTTTTAAATAGAGGACACAATCACAGATTCTGTGTGTATACTGGCAACCCTAAACTATAGGGATTGGATTTTATTTGTTTGGGGTTTGGTTTAGTTCTGAGGTTTTGGATATTTTTTTTCCTATTTGTCTTCCTCCCCCTCCACTTCCCATTCAAAGCATCCAGAATATTCTGAGGACTGTGCCACACTACTATTTTTTTATGCCAAGAAACAGAGGTGTAAGATGAATGCCCAGGAGTGTGACATGAATTCATGGAGGTGCTTGGACACCCACCTCCCGGACCTTCCTGGGACAGTGTTGGTGAGAGGGTGAGGGAGCCAGGGCAGATGTCAGCACACCTGAATTTTGTTGTGAGAGGAATAAGCAGAAAAGAAGCTCCAAGATAAAATAACTTTAATGCTACATGTAAAATATGTGGACAAAGATGCAGGGGTGCAAGAGCCAAATTTTAATAGCCAGAATTTCACAGGTAAAAGCTACTATGCCTTTTCCATCTTTTGTTTTTTAAAACCATATAACCGTGGTGCAAAATATACTAAAGAAAGTCAGAGAATGAGCTTGAACACTGGACATCAACTGTCCACAGAGTTTAGTGGATTTTTTCCCAGACCCCTCTAGTTAGCTGTAAAGCAAACTGATGTTTATGGACCCTCTCATACATTTGATTTTGTATTCTTTGCAGAGAAGTGCCTGTTGTAAGGAAGCTATATATATGTTGATCTACTACATCAATATGAGATGAATAAATGAATTTGCTTGGCGTGAATGAGCATAGTTTGGCTATAATAACAACATTTATGTGCTCTCCAGTGTATATTTACTGATACTCGTTTTCTCACAATCATTTGCTCTTGTTCTTTTTTGGACTTGATTGCTGCTGAAATTTCTTGAATCAGAGTATATTTTAGTTGTCTATTGTGCTCATTTATTGAAATTCAAATTGTTTTTTTCTTAATAGATTTTTTTTTTTAACCTGGGGGCATAATTCTACCAATCACTTGGCAAATATGTTCAAAAACATAGTCAAGGAAATGCCTCATTTTCCTGAAAATAAATGTTATAATACTTTAGAAGGCAAACAGTAAACTTTATTTGTTTATTTCATGGTGGAGTTACCAATATCCACTGCAAGATATTTGTATAGATCTATTTTTGCATAAGTAATTTTTATCCATATGAGAGTAATTAAAAACATTTTAAAGCACATTTTGATCTATGATTAACTGTGCTTTTATATCCCACTTTGTGTAGCTTAATGTTCAAATTTTATACATTTAAAATCTTTGATTTATTTTTTAATTATTCTAACATTAAAGTAATTCAGATCAGATTTTATGTGTCATGTTCATACATTATTAAGTGGTGATTGTAAGTATTTACACAGAAGTGTGTTAAATTATTAATTCTTTATAAAGCTATCATATTAATTTTAGCTTTGTAAGAGAGGAAACCATTTATTTCTCTAATTCTTTTCCATTGTTACATGCATTCTTTTTATTCTTTCCTTATTATTGCTGTCTCCCTTAGACACTTGGTTGGAGAAAAAATAAGCACACAGAAACACAGACACACAAATGCCATTTTCCAACCTTCATGTTCCTTTATTTAAACAGACAATAAGTCAATATCCCCACTTAAAATAAGAGAGGTTGTTTCTTTCTCTTAGTGAAAAAAATCACCTTTTTTTTTTTAATTGAGAATGACAATGTTGGCTGTATAAGTGTATGGTAGGAGAGTTGTGAACATGTGTGGAGGCAAGCAAGCATCAGAGTGAACTGAGACTTGTAGCTGTGCTGTGCCAGGGATGCCTAGAAATGCAGAGCTGTGGTGCACGTGCTTTGTGTTAAAAAAGTTCATCCTAATTTAGCTGGTGTCAAGTGGTGATGGAGTGATGTTTGTTCAATGTAGTGATATCAGCCATCACACCTGTCTTTCATGAAGAGGTATAACTGTTTATCAAAGAAAGAATGCTTAAACCACTGAACATGAAAACTAAGGGCTTCTTATGTTTCTGGCAATCCCTGTCTACCTATTCAGGTGCAGAGCTGTCTTGGGTATCTCCATGGGTGGCCAGGAGGAAGGAATCAGCCTGGCTGTGCTGCCACAAGCACACAAACTCCCTAGGGCTGCCGCACAAGCTCTGTGCATTCCTGCAGACCCTCTGGTCTCATCATCTGTGGATTTAGAGATTAATGCCAGTTTAAAGATACCAATGAAAGACAGGAGGATAAAATAAACTGGAAAGACTCTGCAGCAGTCAACATATCAACAATTGGGTGAAATAAGATCCTAACTGAGGGCAGTGAGAAGGCTGCTGCAAGATCTCCTGACTACAAATGTATGGTATTAATTGCTCTACATGAGGTAAGTGAGGCCTTTCGCTCAAATATTGTAGAAAACATAATCCGGTAGCTCTTAATAATTTATTTAGTTCGGCACAATCAGGGAACAAACATTATGACAGAAACTTGGTAAGAATCAGTGATCATCATCTAGCCTCAGGCAAATTGTATGGAACACAACAGGGCTGTCTGGCAGACAATATCAGCCCCAAGGCTGTTTCAAGGAAAAAATATAAACCACAGCAAATAACATATTGAGAAAAAGAAAAGAAATAACCAGTGATAGCACACAAAAACATGAATGCATAAAAATTTTACAGTTTCTAGTCAATGTTTGATTAAACAGGATTACATACAAAAATAATGAAACTTTTAAAAGTTATTTCTTAAAAGACAAAGATTTCTGATGAAATGGAATGCTGGACCGGCAGGCAGCTTGCTCGAGGATGAAATATTAATCATTACTGTAAAAAAGACTCTAAATGTTATAGCTGTGATGCTCTCAGGAATGAAATTTATTTTGTTTTCTATTCAATATTTAGAAGTGATTTGTACTTTTGTAGAATTGCAAAGGTGAGTTCTATTTCCTTCTAACACTCAGCTTTTTAAACCTTTGTAGTGATGAAAATTTGGAGCACTGGCAGCAATAATAAGAGAGGCCTCTGTGTGTGAAGTACTGTTAACTACAGGTGCTGAGATAAGATCTGGGTGCTGTTTTCTAAGAAACTCATTCACAGAAAGGAATCTTCTTGTTCAAAGATTTTTACATGCAAATGGTCATCACCTATGAACTTAAGCCCATGTGCAGTTGTGAGACAGTATCACAATCTACTCTATACATATTTAGAATGAAACTTTTGAAAGCAATCAACCAAACCTGAAGGGAACATCACAGTGAACATGGCTTCTCCCTAGGTAACTTATGCCCAGAGTTTTAGTGTTCTTCCACAGTCACTTGTGCAATACTAGATACATGTGACTGGCCCGCCCTTTGTGGATCAGGTTGTTTCCTAATGAATGTATTTTTGCAATTGACCCAAGCATGAGTTACACCAGTATGTCAACTCTGTTTCTGTGCTGTTGATGGTGAAACACAATGCTTTTCATTCTGGTACAGGCAGGGTGCTACAATGAACTATAGCCCTGAGAGCTGCTGGTGAAGATCATATTTAAATAGTCTCCATGGCCATTTTACTAAAGATTTCTGGAAATGCATTGTATCTTTCAAAATACTGGGACTATGTGTTTTGCTATTGCCAAGGGCAGGGATCATTGCAGAAATTAATTTCTGGTTCAGTACCTCTTTGAAGAGAGAAAAGTAAAAGATCTTACCACTTCCATGACTGTAGCTGTGTTTTTGGCCTTCTGGCCCTTTATACCTGAACAAAATATGGAAATAATGACTGAAGGAAAACACAGTCATTTCTTAAGTATGATTCGCATCTTTCCTTTTGAAAGCATTTGCTTATCACCTCTCTATTTATTTAAATTATGGACATTACTGAACACTGGGTTGGGTTTTTTTAATTTTTATTTTATATTTGGTGAAAAATTCCAGAACAAAATATAACGGTGTTAGTTGAAGAATCAGAAATCCTTCATTGATAAGGGGAAAAAAAAAGCCAAAACAAAGCAACACAATACTCTGTTTTGTCTTTCATAAAAAATTTACTGCTTTCCTATGTTAATTAAATTCATGCTTCTGGACAAGAATTCACTGACAAAAAACATTCTTACCACTAAAATACAGATGTCTGTACTAAAAACAAGAGACAGAAGTAGTCATTAAACAGAACATAACAGTAATATGCAACTGATAAGGCAAGAAGAATCTCACACTCAGCTGAACCTCAGAGATATTTGTGATAGACAAAATGCAATTATCCAACACAATTTCCCACCAAGAAGGTCTATCATCCCACTGGTATGAACAATTCCACTGATGGGAGTTTTTATAACAGTGCATCCTGCATCTGGGATTTCCTCAAACAATGGTGCTTTCCTTCCATAAAACAGCAGGAACTGATTTTCACATTTGCATGATATGAGGGTCCTTTTCCTATCTCTGATACTCCAAAGCAATCAATGAGCTGTGGAGGGATCTGTTGCAAGATGAAAGAAATTGCATGGCTGTGGCAGAAAAACCTAAATCTGTTCTTGTGAAGGTAATTATGAGTCATCCGTAAAAAAATTGCATCGACCCAGGAACCCCTGATGGTGCTCCTAATTCAAGAGAATAGTGAAGGCAAAGTTTTCTTGAGTTGCAGTAGAATTACACAGTCCCAAAGATGAAGAGAGTACATATGATGGTCAGAAATTAGGGTATTCAAACTTTCACAAAATAGCTTCTTTGCTAGTGACAAAAAACACAGAAGCCAATGAATCAAGATTCTCTAGCAACAAAAATCGTTTCCAAATTTGCTCATCTGTTTGTGAAGGAGAAGTAGGACCATATCCAAGGGAAGAAAGGCACACCACACATGCAACCTGAAATACTGGAATAACTGGAATTCCATGCTCCTCTTTCCAGCACTAATGAAACCAATGGAAAATACATGTGAACTGGCTTGGTTCTGACCCAAGGTTTTGAAAACTTCAGTAGCTATTAACAGAGTTGTATGACAATCATCAAGTGGCTTGCTAAACTTCACGTAAGATTTTTCTTTTGTTCCTCAGGCTCACTCTGGGAGTTCTGGCTTCATAAAACTCTTAACACTCAAAGGAAAACACAGGCTAATATGTTATGTTCCCATGTAAAAGTACAGAGCTTTGTAAGGTTTCCAATGGAAACCACAATGTCTCCCCGGCATATCCTCCCCTGGCATCAGCAGGTGCCATGTTTTGTGGATTATTTAAATCACATTGGAAGGTTATAGTTAGGAGCCAGCATGAGTACAGAGAAAAGGAACAAAAGAGTTTCGGTAACTTATCAAAACTGCTATTTCAGCTTGTACACAGAAAAGAAAAAAATCCACCTGAAGTCTCTCAGCAACTATTGGCAAGTCAATGAACTTAATAGAGATCAACAAAGCCCACCTTGTCCTGTCACTTACTAACAGAGAAGTTCTTACTATGCTAGTAATAATTATTATGACTTCATCTTACTGACTGTGGTGGATGGTATTAATTATTCTATTCCTAACTTTACAGTCAAATGACAGAAACATATATTTGAATTGGTGATAGAAGTATATTCCAATATTACAGATAATGACTTAGAAATCTAATCCTTTCCTAAATGTCATTATTTAAAAAACAATATTTCATTCAAGACTTCTCTGTCACTCAGTCTTGATTTTGTTTGGTCTGTGAAAGGGCTGAAGGTGGAAGGAAGATGAGTGTCGAATTCTTCCCTGCTCCCGTGTTCTCCTCTGCTGTTGACAAAACAGCAGGGGAGGAAAAGACTAACGAAAGAACAAATCCTAAATCACTGCAATGGTTATTTTATTTGTTATTATGAAGTTAGGTGTGATCCTCATTTCAGTACGAGTTCTTTGAATAAGGAATACAAATGTTCCTCAGATCTCCAAGAAGATGAATGTTTACCTACTAGGAGACAGACAGAATAAATAATCACGATACTGAGAAGTGTATGTCTTTTGCATTTAATTAGTATCAAACCCAAGTCAAAATTATGTTCTTCTTCCTGCCCATGCTATGCCTAATCAGGGGCAACACCAGTTACCTGGCTGATTACATTAGCATGAATCAATGCAAGTAACTTGACATTCACATCATTATTTTGTAGCTGGGAAAAACAGTTTGATGTTGAAGAAGTATATACATATATATGTAGCAATAAAAATGGACGACTTGGGAGATGTGCAAAAGGCCCTGCAATTCATCTTATATTGTAAGAGAAAATTAAGTATATACTACTCATGATGCCCTTCAAAATATTTGCTTAATTAGTTCTTGAAAATCCTGTTTTATTCGAATTTGCTGACCTTGTGATGCAGTTTGCTTAAGTGCTTTAGTTAGCTCAAGTCAGGATGATTTTTTACTAATTTTAATAATATTTTTTCTAAAATAGATTTTCTGTGAAATAAGTTGGTACAGCTCATTCTGACCATAAGGAATACAACAGATGGAATAATCCATCAGCATTTTCTCTTCAAAGACATGTTCATGTCATCTGCTTGTTTTCCAAATCACACAAAATTACAACCAATCCATGCTTTGTTCAGGTATCATGCTTTCTTATCCGTTATTCTTTTCTCTTTCTGTCTCTTGTTCATCTTCTTACAAGAAGACCTGTACTGCTCTACCTCTCCTAATGTATTTTTGTGCACCTTTTAATTTTATATGATTCTTTCTATATTTCATTATGTACTTCATTTTTCCTTGATTTTCTCACAACAGGCTTTTCTATGCAACCTTAGGACTCTTTCAATAGTCTGGTGATGGTCATCAGTATTTTAGCCCCCTCATCATATCATACAACAGATTGGTAAGAAAGTCATAGATGAAATAATTTAAAGATAGCAGAGTACAGTGTCATATTGAAGATTTAGATTTTAAATCTAAATGTTAATATGTCGTGGGGATACCAAACACTGTACAGCAGACTAATTGACTGAAAATTGATTAAGGCAGGCAGTTCCAGATGTCAAAGAAATATTTTTAAATCTGTAGAATTTAAAAGAATTACAGAAGGCAGTTGAAAACAAATGTTTGAAAAGCCCTTTTGATACATGATTAAAATATGATAGAGATGCTCAACAAGAATGGGTAGGAAAGATCTAGAGGTTGTACAAGAGTAGAAAGTTTTGAAAGTAAAACTATTTTTCATTTAAATGCATTTAAAGAACCAAAAAACTATCAGGGAAAGCAGCGTGTAAGTTGGGAATCACTTTGAAATCTTTGCATTCCTAATCTATAAAAGAAAATACTTTTGAAAGATTTTTCACTTTCAGATACAATCAACAACCATGCTATCCTGAAATAAAAATAATATCTTTACAAAGCTTTTGAGTATAAGAATTTTATTAAAGTAAGCTTTTTTTCCTATTACTTTTGTGCTAGGAAAATCTAGAATACCATACTTTCTGTAGAGTCTGATACAAAGACCACAGAGATTACCAGACTTTTTTACTGACACAAATGTTGAAGTATTTTCAGGATGGCATTAGAGACTAACTTTTGCACTACTCTGTAAAAATGCTTGTATTGCGCTAACTAATAGAGAATTTTTGAGTTCAGTGTTCTAACAGGCAGAGGCATAAGCAACAAAGTTGTAGAGCTGCAGTTAGAAAAGCAGGGGAATAACACATTTTTTGAACTCATCACTCGAATAAGTGTGAATTCCATAACACTGGCTTATAATGAACTATCTGATATTTTCAAATTTTGTCAAATTAATGAAAAAATAGTGTGAAAATGTGGTCTTAATAGTTTCCTTAAATCAATAGAACAATAAAAATCATACATATTGAGTCTAAAAATACCTTCCTTAAATTAAATTGTTTCAAAGTTCATTTTATAATGTCTTTTTTTTTTGTGAAAGTAGAAAGCATTGATATGGAACATCTTTTTCAGGTCTTTTAAAATAAATTCTGGGGTTTTTTTTTTGTTAATTCCTATTACTTGAAAGTTATGACCGTAAAAAACTGCAAGGTCTTATCTGTCTTAGAATAGTGAAGAAGTTAAAGAAGGCATTTCATGCCCTGTAGGATTTGTGGAAGCCCAGCTGAGGATGTAGAATATATTGGAAACAAGTTGCCATGGAAAGGGGATTCAGGTAAGTGTGAAAAAGAATGGCTTATGCTCGTTCTGCCTCTACAAAGGTACTCTGTAGAGTTCAGCACCTTTCAGAGCGATTCTGTGCTGTTTTCTCCTTGAATGCTACTTCTACACTTTGTAGTCAAAAAGAAAACAACCAAACCCCACATTTTCGTAGTGGAAATTGAGGTTTGGTTAAATATATTTTTCTTAGAAAACAGACATGCTTCCACAAAAAGTTTTAATTAAAAAATTGGAGAACTACACATAAGAATCTCGTGTGAACTCACTGAAATTATATATTTCCATTTAGAAATGCTTCTGTCACAGAAGTGTGATTTCCTGCTATGACTACTTTCTTCCTTCTGGTCGCACTCCCCAGTCAAACTCAACCTTCAATGATTCACTAAAGATAGAAGTCCCAGGAGCAGGAGGCAATAGTGCATCACAGAAAAATGTATTCTAGCCAGGGAATCTGTCATATGGAGGATGGCAATAACAGAAAGCATGTGAACTGCTTTTACTATCAGTCTGGGGTAAAAGCTGTCAAGTCTTTCTGTACAAAAATGTCTGTTTTCAAATTTTTAAGTATTTTCATCACTTGATTTTCCAATTAAATGTAAACAGTTTTTATAAGGGAGAACAAAAGCTGTCATCAATATCTGCTTAAACAAAATATCTACAGTGGGATGTTTTATCCATACAGGAATGAATGAAGCCCAAACATATAGCAGCCATTGTAAGCCAACTCTAATGATACTTTTTAGAAGGAATGAGATTATTTTTAAGACAGCATGTCATTGTCATCCAAGTTGAAATCTAGGCATTCCAAAGTAGAGTGGGGAAGCAGTCATTTCTGTAGGTAGCTGAGCGATGATTTTTCTATTTGAATTAGTTTTTCATATTGATAGCCATGAGATTTAGAAGTCAGGAGCAGAAGTGTAATGTTTAACTTGTCAAACTGTGCAACAGCTCTCATAAACCAAAATTACAGCCAAAGAGCCAATGCAAAGAGTTTCTGCATGACCCTATGAAGCCAGTATGTTTGCCTATTTAGAACAACACTCTGAAATATGCACCCAAAATGTGTCTGATTCAATTGGGTTGAAAACATGGTAAAATTCCATTACAGTTAGAGGGGATCTGTGAATATACTCTAACTGAGGAGCTGTCTCAAAGCTGTCTCTAAGCTGTCTCTAAGATTTTAGAAACCTTATAAAATCAGGCCATAGCAAAATTATTGGTGGAAAAGGATTGGTGGTGGTGGAAAAGGGTAGCCAAGATAAAAAGTCTCTCTTGATGCGGAACGTGAAGTAGGAGTGTCATGGTCTAGCCTTCTCTACTTTGATGGGGAATACTCTAAGTTTCTGCTTCATTAAGTATCACTTCAGCACTTCCTCTATAAACCAAATATCTGTTTTATTTGTCAACCTCCACAAAAAAGAATAATAATGATGAAGAACATCAGCAAAAAAAGAGCCTTATAATTTAAAATTGGTGTCACAGGATCATTAATTATATGTCTGCAAAGTATAAGCAGCAAGGAGGCAGAAAAAGGGCAGATATGCCTGTATCCGCTTTCCTTTTTTATGTCTGCAAACTGCGTAATTTGCATGTTATCAAGACTACTGTTAGAATAGCAGAAAAACAAATAACATGTTTTATTTCCAATACTGCTTAAACAGATGTCGTCCAGAAACTTCCCTGTCAGAGACAACTCCAGGGGTTTCTGAAGCTGCTTGTCAGAGGACTATAATAAAATGAAAAGCTGTACTGATCATTTCCCTCCAGTCTGATAGCACCACCCTGGTGCCCTTGGAGTGCATTTACATAATTACCTTTCTTGATTCCATGTTAAAATGTGGTTTTGAGATTTTAAACCTCTTCATGTGTTTCTTAGTAGTGGCAGTAACACTACTAGTAGTATTGTGATTCCTGGAGGTCAAAAATAGATTCTCTACAAATGTCTAAGGAATCAATTATCTCTGTCGAACACTGGCTCAGAGGTTTTATTCACAGTGGAGCAAAACATATAATTATATTTCATTTTGTCATAGCAATGTCCACCTAAACAAAACTAGCATTCAAAACAAAAGCAATAATGATGTTCACTATTGATTTCAGCATACACTAGCAGTCTAGGCATGTATCCAGGATCCTTGCTATGCTCCTAGAGATTTCTCTGAAGTCTGTGCCATCATGCCTGTATTAAAGTTAACTGGAGTATGGCTTCCTGAACACAGGTAGATAAATCAAGTGAATACAGAGAATACTAGAATGAATAAATATTAACTCATCAGCATGATGAAAGTGATTATAGAAAGCCTGTTAACTGGATTTTCTCATTCTGGCAGACATATTGGCAGAGAGTATTTCAGGGAGGGATCTAGGAAGGGTAATAAAAAGTGTGATTGCATGCAGCTGGATTTGTTATTCAGACAGTCTTTTTTCAGACTGTGACACTCTGTATGAGCCCTGTATACAACAATATATTTTAAAAAAAAATCAAGAAAAGCTTAAATAAATGACTATGGAAAAACCATTTTTTTAACAGTGGCGTTTCAAATTATATCTAAAGCAAAATACATTTTTTCTGCCTATTATCGATACAAGGAGTTGGTCCTCTCAGTATGACATTCACACTTGCATGGAGAAAAACAAGAAAACATATACAATGCTTTAAAATCTTATTCTGGGCGTACAATAGAACTAAATGTACATTTCATTGGCAGAAGAGAAATGTAATGACTCACTATCCCTTGTCATTTCTGAGAAGTACAAATATAAGTTTGATCTCATCAGCTATGTCTCTGAATCAAAAATATTGCTATAGCCTCTTGATTTTTTCTTTTTCTATATTCAGATTCTTCTGAAGCAGATTTATGCTGTTTAATTTTACAATTTAATCACGCTGTGTATAAAGAAATTCCTTCTCAAAATGCTTACAAATTTAGCCTGTCCCTCAGCAATAATCCATTGAAATAATTATTCTTTCCATATCATGATACTGTGTTCTCCTAATATTTTAGCTTATGTGTGCTTTCCCTTAGAAACTGTTGAGCAGCCTATTGGAGATTTATCACATCTCCCATATGCACTGTAAAATAAATTTGGAGCATGAAGTTGGGACTCTCTTTTATTTGTAGCAGGTGTTGGCTCACTAGCACTTTTAAATTTAGTCCCTCCTGACTATGAGAACAAAATGTTTCAAACTGGCCTGGTTCTGACTTTAAAATCACTGTTTACATCTGAGCTGGGAGATGAAACCAAGGGGTTTTATGACTTTAAAATTAAATGAATGGCCTTAAAAGGTTTCAGGAAGGCATCTTCTAAGACAACACTCATATGTCAATGGCTCAGTGCTGGGCAAATTATTAAACACAGACAGTTGTATTTCTCATCCCATTAAAACTTTTAAGACTTTTCATCCAGTTAAAAAAAAAAAATTATCTCCGAGTTCTCCACAAAGTAGTAGATACAAACTGAGTCCTAAATGATCAAACCTCTGTGGTTGTGGAATTCTGCATCCCACATAATTGACTTTATCATTTTATTGGTTGGTGTTCAGGGCTTGGTTTTCCTTCCTTTCTTCTGTCTATTCCTCCCCTACAGCTTTAAACGTTTCCAGTGTAAGCTTCCGTCACCCCCAAACCTGATGGATACAGTTTTTGTCCAGCCACTGTTTTATCACCAGAAAACCTAGAACAGAAAATACTAAAAGAACTTCCTGAGCATACGTACATTGTAAAGCAAGCAGGGCTGGAGTGTGGGTTTGCACATTGGCCGTAGGTCACCTTACTGGGGCAGAAGTCAGCTTGCCCCCTACTTTGACTGCATCCTGTACCATTTGGCACTGTCTCAGTCTTACATATTTTTCCTGGCAACCCTGGACAGCAAAGATTTAGTCAGGGCAGTCTCCTGGTGACAGGGTTCTTATGGGACCTAGCCAATCAGTAAAGCTGAAAGTCTTAGCAAAACGAGTTGGAGGGAAACGTTGTAAGGAAATGTCCTGTAAAAGCAGGACAGCTGCTCCACATGGATGCATTTGAACATCTACAGAGATTAATTTAGGTCACACAGATTGTCACACAGATTATCATGTTTTTTCACAACATACGGGCTCATTTTTTTCAGTGTCAACCCAGTTAAGAAGGTAACTGACAATGTCACGTTTAGTTCAGTTTCTTGGTTGCCTACCTACCTGTTAACAGCCTCTGCTTTGGGGAAGGAAGATTTAGTGATGCACTTATCCAGGACATGTGTATTGGCATCCACCTGTTTTAAGGAGAAGCCATTGTGAGAAATTTCTCTCAGAGGAGGGGGCTGGGAGTGTGGCAGTAAAGTGATGCCTCATTTCAGCCTCTGGTTGGAAAACCTTGTGAGAAAGCTGACTTAAAGACGAAAATCTGTTGAAGAAGCACTTGGAGGATGAAATGGGCACAGTACAAGATATAAGTACCACTAATAACTTTCAGGAATGGGTCAAATCTGGGCCTTTCTGCCTCTGCACATCTCCACTTCTTCTTATTTCTGCCACTGTTTTGTAAAAAAGGGCAGTCATTCTCCTAGAAATGAGGAGAAATGTCTTACTTAGATCTCAAAAGGCCAAAAGCTCAACAGCTGGTCTGTAGGCTGGAATGGTGCCTGTAAGAGACAAGCTGTGATGTGGGCAAAACACTTCTAGTCTTTTCTTCATTCTTCAGAAATTTTTTTTTTTCAGAACTGTAAAGAAATTTATTGTCTTGTTTAGATCCATTCTCCAAATGGTGTAATGTGTTATCATACTGCAATGTACTGTGATGCTGTTCTGTACTATGAACTATAGTATATAGCATGATAGCTCTGAATTCAGTGTATTCAGTAGTCTTAATTCTGAATTTCACTGATTCATATGCTTTCCTGTCTGTGGGAAGTTGGTGTCATCCAGATTCAATGCTGAATTTGTCTTGTAAGCTGGCTTTATGTTAGAACATTAAGTTCTGCCACAAGGAACTATCTCCTAGTATCTCCTGCTGGTCACATAGACTGCTCTTATTGCTAGATTGCTTACTGACTAATGCATATGGCAACGTACCCTGGAATCCTGTAGTGAATAATGGGATGGCTCCTCCTCGGGGAGTGAGATGTGATATGTTGTCATATCACACTCACATCAGAGCATGCACATCAACACAGAAACAAGGAGAGGCTCTCACTTCTATTACACAGCCATGATTTAAACCCCCCAGTATTTGCAATCTCTTGCGTAGCTTGAACATAGCTTCTAGCTGGATTGATCTGTATTTCCATTTGCACTTAATTTACTTTTCAGATAGCTGTAATACTCTCATTTTAAGTGTTAATACAAGGCATCAAAACGATGACTAAAAATGAAGTACAGGGTACAAAATGTCAAAAACAAATGATAGAAAAATGCATTGTTTTCACATTAAACAGCAATACAGACACATACACCGTTAGATAATAATGCTCTGCAAAATGAAGACTAATGCTTTCAGCCAGGCTGCAAGGTTCAATCTTGGAAGAGTTTCTTATAATAAACAGATTAACATGGGGAAGGTTAGCAGAATGGAGCCCTTGATCAAATTAGACAACACTAGACATAATAATGTTTAAAAATACTTTTGAACACACGTGCTGTCTTCTCCTTTATGAATATTGGAAGGAAGTCGGTATTTTAACACTATAATTACAGCATATAACTATTTTGTTTCCAAAAGTAATTATTAACCCCTCAAACTCATTGTCATGCATCTGTAACTTCAGACAATCTGATTTCAGAGATTGACCTATTTTTGTACCTCAGTTACATTTAAGTCTAGTTAAAACATGATGACTTCTTACATTTTATGATATAGTAACTTTAGAAATACTTTTTCTCTCAAAATGAGTCTTTTTGATAAGTTTTTAGTGCTGATTTTAATACCAGATTCTTGTGTTCTGGAATTGAAATGATCTGCTTCTAAAAGGAATACAAATATTTCCTTTTCACTGTGCAAATAAATCAATTTCCCTAAGTTTAATAGTTTTTCAAACATGCAAATAATTCAAATTATTCATGGTTATATCAGATTTATTTTCTCACTTACTGGCAGAACAGAATAAAAAGCAGAACAGTTATTTATCATTGTGAATAAATTTAACATCAGAAGATTATTTATCAGATTTTTTGATCTTCAATTATACAAGAAGGATTAAAAAAGGGTGATTCAGAATACAGTTTATTCTTAAACAGTGTAAAATCAAAGATTGTAGTTTAGACATATGGCAGATTGTCTTCAAGTCTGAAAATGAGTAATATGGGAACAATTATTTTCTGGAAAATGATAATTCATATCAGATTTAGTTAGTAATTGGCATTTTTTTAACGCATTGCAGCACTGAATATTTAAAAATAGGGGTAAAAAAAGATAAATAGTACCATATCAGCTTAGCTCAGCCAGTGTATTGATTAGTTATTGAGTTGCATAAATGTAGTTTTGATGCATGTATCAGTAACCTTCAGCATTTATATCCACCCAAACAAGACTTTTGCAAAAGAGATTTTCTTTATTAGACTAACAGATGTAGTTGGAAAAACAGACAAAAGGCAAGATTTTTTGGCACAAAGTCCCTTCTTAAAATTTGAAATGAAAAAAGCAAAAACAAAACAAAACCACCCCAAACCAAACCAAATAAAAATATAACCAAATATAAAAAAATAAATCCCAAACCTCCTTAAATCGATGAAATATTGTGTCTTCTTTAGAACAGATGTGCTGCAACCAGAACACGTCTGTCACAGCTTTCTACAATGTACAAAGTCTTTGAGGCGGGCAAGGAGTTTAATTCACAGGGTAATGTTCATAATGTTACATGATTTCCTACTATGTGTTTCAAAAGCAAAAACATTTCTACCAATATGATACTACTCTGCTTCACCTCACAGTTTCCCTTTACTGTATAGTATTATTCCTGAAGAAGAAAAGGGAAAAATCAGAGGTTATTCACTTTCACCGTAAAAATTAAAGCTCTTTCCTGATGGCTCAAATGCATTTAATCTTTGATTTTCATCTTCTTCCTGCAAATACAAATAGTTGTGAGGATGGCTTTGGAAGAAAGCTAATTCTTTATATTTAGGAAAAGAAATCCTTTTCAGACAGAAGAAAATCTTTTCTCACATTTTGGTGAATTGAATCAGCTCATGGACAGGTCTAGTGAAGAGTAGAAGCATTCTTCTTGTAGATGAGGTATGGGGCAAGCAAAGGAAGATCACCACCTCCCTTAAGGTATGTCATGTTAGAGCCATAATGGGCCTTGAAATAGTCATGTATGCTCATGGCCATTCATCAGCTTAGCCAAACTGTGAGCCTACGAGCAAACATTGTGGGAACGGTGTTTGTTCAAAAGAAGGTTAGCTATTTAAGCAAAACAGAATTAACTTCTTTTAAATTCATTTTGAAAAGCCAGGAGATTAAGGTTTATTTTGAGAAGTACCAGTTGTAACACCCTCTTCAATGCAAAAAAAAAGTGGTGGTTTCCTTCCAGCAGCAATCTTTGAGCCCCTCATGTTTGCTTTCTGAAGGCCTTTCCTCCCCCTACTCAAGGAATATCATACAGGAAACAGAACAAATTATTACCTTTGCTCACCTGCTTACACATAACTTGTATTCTGACAAATAGGATGCCAAAATACCTAAACGTCCCTCTACATTTATTAAAGTGAGTAAGATCTACTTCAAAATCAAAAATTTGATTTTGTTTGTACCTTTCTGTGAGAATAGAAGAGTTGCAATTACTCAAAGGAGCTTGTAAAACTTATGACCACTGATTTGAGTCTGGTGTGAAAATCATGTCTTCTGAGACTGGATTTTTTTTTTCTCATTGAAAAAGTCTCACTGATTTGCACCTGTAATATTTAGGTTTAACCAGAGGTAAATTAGACAAAAAGGAATGGAGGTAAGAAAATAAGTCTTGTAAAGTATATATTGAAAGAGGGAGCATAGTGAAGATCACTTCTACAGCACGAATTTTCAATTCATAATGGCATCTAAAGTAATGGTCGTGCAGCAAGACAGACTGAAAACGCAAAGGCTCAGAGAATCAACAAATGTAACTCATTTGCAGCTGGACCTGTTGTCCTTAACTTCTGGTGTTGTCTTATCTCACAGGCCTGTAGAATAAATGCTGCGCTCCACATTTGGCATCCACTCGTGTGCTGTGTCGCTTGCAGTCCCACATTAATATCCTGTAGCCTTTTTGTTTCTCCTTTAATAGTGACCAAGGAAGGAAACATTGGCTTTTTTTTCCTTTGTTTGCTATTGTTTGTTGCTTAGGGCAGTATGATCACTTTTACATTCAGCAACAGCCTGTGCAGAATTTATCCTGACAGGAGGGATGCCAGGTTTTTTCTGACACTAACAAATTTCCATTGGCTATAGTAGCTGATGACTCTTAGGGGTAATGTATTATAGCCTGCAAACCTAATTCTTTTGATATATTTAGCCATTTTATTTGAGTCTACACATAGTCAAGAAATGCAAGCATTTAAAATTATAGCCTTGCTGTTAACTTTAAACCCTGAATATTTTAAGAGTAACAAAACTCAAAATATAAGTTCTGAAAGTCTTCTTGATGAAAATAAAAAACACTACATCCAGGTGGGCATGAAAATCCACGGATGAGCTGAATCCACTGCTCATATCTTGCAGATCCTTAACCTAAAAGAGATTCTTTGATTTTTAATGTCACCTGAGACTGTTTCAGCAAAAGGCAAAGCAGCAGACAGCTTGATACACAGCTCTATATAACCATGTTTTGCTCATTTTTTCTAGTTCTATCATTTTGCAGCAGGTAATATCCAGGTACAAGGCAGAAGGAAAATTTCTAGGGATTCATGTAGCGGCTTGCCCTTCTATGAATATTACAAACAGTGTGTGTTATTCTGACAACCACCATGTGTTTTTGTCATAATGGTGCCATTTACTGGTATTATTAGTAAGAACTTATTAAGTACTTGTTAGTAGTGGGTTAATGGCATAAAGGTGGATCAGGGGAGGTTTAGGCTGGATACTAGGAGAAGGTTCTTCACCCAGAGGGTGGTTGGGCACTGGAACAGGCTCCCCACGGAAGTGGTCACAGCACCAGCCTGACAGAGCCCAAGAAGTGTTTGGACAATACTCTTAGGCGCATGGTGTGACTCTTGGGGGCATCCTGTGCAGGGCCAGGAGCTGGACTCAATGATCCTGATGGTTCCCTTCCACGTCGGCATATTCTGTGATTCTATGATTCTGGTTTTGTCACTTTATTGGGATGTAGACCCAGAATTACACTCAACATTTTTTTTTCATTTGTTTGGGAAAAGAGGAAATTAACCTTATATACAAAGTTAAAAGTTAATTGTTGGTATATTCAAAATCATTACAGTCTAATTCAAGAATCATTGCTAATCCAGGACTAATTGTTGCAGAAAGTAAAAAAATACACCTATGCAGAAAAAGTTCCAGTAATTATAATAATTCAGTTAAACTCCTCATGTATGCACTTCTTATTTTCTATGCCTTTTCCTGATTTTCTTCTCACTCTTCCTCTGCTCCTCAGGGTCTTAAACTGCTGATCTCATCCCAGTATTAGCAGTGAGGGTGCTAGAGGAAATTGTCAGCATCTGGAGTCCTTGATGGGAAGAACAGGATGCCCATGTTGACAGTTTCTTCTTCCTCACTCTAGGATCCATACAGGGTCATTTTTGAATGGTTGGTAACACACTTTTACATCATGATCTTTCTTGCCTGGTCTGCAGCTCTCTGTCTCATCTGAATTTATTATGCATGATGACTACTTCTTTGTTCTCTGTATAACCCCCTTCTGTTGAAATCCAGTCCTATGTTTCTGTAAGTGACCACTGGCGAGCTGTTTACAGCCATGAGGACTCCAGTGTCAGCCACAGCCCCATCTCTTACCATCCCAATCCCATATGCCCACGACACATCCTGCATCTCCACTTCTCGAGGCCTCTGCTGTGGTATGAGGCCTGTATTGCTCTACACTGCAGGATGCAACTCCTGGGAAAACCCCAGGTATCGATCACTACTGAAACTCTGCCAAGTTGCATCTTCACAGTCAAATACCCACCTCAAAACAAGCCTGAGGCAGTGCTGGCCTGTGCTGACAAGAGGCAGTAGGAGTAGGTCCCCACAACTTTTATGTTCCCAGATGTTTCTTCTGTTAAAGGAAAGGGATGGGGAGCAGGGGGACTGTCTTCAGAAGTCAGAATTACAGGGAGGAACCCCTGCCCTCCTCCTTGACTGGTGCCACAAGTCAGGTGATGACCATGTTGACAGAGCATGGAGCTGAGGACTGGGATAGATCATATGGGAGGGAGATGGCACAGAAACAGCAGGATGCCCTGGACTGAAATTTTGCTGTTTCCACATACTGGAATTCAGCAGAAATTACTCCAAGGAAATTAAAGAATAGGCAGAGATCCTGAAGGCTCTCAGTTTTGCGTGCCTATATACCCTGGAGAGGACAGGAGAGATAAATCACGGAGTGCTGAGAAATGAAAAAGCAAAAAACCTCTTTTTTCCTGGAAAATTTTACAGAGCCAGTTATTGTGTAGAAAGGACACAATACTCTCTTAGCTACTGACAAGCTTGTGAGCCTGATTCTTGTCATGACGCACCTGTATTTCAAAGAATAAAAATCAGAGTACAGGAAGTACACAAATATCCAGAGTACTTCAGTGAAGAAACATTTTACCTAGATTTATTACAGGCAATTATGTAGGGGTGGCAGATTACTAGGAAAAGCACCAGACTCATGTTGATGTTGCTTGGGAGTTTAATGTAAACTGAGAATTTGAAAACACCTTTTTCTTCATTTCAGACCATTCTGTAGAAAGCAAAGTAGCTTTGAGAAGGGTGAAAAACTTTGGTTTGATCCACCAGATATAGCAGCAGAAATAAAGACTCTGTGTACTGGAAGGGGTTACTGGAAATTTCTGTTTATTGTCTGTCCTTCCCTTTTGCTCTTTTTTTCTTGGCCTTCTTTCCGTTTTTGTACCCAAAAGATCTTTCTTCTCTGGCAGTAATTCGAAGAAGGCAACATTCACCTTGAATCGCTGGAATGGTAGGAGCTGAACATTATGAAAGATTCAGACTGGGAGAGTGTTTTTTAAAAATTTAATTTGAAGTGAGAAATTTAAATGAGAAAAAAAAGTGCTTATCAGCCCAAAGTAGGGACTTTTATTTGTTCCATCAGAATTTTATTCCTAAGGCATGATGACCTCTTTGGTCTTGTTCAAGTGTAGAGAAAGTCAAGAATAAATCCAACTGAATAATTTCCCATGAAGCCAGGAATCCAGTTCTCTTGAATTTTTCCCTTGGGTTCAAATTATACTGGTCTAAAAACCAGCAAATCATTGCCTTGAAAGAAGTGGCATTTTTTGTTCAAGAGGTCTTTTTATTTTTCAACACACATAGAAATATGGTAGCTATTTTGTTTCTGACACTCTCACTCCTTCTGGTTTCCTTATTTGTATTGTGTTGTATTTCTGAGGGTTTTTTAGTTCATTACATTTCTAGAACCCTCCAAGCAAAACCAAAGAGATTGTATTGCAGACTAAAGAGATTTTTGACTCCACAGGAATATAATTTAATAAAAATAAGTTTATTTTAAATTCCATTATAAATGCTTCCATGGTTCCAAAACATTCTCAAACTTGTTGCTTTTCAAAGTTTGAACTCTTCAAGTTTAATTTAAGACTGATATCTTAGAAGTTACATCCAGGCTGTTTCTAGAGACTACAGGAGATCTTTGCCCAAAATATGTATTTTATTTTCAGAAATTCAAAATCCTCTCCTTTTCTCTCTCTATTTGTTTAACAGTGCAGTGGAGAAATAACAATGACAGTCTATTTTTTATTATAATTTAGATGAATGCTCTCTATGAAAACAGCATAAAATTTGGGGAGAGGGTTTTAACATTTTCTATCAATAAATTTCAAATTTGAATGGCATGTAAACTATACATATGTTTTACTTTATAAAATCTTTTTAGCAAGAATGGATTTTTAATTTTTATAATCAAACAGTTTCAGATTTTCATTTCAAAATGGCAGATATATTAAAACATGTTTGGATGTGTAAGCTTGGGTTTTGTTTTTTCTTTACTGGAAAAAACCACTGTTTTGGTGAGAGATACTGAAAATATGGCCAGTTGGTGTATGTCTGTGCATTACGCTCTGCTGGTGGACAGAGTATACAAGGTTTGCCTTCTTGGGCACACTCTACAGCAATTCCAGTATGAGGAAAAGTCTTGAAAAGCTGCTCCCAAATTTGATCATCACTATGTGCATAGTACCCTGCCCAGAGGGTCACTCTTTATCCGCTTCACAAATGTTGGAAATTCAATGTCTGCTTTATGGGGTGGTGAGCTGCCAGGTGATGATGGCACAACGTTTGCATGGCCCACCGTGGCAGAATAGCTGTCCAACGAAGAGGGATGTCTAGGCCACAGAGAAAAATTGCTGTGAAGACCAAGAATCAACCTGGTGTCTGGAGCACAGGACCTGTCCAGGTTGGTGGGTTGGCTGCCTGCTACAACCACAACATGGGCAGCCACATAAGCCAGCATTTTCTGGAGGAAAGATCACATCAAAAAAACCACATTAAAACAGTTTATGTCCCTTTGTACTGGAAAATACCTTTGTGGCAGTCTCTGGCATGGCATGTCAGAAATGGAAGCTTTCTTTGAAATGTTTTTTTCCATTTGCATTAAATTTTAGATTTGTTAGCAGAGTTCAGCTGTCATCCAGTGCAACAGGAACAGCAGAGTTCAAACTTAAAAACTCAATTCTAAGCAACCAGAACTTATAAACTGTTTGTTTATTGATGTTTTAATTATAAATTAATGTTTCTTAAGGGACATAAAATATCAAGACCTAGAAAATTACACTTAGTGTGTAGCAATATTTAAAAGAATTTGAAGTCCTGAGGGAGTACCAATCCAGGGATGCAAACATCAGAATAACATATTTTCTATATTACTTATCTTCATTTTTCCTGGTATTCCAGTCAAAATGACCTGTTGTTTTGAAAGCCAGTAATAAAGATCAGTGTGCTAATGCATGTAAAAAGTAATCAGGAAAAGAAAAACTTGCAGATATTGAGCCTAGGTTTTAGGGAAGAGGTCACCATCTTCCACATTGGCTGCTAGACTTTTCTTGTCCAAATGTTCAAATTTGTAGCACCTTTTGTCCCCTTGTACTCAAAGAAAAGTTCTTTTATACTCTCAGGTACAAAAACTTTCTCCAAAATTTTTTTTTAGATGAAGTGACTTATTTTGTAAATAAGAACAATACGTAATAATAAAGGAAATTAAGGTTAATCTGATCATTTGAGCCTGTTCTGAGACATAAATGTATAAACTTTTGGCCTCTGAGAATCTAGAGGTTCCACTTTTCCAAGTTCATTCCTTTAGCTGTCTTATTGTTACAAGGACTAGAGTTAACCATTTAGGCAGAGTGCCACCTGGGCCAGTTAAAAATTGTAACTGATGGATATACCATTTCCAGACCAATTAAAAAAATCTCAAATACTGATGTAAAACTGGTCACTGAGACATGGGAGGACATGAGTCAGTGGAAAGGAGACCATTGCCAGGCACAGCCTCTGTCAGTTTAAATAATAAGAAGAGCCAAGTCCTGATTGCACCACTTTGCAGTGGGTGATTGTACTAAGGCAAATGGCAGAGTACCGTAGCTGTTAAAATAATCTGGGAACAAAAAAAACCTGCTCTTTAACAATATAAGGATAGGGAAGAGATCCAATGAAAATATGGAATCTGAATGTGCCAGTACAGAAGTGCCATAGGTCTGTCTTTTGAAGAGTGGGGATTGCTGACAGTGGGGAGGCTGAAAGACTTTGCTTCTCAGGTCCCCTTTCTGCCTTAGCTATGCATGTCAGCTCTTGTGAAATGTCTCTTTAAATGCCACTGTTTAGAGGATGTAATTTCAAAATTCATGCTGTTTAGCTTTAAAAATGGACTGTAAAATTCCATGTCAGAGGAACAGTTTCAGTAACAATTCATCTGTCTTCACTGGGGTGGCAGAAAGGTCAGGTTACAAACCCAGAATAAGTCATCCTTGCTGCTGTGTCAGAACTTTGCACATGTATCTTATGAGTTAAGGACTTGTCATTTTGCACTGCTGTTTTTATACCTAGCACATGATATGGTCGACTCTCTTCTAATCTTCTGAAAGTGTATTCAGGGCTTTGGATCATGTACAGCACACAGCAACACGAAAAATTGTCTTCATTAGGAGATTTGGCACACAGAGAGGCTGCTTTGAAGTCTCATTCTGTAACAAACCTTATATAAACTCTGTTGTTCAGAGGTTGAATACTTATTAGTGATCCTTTCCCTGTAATAAAGATGCGTATTATCCCATTTTGGATTATGTGTTACCATAAGAGAGATATTTAAACCACAAATACTACTAGCTACATGTCACAGACTTCTCAGATAGCAGAAAAAAACCGAAAACCAAAACAACAAAAACCCCACAACATTTCAAGGGAAGCAGATACAATTGACAAAAATACAAGAATGTTAAAAACTGCAAGTGATTTATTGCCTCAGCTATTCAAATCTTATTCCAAATATCTACTTACAAGTTATATGTTGTCCACTGAAACAGATAGCCCAAGAAATTGATTGCCCTACAGAAATGCTCCTAGCTGACCATCTCAGTGCTGCAAATTTAATCAATGTTTATGACTTATAAAGTAAGAGATATTAGGGAAAAAAAATAAACTAATTCTGTTTTGACAGAAAAATTCTGGTTCTTTGAGCCTGAAATGTTTACTTTCTAGCATGTCAGTTTGGAATTATTTTTATCTGGATCCTTAATGAAGTGCCCTACAAAAAAAGTTTGTGTTTTCAGAGTTTCTAGATATAAGTTAAGCAATTTGGCACGTTTACTTTGGAAATGAAAATTAATTGCTTGAAGACCCTGGAAGCAGTGTGTTCCTAAACCTACAATACTCTGACAGAATGACAGGGTTTTTACACTGGGATAGCTACAGATTATTCCAAGACTGACAGCTTTAAAATACTGAGGCATGAAGAAAAACATGACTGAGTGAGGAGGGGCTGAGCCCCAGCCCCACCTAACATCAGAACCTCCAAGCACAAGGGATCCTGGACCTGCTTCAAACTTGGTTTCCCAGAGAAAATGACACCTTTTTTTTTTCTTCTTTCGATGCTGCTGTTCTCAGTTATTAAAGGTGTACAGTGGGCTCTGCAAGTAGCTGTGAGTTAGGAGTGGATGCAAAGGCACACACTACATGGTACTTCTATTTCTCTATTTCATACCAGGTAAAATAAGACAACACCACAAAAAACCCCCAAAACATCTTCCATGATAGCAATATTTGATCTCCTTACCCAGTCGTACTTGTCAGGATAGAAATGTCTGTGAATGGACAAAATAGCTACTATTTCACATAGCATGCTGTGCTTCCTAGGATGTGGTTACAAAGAGGTCTTCTTGGACAAAGGAAGGGCTGACACACTCTTCAAGTAACACAACTTGCAGAATGCTGAAGGTGACAGTTCTGGATGCAAAGTCTCGGCCTCTGGTTGAACTGAGTATTTTTGGAACATTTGAAAGCATCCCTTTGACTAATACACTTAAGAAGAAACATCCCTGACAAGAAATGTGAGCTGATATGTACTCTGCTATGAGATGTACACAATCTGTCTCCTGCACTGTAAATAATGCTCCCAGATCCCAAAGTGTTTTATATCTCTGTAATGCTTTTGCAATGTAATAGCTTAGATTGAAGAAAAAATAAATGAAGCCAGTAGGTTTTGGTTATGCTGTGCTAGATTGAAATACCAAAGAACAAGCTCTAAATTATGAAAGCCCTCCTGATCACAATAAAAAATTGCTCAGTGGATTGGACATGGGATAGAGAAAAATAAGGAGCTTTCTTTTGCATATTACCCAGCCTAATGAGCCAGATCTGTTTTGCAGGCTGGCTGACACATGAATTCTCATGTCTCCAGCTTCCTTATCAGGAAGCCTGTGGATGAATGGTTCGGATTTGAACCCGCTTTAATGGGGCAGGAAACACCCACGCTAACAAATATTTGGAATGTTTTGAGGTAATGTTTTAAAGTGCTGAGCAATTAATTATGCTGGCACCACATGAAGAAAGAAACTGAGCAACCCTTTCTTGCTAGGTTACTACATACCTAACAGATTTCAGCCACCTACACCTTTACCAATACACTAGATGAGAACTTTTAATATGCCTGTAAAATATGTTTCTGTCCCACTTTTGTCTCTTACCACTGTCTTCTTTCTTAACTACCACTTGTTAGGAAGTTAGAAGAAAACCCTCAACACCTAGAATAGATGACTTAAGTTTTCTTTCTAATTTTTATTCAGGTTAAGTTAGGAAAAATGGCTCATTTTTAAACGAACAAAAAGAGTAAAGCTGAGGTTAAGAAATAATGCCACAAAGATCCTGTGAAATGCGTGATTGTATCTGGGCAGAGAGATAATTAGGTTGTATGAGACCTTATTTTTTGAACATCTGAAGTGTAGGTGGTCTTGAGGAAACAAAGCATTAAAGATCAATTTTACATTTATTTTATTGTCTTTACACACTTGTCTCTGTTTCCTGTGGTGCCAGCCATCTGTCCAAGCCTGTGTGTTTGATAGGGCATGTCATGGTATACCACAAGGATCTTGGATACCATGCTGTTAGTCCAAGTCTCAAACTCTGAGTTTTACATGCAATTTTCTTTTATTTTATATTTGTCATATGCCTGGGTGTGAGTTCAAGTCAAATATAAAACGTGAAGGCATGCTGTCCTTCAAGGAACAACAATCCTTTATATTTAAATTAAAGAGATAGTGCCAAGAACACAGCTGAAAAAAAGTATATCTAAAAAGGTAGAGAGTGCTTCTCTGTGAGGTTTCATGGGCCATTTTGGAGACTGAGGTGTTGGCTGTTGCTATAGCAGGGAAATTTTTGTATAACAAGATTTAGGCAGACTCTATATTGCACAAAATAGAGTAGCTCACATGGCAAGATGTCTTAGCAAGTCTATAACAAAAATTAGAGCTATAAAGCATGCAAGCTAAAGATTTTGAAGTTAGATGTAACTAATTAATTTTCAATTAATAGCTTCCACAACTCCACCTCAATAGAGTTAACCATATCATGCATAGCACCCAATGTGGATTGAATTCTGTTTTATCAGCTTAAAACTAATTTGAAAATGAATCAGAAACAAAAGCTTTTGCAACTGCATTTGCATTTTTGTTGCTTATTTTCAAAACTCATCATTTTAGGAATGGAGACACTGCTGGATTAGAATGACACCCAAATGGTGAGAAAGAAGAGTATATTGAGAGCACTGGAGATCACGTGTTAGTCTCTGATTCTGCTTCACACATTCTGTTATGACCTTGGGTAAGTGACTGAACATTGGGTGCTAAGAGCTTCTTTTAAACATTTTCAGAAACAAATGTATCTGCATCCATTGGCTAACTTCATTGATTCACTGCTGTTTAAAAAACTCAACTGACAATTCCTAGAATAAAATAGTCTGGCTGTATAACATCATCCTGGACATTTCACAAGATTTTTAGTTGACTTTCATTTTCAAGAATGAGTATTACATTCTAGTTTGAGGTGTTCAGTGAAACTATTGTAAATTCTCCTCAGTGAGTAACTAGGCTGAAAGCTGTGAAGTTATACCTTTAATCTAGCTTTCATTTGTCTCATCCAATTTCAGTATGGATTGGATGTGGTTATAACTTTGGCAACTGGATTGAAGTACCCATTATCCATGTTTTACTCTCAGTATAGGTACTTGAGGGAAGTTGTTACCACTTTTTTAAGTTTTTTATATTCTAAATAGCATCAGCTTCTGGGTGCCATTACAAGGCACGATTTTGATTTCTCAGTTTTCAGATTATCATAAATTGTGACCATCATATGGATATGGGGGCAGTCACAGCTCTGCCAGTACAAAGGAAATGTAGTCACCCAAATCCTACTTAGGTCTGTATATTGGTCTTACACATATCCTGTAAGAGGTTCAACTGTTGCTCCTCCATCCCTCCAGAGTCCTCTCAAAGGACAGCAGTCCTCTCCATTGCCAACCAGCAGCTCTCCAGTTCTCTGAATAACACCTGTTTTCCAGATATTTAACTTCCACTGACAGAATAAAAAAGCTTGTTGTCTGCTTCCATTCAGCAGGCAAAGCAATCCATTTTTTTATTGGGAACTTATCCTCTCCTTCGTACTTATTATTTTTCAAAAGTATTTGCCATCAGCAAACTTTATCAGTTCACTTCTTTTGGCTTTATTCTAAGTTATTGAAAAGAACTGCATGTTTCTTAAAGCTAAGAATCAACTCCTGTAGATCCTTGTGGTCCCTAAGAAACGCACTGGCTGATTCTCTCATTAACTTTGAGATGTTGCCATGGCTATTTTCAATACATTCTTGGTGCATCATATTAATATCATATCATTCTAGTTCTTAATCAAAATGTCAAGCAATATTGAGTCATGATCATTACAGAAGTCACAGTATGTTACACCACCATCCATTACCTTTATTAACCAAACTGGGATCATTAAAAGAACAAACGACTTGCAAAAGATCTAATGGGTTTTCCTGAAGCATTAATCATTCTCTTAACTGTTCATTAACAGACTGTCAGCCATTCCTGTATTTACTGTTTTTGTCAGATTAGTCTATTTTTAATTACTTTTTTTGAACAATACTGTGAGGGCATCAATACCCCTTTTCAGTCTTTAGGAACCTTCCTGACATTGCAAGAATTATTAAAAAGTAGTATTCATTAAATAGAGAACTCCTTAGTCAGCACTTTTAAAATTTATAGGTCGAAGTTTAAAATGTTTTTACTAGTTGCTGTCTTACATTGTATTGAGGTACAGTTGGAATTTCTAGAAAATTTCTAGAAATATAGAATTTTTTTTTTTTAAAGAAGATTGCTGAAAAGGTTAGTCCTCCATTATCAGCTTAAGGAAAGACCAGAGAGAATCAATACAGCACAAAAAAAAGTGAAAACAAATTTCCCTCTGAACAGCAGAGGATATTGAATTATGTTTTCTTATTCTATTAAGTATAACTGATGTCAGTGGAACTGCCCTGTAAGTAAAGATGTATGTAGTCAAAGTATATTAAGAATTTGCAGTGGATTAAAGTTAAAATGCAACACTGTTGTGGGTTGACACTGGCTGGATACCAGGTGCCCACCAAAGCTGCTCTGTCACTCTCCTCCTCCAATGGGCAGGGGAGAGAAAACATACCAAGAAGCTCACAGATCAAGATAAAGGCAGGAAGAGATCACTCACCAGTTATTGTCCCATGCAAAACAGACTCAACTTGGAGAAAAATAAGTTAATTTATTGACTATCAGATCAGAGTACGGTAATGAGAAGTAAAACCAAATCTTAAAAATACCTTATCCCCACCCCTCCTTTCTTCCTGGGCTTAACTTTGCTGCTTAACTTTGCTTTGACTTAAGCCCAAGCTTAAGTCCCCAACTTAAGTCCCCATGGAGTTGGGGAATGGGAGTTTTGGTTTGTTCATCACAAGTTGTCTTTGCTACTGCTTTCCCTCAGGGAGAGGATTCCTCACACTCTTCCCTTGCTCCAGTGTGCGGTGTCTCCTATGGGGGACAGTCCCCCATGAACTTCTCCAACATGAGTCCTTCCCATGGGCTGCAGATTTTCAAAAAGTGCTCCAGCATGGATCTCTTCCATGAGGAACAGACTGCTGCAGCATGGGTCACAAGTCCTGTCAGCAAACCTGCCCCAGCAAATCTGCTCACTCTCCTCTCCAGCTGAAGTATTTGGGTATTATCCCCCCCACCATTTAAATAAGTGAATGATACTGTCACTGATGCACTGATTGGCCAGCATCAGGTCTGTCTTGGAGATGTCTGTCACTGGCTCTGTTGGACATGAAAGAAGCTTCTAGCAGCTTCTCTCAGAAGCCACCCCTGTGACGCCCCATGCTACCAAACTCTTGGCAGGCAAACCCAGTATAAGCATGAATACAATTATGAAATTGCAGTACTGCAAAGAACTGAGTCACGCTGAGACACAGACTGGGGTTCATGTAGCATAACTTCAGTTATGTAAAATTTAAGCCTATCTTCTAAAATAGCCATTTATGCCTTGTTTATAACTACTGGCAAGACATGATCTGGAGTACAATTCATCCCATAGATGCTGAACAGTTGAGGCCACCCGTCTATCTCCAAGCAATCCAAGGAAATTAGATTAAACTAGATGACTAACACTTATCTGGCTAAAAACAGGTGAAAAACTCCATCTAACATGACTGATCCAAGGAAACCTGAAGCACAAAAATTTCTCACAACATTCCTCACATCTTATAGAAAAACATAATCACTACCCAATTCTTTTCAACTGAGATCAGACTTTACTGAAATAGAATAAAAGTGTCAGTTTAAATATAATCTGCATGCCATATCTAGGTTTTTTTAATTGTCCTTTCATAGAAAGCAACCTTTGAGAAATGCCAATTATTGTACAGTGCTTCTGTCTAATAAGAACAAATCATCTCTCCTAAATAAAATAGGGATAGATTTATAATTATTTTATGGTTATTTGATTGTATCAAATTTGATTTGATTTGATCTGGTTTGTATCAGATTTGATTGAATGTCAGGGGTTTTTATTAAAAGGAAAGTAGTATTCATTTGAAAATATTAACTGAACATATTAGATAGTTAACATTTAAGCCTGTATGTGCTCAGATATTGTCCCTCAGGAAAAAAGCCCCCATCCTTCAAAAGTAGAGTCTTGACTCTGTTTCTCCTTATTCTGACAAAACAGAAGGTGCAATCCTGCTTCCCAAAAGAAAGCAAGTTCCCTTTCTTTTTTAATTCCTCTCCCTCTTCAAACCAGGCACACTGTCTAGCACTCTGAGACAGGAGAAAACAGTGAGACTGAGCCAAATTCACTCCCAGTAAAGAGGAGAAGGGAGCTGACATACTTGATTAATCATTGCCATCTCCCTGCTGCTATCAACACAATAGAGCACCTGTGGCAAGGACCCGAGTACCCCTTTATGCTTCTCACTTGATGCACACATTCACTGTATTCACAGATTCAGAATGTTGATCTTTGATGAGTAGGGAGTAATCTTCAGTAATGAAACATGTTCAGTAATGAGGAGTGAAGGAGTGAATGTTTCCTCAGCCAAACGTTATCTGTTGAACCAAAAAGAAAAAAAAAAAGCTTTCTGGCAGAGAAGAGTGGATCTTTAAATACTCCAGTGCTATTAAAAATCTTAGACCTCAGCAAATGATTGACAATATTTCAACCACAGAAGAGAAATGGTGCCTGGGAACTTGTCTGCGAAAACAGATGGTGCTTGACACTTCTCTGGAAGAACCTGTCAACCCTTTTAGAAGACCAGGTCATCTAGATTGAAGTAGAAAAGGAGAATATTCTTGTACTAAAATGCTTACAATGTAACTTTAAAAAAATATTTGTGCATTACATGCCTAGGGAACACTCCATCCTACAAAAGATGTAAGTGGTGCAGCAGTCTGGAGAAAGCCTTATTCTGGACTTAGCTGGCACTTTGCTGGATGCAGAGGATTAATGTGTTTGTGTAAAGGAAACTGCACACAAATACAGCTACACATACAAAAATATAGATGCTTATCTCCTTTGACTGTGGGTGACGTACATGCATGTGCACATATTTGTGTACATGTATACACAGAGAAACACACTAATATATGTACTTCAGCAAAGAATGTAAAGACTAGCCTGACTGCTCCTGTACATATTTGGTGCTGGTATGGATGTCCTATTTGATTAAGACACTTTGAAGATGACAGGCAGCTTACAACTTTCTCCAGCTTCAAGTGGAACTTGTCAGGCTCCCCCCACGGTGCCTAAATGACCGTAGACACATGTGTTTGTGTGGCTGAATCCCACCCCACATACCATAGTGTGGAATGTAGACTGTCATCTTCTGCTTTATGCATTCACCTTGTGACATATGTCATGATGACCAAAAATCAGAAAATTGAGTGTTTTATCTGTTTGCAGTGGTTTTACTTCATTACTGAGATGAGGTTCTCTCTCATTAATTTCATCTGGTCAAAGTGTGCTTCAGTTTGTTGCTTTCACTAATGAGTCACCCTGTTTCCACCATGGCTTGCTCACTCAATGAAGTGTGGGAAGAGATGTCGCACACGCAATAAATTCAGCTGGCTTCATACACCTACTTTGGTGTCCAAGACTGTGAATGAAAGAACCTTGGAACGCCTTTACAAAAGTCCCTTCATGGATGAGTAATGTGGTATCCTGCAAATATCTATCCTCCCTAATCTCTTTCAAAACACTTCTACAGACAGTTTCCAGGTATTTCAGAGGAAATTAAGGATCATTTTATAGGATCTGAGTCTGAACCATAAAATCAGCTTCCACCTGCTCACTGTCTGCTGAGTGATTGCTAATGATATGATGCTTATTTTGGTTCTGGGTCATTACTGGTGAATCTTTCAAAGCCATTAAACTGACCTTTTTGTTGCCACCAGAAAAGCAGGCAGAATTGGACTGATAATAGCAATGAAGAGCATTTTGTGAAGACTTTCTTTTTATTAACTGAAGAAATGGGGTTAGTCATCACACTAGTTTAATTTATTCAAACTTCATGTTTCTATATTCATTTTCTTAATTTGCAGTCTAAAAGGGAGGCAGTGTTATGCTTGTGTGTGAGAAATGACAATGATTGATACATCTTGGAAAGAGCTGTAACTTTCCAAAGATTCTCTGGTCTTTCCTTAATTTCCATAATTTACAAAACTGTAAGAAAAATCAGGTTTATTCTAGTTGGCTGGTCTTATTATGGTTTATTTTCTCCTTTTAAGTTAGGGAAAATGTTGACCTACTTCTTTGATTAGATAACCTCTTTGCCTCTCCTTTAACTTTGGATAACTAGTGAATCCCTTGGATTTATTTTTCAATTAGTTAATCTAGGGAGGTAGAGTCTTTTATTTATTTGATATGCTGATGATAGTGGAGATGTCTTCAGACAGTATTTGATAGCTATATTATATGTAACATGCCAGTTTGGATTGTTAGACTCTAGAGAAATACCTATAATACCTATATCATGCTGTGAGTATGATATACAATAGTGTGTGAAAACTGTGATCTATTTCTCCTATTTTAGTTGCAGAGATCTACACATGGGCTAATTCTCTTATCAATATCCCATACTTGAGAAAAACGGGCATTTCTTAGAAGGGATTCACCTGACCTAATTTAAATGTCTGCTTTAGGAAGAGGTTAATAATGCCCTGCTAGGTCTTATTTCTTTCTTCTGCCAACGTGACTGTATCACTTCAGAGATAGACATCTGCATGGTAAACATTAGCATTGTATCCTGCTTCACATTATTTCTTATCTGGAGCTGTAATGTCCATATGTGTTGTACAAGCCGGGGGTACCCTTTGTCTCCAAGCTGGTGCTGGGCTTGGGGCTTTGTGCTGTGGTTGCACCAGCAAAGAACAAGAATATGAGCTACTGAAAATAATTCCGATCCCCAGATTGCATGTGGGCCAGTGACTGCCTTGTCTCTATTTTGCAGTCTTTTGTCTGTCTTTTTTGCTACAAGCTCTTTTAAATATACTCTAAACTTGAATATTTCTTAACACCATAGTCTCGATTTCAAAGGATCTAATTTATGAGCTTTGTGCACCTGTGTGCAAAAAAAATTGAGTCTCCAACATGGGAATACAAATTCTGCAGGAAAGATAAAAGCTTTAATTGTAATTTTTCAAGTCAGCTTCTACAAACCATACCTCAAACAAGGTGCAGATTTGTTGCTTTAAGCAACAATTTTTTGCAGATTTTTTGTGACCAGTGGAATAGATAGTTTGAGATGGACTTTTTTTAATTAACAGTTTGTCACATTCTCATGTGCTGTGAACTGGAGGCTGCATTATTTTATCTTTGCTGAGTCTATAACCATATAATTCACTCCATAGTTATCTAGACTATTTTTTAAATCTAGATTTATATATATTTTTAGGATATACTCAAGACAGTGTAAATGCAGATTACAATAAAACAGAATTCCTTCTTTCAACTGCCCCAAGAATTGTAAGTTCTTGACTTTGAAAAGCTATGGCTCAGGGGTGTGATACTTAAAGCCAACTTCATCATGTCAGGACTTTCTAAATATGGATTTGACTGTCTTTCTCTTCACAGGAAAAGCAAATAAATTACTGAAAATCCTTTTTGGAAATAAAAGAAGACAGAAGAACAAAATCAAATGTTTCATTCAATGAACAGTCTCTTGACAGTGCTGGGTTAACAGTTGGACTTGATAATCTTAAAGGTCTTTTCCAACCTAAAGGATTCTATGATGCTATGATATTTAATGTTCAGCACATCATCTTCCTTTTCTTTGTTTTTCTTCTTTTTTTAAAAACGAGCATTTCTGTTTGAAACCTTCTATATTTCAAAGTCTTATAATTATTCTTACTCACAGTTTCAGCAAAATTAGCTTCTGTCAAAAGTAGTAACATTAAACAGTTTATCAGAGAAGATCCTTTCGATCGTGGTATTTTTCTCAGTGTTCAAATTACTTGAGTTCTTGCAATATATATTTTTATTCCTAGGAAAAAGCAAGACATTTTTGTGCTGAACATAACGGTAGAAGAGGCCAGAGTCATGGGAGAGAGCTATACCATAAACTTATACTCTTCTGGTGAATGTGATCAGCCTTAGAAAATTAGAGAAAGAGAGAAGTGAACATGGTTCATGACCCAAAAGAAGCACTTGTAATTATAATTAAATTTCAGCATCATCTTTGTTAATGTAATGGATTAGTGACAAGGAAATAAACAGTATCCTGACACTTCAAATACATCATGCAAATAATTCCTTCCTTTCCAGTACTACATGCAAATATATACTTGGAAGTTTCATATTCTTTTTGTTAAGAACCATTTTAGTTTCCACATGTATTTAAACAGTGAAGATGACTGGATGATGGACAGCAACCTCTTTCTTTTGTACATCAGGCTCCCTTGTGAGTACTGATATCATGTGGGTGCTAAAATTTAATTTAAATGCCTATTAAGAAGATATCTCTAGAAATATCTTGTCTTTAGTGGGTAGATATTTAATTTATTTTTAAAATGTTGGTTTAGCTGTGCAAAGCAGACCTTTCTTCTTCAGAAAGATGAATATGAATGAAATCCTCTCCTTTTGTTTTCTAGTGAAAGCATACTGCTGATACTGCTTTTAACTCAGATTTTATCATTAGTCTATTGCCATCGCCAGATATAAAAGCACAGGAATTTCACAGCAACTTCTGAGTCACCAAGTTCAACCCTGTGTCACAGACAAACTGAACAAGCTGCTATAAATGTATGATGTTCTGTTTCAAACAAGCTGCATTAGGTGCTTTGCATTACACTTGAGGAAAAGAAGGTCTAGAGCCTCACTTTTGGAGTACTAAAAGACTCCTTTTTCTAAATTCATATGTAAACATACTGATGGTCCCCTGACACGTTGCATATTTTACCGCTACTCCTTGCCTTGGTTTACCTTGCCCCTGGATCTGCAGCAAGCACTGCTGTGACTGTGTTGCACTTTCGTGGCCAGGTTTTGGTAGGTGGTGCTGCAGGGGTGGCTTCTGTCAGAAGGCACCGGAGGCTCCACTGACGGACCCGCTGCTGGCCAGGGCCGAGTCTGTCAGCAGCTTTGGCAGAACCTTGTAAGTGATAACGTGTTTAAGAAAGCGTGGAAAATTCTGGGAAGAGAGGAGTTAGAAAATGTGAAAAAAACAACTCCAAGTATGCGTGCCAGGCACTGGAGCAGAGATTCCACTGCAGTCTGTGGTGAAGGCCATGGTGAGGCAGCTGTGCCCCTGCAGTCCATGGAGGACCCCTTACCAGAGCATATGGATGTGTTCTGAAACTCCAGCTTGTGAGAACCTGCACTAGAGAGGCTCCTGGCAGGACCTGTTGACCACTGGAGAGGGAAGCCCATGCTGAAGCAGCCTGTTCCTGAAGGACTGCACCCAGTGGAAGGGACCCATGCTGGAGCAGTTCATGAAGAACTTCACCCCGTGGGAAGGACTCGTACTGGAGCCGTTCATAGGACTGTCTCCCATGAAATCAGGGGAAGAGTGGGAGGAGGAAGCAGTAGACACAGTGTTAAAAACTGATCACATTCCCCATTCTCTGTCCTCCTGCATTTCTCACATGGAGAAGGTAGAAGAATTGGGAATTAAGTTGAACCTGGGACAAAGGGAGGGGAGTAGGGAAGATGTTTTACAATTATTCTTGTTTCTCATTATCCTGCTTTGTTTGATTGGCAATAAACTAAATTAATTTCTCCAAGTTGAGTCTGTTTTGCCCATGATGGTAATTGTTGAGTGACCTCCTTGTCCCTATCTTGACCCATGAGTTTTTGTGTCTTATATTCTCCCCTGTCCTGTTGATGGAAGGGGAGTGACAGAGCAGCTTGATGGGCCCTTGCCAAGGTCAACCCACCACAGTTCTTTGTGTTGCACAATAGGGAGCTTTTTAGAATTGCATATAAGCATAGTAATTGGAAAAGGTAACAAGCACAACATGGACTGAACAAGGCTGGTGAGCAAAATAATTGCAGTGAATTTTATTTGCAATTGTGATGAAGAGGTGAGGGGTGGAGTGTGTATAAATTGTTTATATTTTTCTTGGTGTTGAAATGATGCTTTGATTTTTTTATTGTGTTTATAACTGAGGTCTTTAAAGGACGTATGATTTCATATAAATGTAATTAATTGATAGCAGTGGACAGTCAGCAGGCAACAGATGATGAAACACCTTTGCCAGTCCATGAAGAAAGACAAGCACTTCCAAAGTGCCCTCCTGTTTTAAATACCTGGCTTTTTAGGCACCTAGCCTAGTGTAATTTTTTGCAGGCCTTTTGTTACAATTATTTTAGGCTTTTGTTTATCTTTGTGGCTCTTTTTGAGATACTGCCTTCTACAGGATCTGCTCTGCAGCATATATATTCATTTTTCCCTTAATTCCTCAGGACTCACATTCAGTTGGAAGAAGCATTATAAAAGCTATATCATTGTATGCCAGCAATCTCCTTGTTATAAATAAAAACTTTATTTTATACCTGAAAAATTCACTATTTCTAGATCCATAAGTAACAATAGCGCTGATCTTTATTACAGAAAATTTACATTTCTTTGTCTTGAGCCAGTATTTTTTTTCTTTGTCTTGAGCCAGTTTTTTTTTCTTTCTGTGAAAAGAGAATTTTTTTTTATTAAATCTAATTTATTTAAATAGCAGAAGCTAATTCCATCAGCTTCTGATCAGTCCTAATTAACAATCACTTGAAAATGTAGGATGAAAATGTAGGGTTAAAATTTAGGGTCCTGTTCTTTGAAAAACCTCTTTCTTTCCTAACGTGTACCTGCATCCTGTTTTTTTGGGGATTTATTTTGTTAGGGGTTTTTTTATCACTATCTTGAATGACTGTAGATTTATCAACACCGTAGCTTTTTTTTTAACATTGTAAGTATTCTTCATCAAAAGCTGAAAGTTTGCACTACTTGAAAGTGGATTTATTATTTCTCCAGCACATCTTTTTTCATCCCATAAATTAGTGGTTAATTGTAGAGATGAATGGAAAACACTGTACATTAAGAAAAATCATCCTCTAGGTCCTAATATGTGAAAGTTCAAGCCAAGGTACTGCAGAACAATAAAAGACTCGAAAAGCCTACAGAATATTTTCTCATGGTCAACTTAAAAGCCCATATGCAATTTTTTATTTTATATTTCTTTAAAAAAAAAAGTTACCAAAGTTTCAGATGCTAACTGGAGTTTTGGCCACACTAAAATCCTGCTGGAACCACTTTTTTACAGGTGCCTTTTGTGGGGCATTTTTTTAAATTTTCCTCGTAGGCTTTATCTATCTATAACTTTTTTCATCTCTCACTGACATTTTGTTTATACTCTCAACTTGGTCCCAACACTCCCACTGCACCTGCAGTGTTAGTGCTTTACTGTCATGCAGAATTCCAGCTAAATTACTGGAGTCCTGCACTGAAGCAAAGACCCATTCATATGAAGCCAGTTGTAAAATGAAGAGCCCAAGTGTATTAGAACAATAAATGGTGCCAGCAACATTACTTGACTGTAGAAATCAATCCACTCTAGGTTGTTAGAAAGGTCCAAGCAATAAATTTGACCTCTGCCAACTGGCCAGCTCTCTCAGACAACACCTGGGAATAGTCGGGGAGTTAGAGCAGACAAGGAACAATTTCTAAGAAGCAGCTGACAATTTTTTTTTTAGTACTGGAAGGTGTTTTGTCTATATTTAGTTTGTTGTGTAGACATATTCTTAATATCTCATGGTACTTGTGAATTACCTAAAAATTAAGTACTGCCTTAGAATCAATAGTAATCCAGGGGCTTCAGGAGAGGTGTGACACAGATGTCATGCTTGCATTAGCACTGAGCAAGGGTGTGGGTGGGATTTGTGCTGACTGGATGCTCCTGGTCTTGTCGTGGCTGCTTGTGCTCTGCAGTGCATTACCACTGATAGCTGCAGGTGACTTATCTTACAGAAACATTCCCATCACAGCAGTCTAGACACACAGCACAGAAATAGTTCAGTGCTTCCGGCCCAGCAAGCTCCTTAGGTACTGAGATAAGAAAAATGGAGGATATGTATTTCTACTGCATAAGCAGCAGCAACAATAAAGAAAACCTTCTTTTTCCTTTTTCTCAGAAAGGCGTGGATGTAGTAACATGAAGAAAACTTTTCACATAACAGTACCTGAGGTCAGATCTGCATATTTATCCATGCTACAGGTCATGTCCATCATCTGTCATTCCTACTCTGTGTGTCTCCTAACATCATCAGTTACCACTTCATAAGCTCCTATCATCACTCTTTCCCGATCCCTTTCCTAGTTCTCCTGGGAAGAGGACCTCCCAACATCCATCCTCTGCCTTGATTTCCCTGTAACATGATGTGGTAACTCCACCAGAAAGCAAAATGTGGATTGTTTCAATCAGCCTGTAAAGACCGTCTTGGATGATGAAAACTTTTATTGGAAAAATATTGATGAAACTTTGCCTTATATGTTAAGTGAGGTGAACAGGAATGTGAGAATAGAGCCCCAAAGAAAAAGCAGTGCTGTAGCTTACTGTGCTGTATTTGCAATAGCATTGTACTCACTGAGTGCAGAAATGCAAAAGGCTTTCCTTCTTAATATATCTAAAGAAATGACATTGTGACGATGAAAGTCTAAACAAAGATAAATAGAGATGTTTTATATCAACTTCCATTTCAGTGGTAATACCAGCCTGGCTATTACTGGAATTGTCAGCTGAAAACTAAGGACACTGATTTTTCAGCATAGCATATTTTAGCAGATATGCTGCATTAGAAATAGAAAGGAAAATCTGTAAAAACATATTTTCAGCATCTAGTTGCATGAATTAGGAACAGTATTTAGTTCTGTAACTAGGATTTTACAGGTAAGATTAACTGCTTCTGTGTATTAATTTCCAGCATAAATGTTGACAGACTGTATAAGCAGGTGCCTGTCATTTCTCTGACTAGTTTATTCTTTGTGGAAAGTTTCTTCCTAAGTTTTGCATAAAGATGAACTGACATTAAAAGAAGAAAAACAAGTTTCAGAAATTATTTTAAACAAAGAATTCAAAACAAAACTACTCAACTAAATCTTACATTTTGAAGGGGTCATTGTGTGAAATCTTGTTTTATTCATAACAAGACAAGAAAAATAATCAGGATTTTATCATCTTACTTTTATCATTTGACTTTTAAAAGTACTGAGCTTCTGCATGTTGAATTTTTTAGGTACCTAAAGCAACTTAATCATTTTTGGTTTTCACCATCCAAACTATGCATTTAGGAAGTTTTTAAAAAGAAGAAAAGCTTAAAAAGGAATTAGGGTTGACCCGATTGCTTAACTTGCGTTTCTTTTTCCCATAAATGCATGCAATTGTTTTTCACCATTCTTTTTAAAAAATAGTTTGATTGCCAAATTTTTAGAGCTGCTAAAAGATAAACACAGTGGAAAGAAATTTGGATTTAATGTTCCTAGGTGAGGTAGATCAAATGAGAAAAAAAGGTAGGTGGCATGTAAGGTGTCTGATTTGAGAGGAGAGTACAGATCAGGTAATGATCCATGAGTTTAGGAGAAGAGAGAAAAAGAGGTTCAGGGTGCTTCTCAGGAGGATGGAGGTATTCTCTCTCACTACAATATTTCTGGTTTGTCCAGTGTATGGACGAACAGACATGCCCATCTTCTTTTTTCATTCTTGTAAGGTGTTGGCAGCAAGGTTTTGGTAGCAGGCAGGCAAGCTGCATCTTCAAGGAGTGGTCAGGGGCTGTCAGTTGCTGGATATGGTCAGTTCCAGATGACTCCTAAAGAGACCCACTTCAGGACACAGCTGAGGCTGTCAGCCACACTGGTGGCATCTCTGGAAAACCATATTTTAGAAAGGGCAAAACACTAGACAGCTCTTATTTTGTAACAATGCTTCTGTTTCATTTTATGTCATAGATTATCCTACCTAACAGATTACCGATGCTGATATTGCAATGCAAAGCTTTTTAAAAGACTATAAAATATAGGGGAAAAAAAAAAAAGGCATTACATTATATGCTAGGAGTGCTTTGGGAAGCAATAGTATGAACTGAGCACAGAGATGTCTTCACCCCAATCTTCCCTTCCTTCAGAGGCAGTAGCAGTTCCTTGTTTAAAACCAGGTCTGGCAGAAGACTCTATTCATGGGTTTGGAGAAATGTCAGACTAAAACACACTGTTATTACAGAGGCTGCAAATGTCCCAGAGATGAAAAAGGCTTTGAGATAAACAGAGGTATGAAAAGTGAAAACTTGTTCCCTTTAACATCTGAGACTACTCCTCTGTTGCTGAGTGTGGTGGTCGTCAGGGTCTATGTCCCCTGATTCAGTGCAGTTCGGTGCACTCCTCTGCTGCCCACCTGGACATATGTGTGTGTCTCTCCCTGTGTCGCCAAGTGGGCACATCTGCAGTATTTCTTCAGCAGAACACCATACATTTCACAGGTTTCATTTGTATCACATTTGCAAGTAGTGCTGTGAGACTCGGATCCAAAGAAGCTGAGTTTTGTATAAATTTGTTATGCAGAGATGACCTTTTCTGCCTGTGTGACCCCTGATGCCAGACTTGCACAAATCTTCCATAATGGGACACCAGCACTAACTCCCTTTTTTTGCCTGCCTGTTCCCACAAGACTGACATTCTTGAGAGCTTGTCTGTCATACTTGGTTGAAACATATTTCTCATGACTTTAAATTTAGATAGCCTTTGATTATAAAGGATCTGGTTTCTGGAACAAGGAACAATGTGAAACTTAGAATCACAGAATCCTGATCACAGAGAAAAACAGCTAGCTCTTTAGCCACTGGACCTAACAGAGCTAGGGCTCTGGCAGGCTTGTAACTTACAGTTAAAATATCTCATATCTGCTAAGGTGTGAACTAGGTCAAAGCCTTCCCTGCAGCTGGAGTCATCATGACTTCTCTGGTTCAAGAATAACATTGGTTTTATCATCCTGCTGCTCTCAGAGTCCCACAGATAGCATGTAAGAGAAAAAATAAACCCTTCCTTCTGCTTCTGAGTCTTTCAACTCAAAGTTTTTTTTATTTATTTCATAACTTTTTGTCACTTGCCAATCTTCCATCACCTGCCTTCTTATCCAAACCATGGATGATAAACAGGCAGAATTCTCACATTGTGACAGGCACGGATTTTGATTCTACTCTGTCAGCCAAGCTTCTCATATCAAGTATAAAATTTTTCATTGCTGAAACTGAGAGCACTTCAAAAATATGGGTGATGCAAGCAGGTCATGAAAGGCTCCTGGACCAGTTCCTGAAATTATAGGTAATACCCTAAAAGAATCTCATAAAGATATTAATAAAATTATTACCTGAGCTAGATATGCTTCACTGTAGTGCTGAAACTTCCAGTAGGATGTCTTTGACCTCTGTGTGAATTCCCATGTAAGTGAAAAGTGGTTTGAGAAGGGAGAGCTTAAGCCAGGTGACATGAAGAGTGAACATACCTGTAATAGCAGAGAGGCTGCCACGGAGCATTTGGTTTATGTGGCAAGGTTTTGGCAGCTGGGGGATTGCAGGGGTGACCCCTGTGAGAATAGACATGGGCCCATGTCGGTCACAACCAGTGCCAGCCCATCTGACCCACCACAGGACACAGCTGAGCCCATCACTGAGGCTGGTGGCACGGCTGTGAGAACATATTTAAGAAAGGGTAAAAACATTGCACAGCAGCTGTGAGAGAGGAGTGAGAAAAATGTGCAAGAATCCTGCAAACACCAAGGTCAGAGAAGGAGGAGGAGGAAGAAGTGCTCCAGGCACTGGAGAAGAGATTACCCTGCAGCCTTTGGAGGACAAAGAGGAGATTCCCACAGTGCAATCCACAGAGCAGCAAGTGGATATGCCCCGAAAAATGGTGAATCCCAGGAAGAGAACATGCAGGAACAGTATCCTGGCAAGAGCTGCAGCCCATGGAGAAGAGCCCACATATAAACAGGTTTTCTGTCAGGGTACATGACCCATGGGGAACACACACTAGAGCAACATGGAAAGGACTGTCTCTGGTGGGAAGGACCTCACAGTGGAGCAGAGGAAAAATGTGAGGAGAAAAGAAAAGCAGAGAGGAGATCTTGGGACCACAACCTCCCTTCCTCATCCCCCCGTGCCACTCTGTAGTGGGTGGATGAGTAAAGGAACAAAGGACTGAAGCTGAGCCTGGGAAAAAGTGGGGTTTAGGTGGAAGCTTTTTTAGTTTTGTCTTTGCTTTCATCATCCTACACTGGTTTTAATTGGCAATAAATTAAATTGATCTTCCCAAAGTTGAGTCTGTTTTGCCCGTGATGGTAATTATTAAGTGATCTCTCTGTCTTTATCTCAACCCATGAGCTTTTTCTATCTTATTTTCTCCCCTCCATCCTGTTGGTCAGGGAGATGGATAGAGCAACTGGATGGGTGTCTGGCAGAAAGTCAAGATCAAATCCAGTACACAGAGACAATAATGAGTTAGTGAAATAAATAAGTTTTCATCACTCCTCTTCTTCAGGAAATATTGCCATAATTTGGTTGTCATGATCTCACTGTTCAGACCTGTGCATGTACAGAGACAGAGGGTAGCATATTTAGGAAATGCTAAGAGTTTCCAAAAAAAGAGAAAGTTTGCCATCACTGTGATCCCTTGAAAACAGGTGTCTAAACTGTGACCTCTGTCAAGGATGCTTGGATTACTGCTTAAGGACAACTTATAGTAGTACAGAAAATAAGATAGCTGCATAGTCATTATATCTGAATTGGTGGTTATATGCCAGTAGGAGGGAAGTCAAACCCTCTGAGTAAAACCAGCTGGGTGCAGTTTTGAAATTGTGTTCTCAAACAGAAATGCTGACATAAGGCAAATTTTACAAGTAGAGCTGTAGGACTAACTCTTGCTCATGGCGAATATAATCTCAATGCAAAAAAATTTAAAGAAATAGATAGAAATGGAGATAAAAGTCAAGACAAAAAATTATCTTTTCTTCTATAGCTCATATCATTATTGTCGCTGAAGACATGTGAGAAACTTTACATCTTTCATATGCAAACACTGATGCACTTTGAGGAACCTTGCCAGGAAGATATGCACTTTTCTAAACCTAACCAAAGCTGGTATTCTTAGCTTTTTCCTTCTTATCACTTAATTCCCAGTTGTTTTTATCTCTTGCCTGCTTTGACTGCTGCAATTCTTACGGTTACAGCATGAGAAGAGTCATAGTTCCCTCTGCTTCATAAGAGCGGACAAAACCTTGTCAACAGCACATAAAAACTAAATAAAAATGAATCAAACCTTTGAACTAATATTTCCACAGATTTTGTACACATTTAAATGTTTCCAAATGCAAAACTATTTTAAAATTTAAAAAATCTGACTGAAATATGCCCCACTTAGGTTTTTATTTCTGTTGGTTTGTGGTGAAAATGAGTCCTGGCTCCCACATAGCTACTTTGATTCAAAAGTCTGCAAGTATCAGCAGGTCTTTCTCTGCAAAGTTGCTCCTCACCAGACAGACCCCAGTTTGCTTTGTTTCATGGAGCTCTTATAAAAGGTGCTTAATTAACAAAGCTCTTTCTGTTGCTGGACATTTCAATAATATTACTCTTTCAGCTTTCAATTTCTGATAAAAAGAATTGCACTTTTGTATTTCTTTTTTCATGAGTAATCTCATTATACTTCTCACGTGGGAAATGCTATCTTAGCTATTTTTTTGGGTAAAGTGATATAGACATCTAATAGTTTGCCCAAGAATATTCACCACAGTTGAAAAATTTGGGAAGAGAAATGAATCTTTGTGATTCTTCATCCACAACTTCTTCTCTGAGATAGCGATTAAATAACTAACCAGAAAGGCACTATGTTGATACTTGGGTCCTTTACAAAAGTTAGTAAGAGATCTGCTGCTCATGGAAGAACTATTGTCTTCATTGCAAAGAAGGCCAATGCTATCCTGGGGTGCATTAGGCAAAGAATTGCCTGCAGGTCAAGGGAGGTGATCCTTCCTCTCCTCAGCTCTGGTGAGGCTGCACCTGGAGTCCTGTGTCCTGTTCAGGGCTTCCCAAAACAAGAGAGAAATGGAGTTACTGGAGAGATTCCAGCAAAGGGCTGTTAGATGGTGGAGGGACTGGAGCATCTCTCATATGAGGAAAGGCTGAGAGAGCTCAGCCTGAGGAAGACATGACTGAGGGGGAGGATCTCATCAATATATATAAATATCTTACTGAATGGTATAAATAAGATGGAGCCAGGCTCTTTTCAGTGGTGCCCAGTGACAGAACCAGAGGCAATGGGCACAAAATGAAGTATGGGAGGTTGGTTCCCTCTGAACATCAGGAATCACTTTTTTATTGTGAGGTTGATTAAATGTTGGCACAGGTTGCCCAGAGAGGTTTTGGAGTCTCCCTCTTTGGAGATATTTAGAAGGCATCTGGACATGGTCCTGGGCCAGGTGGCCCTCTTTGGGCAGATGGGTTGGACCAGATGAACTCCAGAGGTTCCTTCCAACCCCAACCATTCCATGATTCTGTGAACTGCTCAGAGCTTGAGAGATCTTGTTCTGCTGGATAGGCACTATTTTCTGTATCAGTGGTATGTGATTACTGAAAAAAATGTAAGTAACTTCTTATTTGTTTGTTAAGAGAGGGGTCCTTGATCACTGGGCTCTGAACCATGTGCTTCTGTCTGTAGCTTTCACTCTGCTAATGTGTGTTTCATCTACACTTTCAGGACATTTTTCAAGATGGGTAAATTGATTTTTGTATAATAGCAGCTTCACATTTACCAGTGCTTTAATATGAATAGTCTTTGGGTTCCTGAAAAGTCAAACCTTAAATGAATTGAAAATGATGTGAAGGAAATCATCACAAGCTATTCAAATATTTTTCTTATTTTTGTTTCCATTTCAACCACAGTAGCAACTCTTTCTTTCTCAGTCAGAATTGTAGTTTGGCTTCGTTAGAGAAAAATACTTCCCCATTGCCATTACAGGATCTGTTCTTACTGCTTGCTAATCGTGTTCTAACATAAACTGTGCATAACTAATCATAATTGTAGCCATAATTATCATTTACCTCTAACCAGGGGAGTTCTGAAACACCTGTTTCAATATTCCCAAGTAATAATTTTGTTTTTCTCTACATCTGTTGAAGTCACTCATCCCAGTTTTACAATTTTGTGGAAATGAAGTTTTATTTTGGATGTGTGCATGAAAACTAAAAAACAGTTTTTATAGATGAGTGGAATGACCATTTCTGTAAACCCATGAAAACAAGAAATTTTGGGATAAAGCATTAAAGAAATGGGAAACAGGGAAATTTATCCATGTGCTAGAAATCCTTGTACCATTGTTAAAACAGCATTTAATTTCCATTGTTTATAAATTCCAGCCAGATTCCAAACCTATGAATTCACAACTGTGGGAAACTGCATTTTTGGGACCTCTCAGGTCAGCAGGGGTTAGAAAGAGTGGCATGGCTATGATTTCATAGTGCTGACTAATTAGAAATCAATGACTAACTGAATAAAAGACTCCCCCATCAGACTCACACCAAGTCAGCTTAGATGGCCAAGTGATTTTTGAAGAAGGCAGAGATGACAACTGCTTTCCCAGGAGTCTTCCTGTCCCTTATGGTGTATGGTGAGGGTCATCCTTGATGACCATTGCTTGCTATACTGTCACTTCTCCACAGGCTTGCTCTGAGTACACTGGTCATATATACCTGTTTCTTTTTACAGACAGCATGCGATTTAACACTGTGTCGAAATAGTGGAAAACAACAAAAAAAATATTTAAGCAGAGGTGTGTATCTTTTTCATTACACTTTGCTTTATTCTGGTATTTAACCTGTGGTCACTGATGAGTCTTACTGGGCCCCTGTATTCATCATACTGTCGGACAGGGAACACCATCAGGAGCATAATGACCTTTCTGGTGCCATCCAAAATCTCAGTAATCCCTATTTTTATATTGCATTAGTCACATGATTCATTATTTAGTACTGCACATCTTATTGCATGTCTATGGACTACACATTTTCTTTAAAGGGAAGAAGATATGTAAATACAGGGGAAAAACACAGGTATCTCAGCTCTTATTTAAATTGCATCTAGCCCTTTCTCTCCTAAAGGTAACATCTCAATGCAGTGCAATGTGGGTCAGGACTCCCTACTTAAAAATGTCCAAAGAAGCTGGGCTTTACTTTCCACAAACCTTTTTTTCATTTCTTCTTGGAACATTAGGATTCATTTCTGTGACAGGTTTTTACTGGATTGTTCCTGTTCCTCCTGATGTCTTGTCATGAGAACTTTATATTTTAGAGTGGTATAACAGAAAAGTGAGTTGGAGCCTGCACTCTGATTAGTTCATGTGTACAGGTTATGGAAGAAAAAGGCTGCTGCTGGCAGGCAGAGAGATGCTGAGCATGTGGATGAACATAATTATTTTCACCATGATGTGGTGAGTATTTTGAAAAAGTATTAAACAATAAGAACATTCTACTATAGCAACCTTAACTGCATTTTTAATAAGAAAGGTAAAAGCTGGGCTTTCAGTTCGTTTCCAGCTGCTGCTTCCTATTTTGCTGTCAATATAATCCCTAAGTTCATAAAACTGTCCATATGAGTCATTAATTTATGCATCTGCTTTTTATTTGGCCAGACCCACGAGATGTGGAGCACAGTGTCTTGTGTACCTGTTAACATTTTTACTGAGAGCCACAAAGACTGAGGCAGAGAGGGAGTTGTAACAATGCATATATACCCAGAGTTCACATATTGCAAATAATGTGCAGGAATGGCTTAAGAACCTGTGTACTTATTACGTGCAACCTGTGTACTGAACACACTGGATTGACAAGTAAAATTTTGTCAATGTCACATATGAAATTGTTGCTTGTTTTCTGTGTTCAATTTATTTCTGATCAATAATTCGAGTGATTAGTTTTGAATTTTTAGTAGTATGGGAACATTGACTAAGCTACAAGGTGAACATTTGTGTGGAGTGTAAGCTGAAATGAGTAAGAGAAGTACCAGAATAGTAAAATATCTGAATGCTGTGAGAGACTGAAAGGATTGCTGGCTTAAAACATTTTGGGGAAGGGGCAACGGGGGGTAAGGGGCAGATGAGGTGATGCCCTGCTCCGCACCCCCCACCCCGCCAGGCCTGTATCCCAGCCCTGCTGTGGCCGCCAATCCCTAAAACACTGGAGGCAATGCTCCATACCCCATCTCTGGATCTCCATTCTAGTCCCAGGCTGGCCAGATGACCAGATGTCCCACCTTGTGTAAGGGCCCAGGAAAAGCAAAAGGTATTTAACCCAGGACATGTGGCAAGTACATGTCTTGACCCTACCTCCTCTTGGAATTTCTATCAGCTGAACACCACCGGAACCAGGAGTGGTAGCTATGCTTGTTCATTCCTGTATCTTTTCTATCTTTTACTCCTTCTAATACTCTCTTCTCAGAGTTTCGAGTAACTTAAAATTGGACGGGCTGTACAGGCAAAGTTAATGCTTTGTGAAATGTTTTATCTTGATTGAATGCTGGTCTAAACTTTTGCCAAAGTTCTCTGATTTTCTGAAGTTGCCAGAAAAGCTTTTTGTTGTTTTGACCTCTTGAGATTATCTTGTCAGTATTTCCCCCGGGCATCTCAGAATACATGAAAAACTGTAAGCCCTTTTTAAGAGTGAGTTTTCTGGGGCCTTATAAGTGCACCCATGCGTATCTGATGAGAAGCCCACGAAGGTCAAATAATGAGCAGATAAGTGTCAGTCCTTGTGGGAGACTGGAAATGTCATCAGATTAGTTATGTGATTTTGCATATATAACCTCAGCTCAAAATAGACACATTTGAAATATCACTGGGGCTCTTGAGAATTATTCTAATATCCTTCCAGCATGTGGTTTAACAATACATATAATTTTCACTGTTCTTAGGAAGTTTTTGTATACTAGCTAGGCAGATGTACAAAAAACTTTCGAAGAGTCATCATTTGCATTTCCAAACAGATCATATCTCTCAATGTCTCCTTCCTATCTATCTCTTCAGAATAACTGAGCCTGAGAGTGAGGGGAATTGGATATGGCAGCTACAGGAGTTACTTGGTTATTTGCTTTGTGCACAAATGATTACAGGCACAGGCAGGCAGCAGAGCTAAGGAAATGTAGGACATACTCTCAATACTATGATTTTGGAAAATCAGTCACAGACACTAAGTGCTTAGGACCTTCATGATATCAAACTAAATGAAAACCAGAAATTCTGATTTTCCGTAATCATTTCACCCATGTTGATCTCAGCCCTCCAAGTGTACAACTGCACTTAGGAGCTCTGCACGGAGGTCTACAGGCATCATCAGGCGTTTCCTTAGCAACAGGAGCCATGTATAGGCTATCCAAACTGCTCTTCCTGCACCAGGTTTCCTTGGCAGCAAGGATAATGCTTAGAAAGGAAAAAAAAAAGAGGCAGACCAATTCCAATACAGGCGTGAATTTCAGCGGTTCGCCTGTGCAGCCCAGGCTGCAAAAAGAAATGTTGTGCTCATGGAAATAATTTTTTTCTAAACATCTGTGTGGACCTGAGCTTTCGTCTGCTGAGATTGCCAGAGAAGGTGCAGGGATAGCAGTGTGTGCCTGGCCCAGAAGAGCGTCACGCTGTCATGGCTGTCTGTGCACCACAGCGTGGTCCCAAGAGATTTGCATACCTGCTACAGCAGCATCTTCCCCTGGGGGTCCAGTGGACATGGTGGCCCTGGGGAAGCAGCTTGCACAAGGACTGAGGAGCTGTCACCCGGAGCTGGGTACTGCCAGTGAGCTGAGGAGGACAGTCCAGCAGTTTGTGAAGGGTAGTGCTTAACTCAGTGAAGTTTCTCTGAGGAGCAGAGGTTCACCTTCAGTACCAACATCATGAACCATTTCATCACAAACCAACCTGTGTTCACCACTGCTTGTAAGATTAGGGAGGAAACAGTACATGTGCTGCTGTTGCTGTCACTGGCTATAAACTTATCTACAGTTCAGGCTGCTGGCTAGGTATATCCATCCATTATGTAAATAAAAATGTATATTCGGCTCCCTGGCAAGCAGGTGAACCCCTGGATTGTTGCATGGTACAGACAATCAGGAATAAATATACCAAGGCAACTAGCCTGAAGCACTTGGATATTTCTCCAGAAGAATTCATCTGAATTGTAAACTGTTTCAGAGATATTTGAATTTAATTAAAATCTAAAATACACACATTGCTTCATCTAGCTATCAGATAATGAGTTTTTATAATTTATTTCTCAAGTAAAGCACAAAATAGAAAATGCATCCTTTGTATTATGACTTAGGGCAGCAATACCGTCTGTCATGTCAAGTAATGAGACACCCTGGAAGAAAAAATAATGGAAGAAATCTTGATGACTAAGGATACAAAGGAGTTTTCTGGAAGCAGTTTCTTGCATTTGTACAGAAGCTCAGTGGCTTAAGGGGCAGATTTTCAGTTTTGTAAACGAAAGAAAATGGATTAGATATATAATGTATATATTTATACATATATATAAACGGAAAATGCTCAAATTATCAATTATTTATATTAGAAACAGAATATTAACTTTTAAAAAAACTGAGATCAGAAAACTATGCAAACAAACTCATATATTCAAAAAATGATGAGATCTTTCTTGTGATTTTTTTAGAAATCACACAAGCTTAGTAGGAGGTCTTATCACTGGTTTTTTTATGAACTTGGGTCTGTTCCCACTGAATTCACTGGACATAGATGAGATAATTAATTTCCTCAGACTCACACGAAGACTTCTTAATAGTCGTTCTAGATTTTCCATTTGCCCCTTAATAATGAATTTCTGTCCCAGAGTGTTGCTATGCTCCTCCTTATCACTAAAGCTTGCTCAGATCTCCAGGGATATTTCCAATGTTTGAACAGGTGCCTGAACCAAGCAGCTGCTGAGCAGCATTGCTAACCATAGATGACAGCACAGATCTGCTAAAACTGAAGTCCTAATTCAGTCAATCTGTATAGCTGCCTGAACAAGCTGGGTGTCACAGTCCCCCAAAAAACCATGGTCTTCATTAATTTGCTCTTCGAAACAATTTCTTGTAAGTGAATGTACTGTCTCTTAAAATACACCTTTTTGTCTCAGATTTTCGTGGATCTAAATTGTTGCACAATATTAATAATGACTTCTGTATGCGTCTGCGGGGGTTGATGCATTTTGGGGTCCTGTCAAAGTCCTGGATCTCTCAGACAGCTATATTGGGAAGCCTATTTAAAGCAAAGCTTTTAAAATCCTTTCACAGTCTCTCAAAAAAATGTACTAAGGAGGAAAGCGAATACATTTACTTACCATACTAAACATCTCCTGCTTAGTTTTCTCCAGCATTATTCATTTTAATGTTTGGTATTTTGCAAACAAATAGGAAGGCAGCATAAGGTACTTGTATAGCTATTTGTCTTCAGGGTTCTATGATCCCAAGAACATATTTTATATGCACCCTGATGTGTAAGGATTATTTAAATCACCAGGAGAGCTAATGAGTGGGTCTTTGAAAGTACTGTCACTCAGGCTGAATTATGAAATCGGAAATTAGTGACAGAATTTCCGTGGCACATAAGAATGGTAAAGAGGAACTAAAGGACAAGACTTCTTCTACTTCTAACTGCAGTAGAGTTATGATCTCTAAAAATATCCCTTTAGTCCAGAACATCCTTGATTACCATGCAGAGTCAGCTATTTAGCTCTTTTGGGCTATTTTACACTACTGCAAAAACTATTTGTACAGCCTTGAACCAATTTTGGAAGAAGTATGTGATAATGCCTAAGCCCACAGAGTGCAATTTTTTAATATATGTTAATGTTCCAAAGTGTGAAAATTGCATTCTGGAGAGAAATATGAATAAAAACCAAAATCCTTTAGACATAGCCTATTGTTAAAATAGGCATTCAGACATATACAGTCAGCAGTCAAAATCTAGCCATATTTTGAATATAGAAATTTTATTGTAGTGCCATACTTTGTTCTTTCTTTGTCTTAATTCACAAGGTTTGGGGTGAAACCAGGAGTACCACCTCAAGGAACAACAGGGAGACACGACCACTCACACTCCTTTGGAATCCAAGGGTTACAGAGCTGATTCTGATCACCAGCCATTTCATCTTTCCAGGACATTAAATTAATGATTGTGGTGTTTCCTTATCTAGCAGCTGAAGCTTGTTTAACAAGCTTCCTCTCCTCTTGTGGTAGGGTTTTCCCAGCAAACCTCAAAGCTTTTAATGATGACTTTGTTGAAATTTTCTACTCCCTATATTACAACATTACATGCTGCCTAGCAGCTTTGCAATATGGTTTATTCCAGACAGTAACAGTAAAATAAACAGATTTACAGAAGAACTGAGGTAATAATCTATGGCACTTAAATTTAAGTTTGATCACTATTCCTGTATCCTACTCAATTGTCCTGCTTGGGACTTTTGGCCAGTACACTGCTACACAAATGGAATCAAAATACCTCAGTGAGTACTGTTTCTGAGCAGTGTTCTGGAGATTTTCTTGTGTGAACAACACCCCACTACCAGGACAGGTTTTTAAAGACAATGTTTTCTCTATGAACTTATTACTGAAAACAATATACAAGGCAACAGGAAACGTACTTCATATTTTCTCCTTCTGTATATGTCTGCTGCAGCACATCCAGGGGAAATCTATCTGATTTACTATGGGTCAGGTATCTCTAAATACCTTTGCTACACACAGGCACTCAGGGGTTTCTTTTAATCTATTTATCTGTTCTTAACAGTGGCTATCATGCAATTCTCAGTACTGAATGCGGTCCTTATACATATAAATAAGGCACATGCTGTGGCACACTTAGCAGCCTCCTGAGATGCTTCATCAAATTCAAGCTGGGCAGGCACATTCTTAATCAGGGAGAGAACAGACACTGGCCTCTGCCCTTCTGTGCAGATCAGGATGAGTCTGCCTGGCAGCAACCAGCCACTCTCAAAATTGCTGCTTCCCTTTTCTATCAGCTGAATTGCTTGGTCTTCACTATTATGGTAATAACTTTTTCTCATTCTGCGTAGACACAGAGGTTTCTACTTGTCTTCTGTATTTTACGACTATGATGAATCCATGCTTCTTCCCTTAATAGGTGCTGCTGCTGAAGGTTGTTGGTGAGACAGCAAAGGCAGCTTTACACAAGCTAGCCAGGGTGGGTGATAACAAGGGTGGCTGTGACTGGAACAGGCTCCCTGGGGAAGTGGACACAGCATCAAGCCTCACAGAGTTCAAGACATTTTTAGAAAATGCTCTTGGGCACATGGCGTGATTTTTGGGGCTGTGCAGGGCCAGGAGTTGGACTTCAATGATCCTTGTGGGTCCCTTCCAACTCAAAATAATCAATGATTCTAATTCAAATGTGTCAAAGTCTCAGAAACATTAACCAAAATATTGTAAGGTTTAATAGGCATAATGGGAATGAAAAGCTGCCTTTATTGCCTAACCCACACCTAACAATAATGGTTCCAGCTGTCCTAAAATATCTTATTGCTAACTCACAGTCTGGCAGATTTGTAGGACTTGAGTAGTCTGTAGAAAAGTCATCATGGTGGGGGTGGGAAGACATAGCAAGCATCTTAGTGGATGCATGGTATGTTGCTATTTGTTTTCAAGCAAACAGATGACTGACAGGAAAAATATGAACTTATCTCTCTGCTCATTTCTGGTAGCTCTGTTGCTGCATTTTAGTTCATTTCAGGTTGTCTCCAGAGAGGCTGCTGCTATCTTTAGTGAAGTACTGGGTTCTGCTGCACAAGGTGGGCAGAATAAAGACAGTGCCTGTGAGAGGCTGCAGGTCTGACCCTTGGCTCATAATGCTGGTATGGGTCTGGCGGCAGAGGAGAGGGCTCCACAGGGAACAGCAACAAAAACGTGATGTACATTCCATGGTCCAGCTCCAACATGGGGATCTTTCTGGGGGACACAGCAATAAAGAAGGGATGTTTTAGTAAGACTGAAATGTATCCCAGTGTCTATTGTCTGCTTCAAAGGGAATAATTAGTGTAAGGGTATCTGCTCACAAAAGTGCGAACACAGAGAGAGAAAGTGAAGAGCAGAATGAGCTAAAGGATCTTCTGGAAGCTTTGAGGACAATACAGGCCCTGCACACACCCATAAGAATGTGTAACAAAGAAATTTAATATTTCTTATGCTGACTAAATCGAAGCCTTAGTTAGGAAAAGCAGAAAACTTGGTTTTCAGCACTCAAGTCTTTCTGAGTGGTGAAGGAGGATGACAGGAGAGTGACAGCAGAGCAACAAAGACTGCAGGAGGAGAAGTAGAGAGTATTTGTATTTAAAATATTTGTTCTAATTATAGCATGAAATAAGGAATGTGGGAGGCATTCACAGCTCCTGGTAGAAGCAGGGGGGCAGAGAAGGAGGATTTTTTCATTTTCATAAGTCTGTGAAATTGTGACTTAAAACAGGAATTGGGGTGGGCAAGCACTGCTGGAGAGGAAAAAAAAAGAGCAGTTTATTGAAGGGCAGCTTTAAAATATGATCACCATCTTCAAGGTATGCTGAAGTAGCGAACTCGTCAGAAGAGAACAAATTACTTGTCTCAAACTTCCTGCATTATTTTGAACGCAAAATTCATTTTAAGGTAAAATAACAGGTTAGTGCAACTACCTCAGACTGCTGAGCACTCCCTATTAATTTTACTAATTGAGTACACTTGCAACTGTTATGTGATAGAGTAGACATTACAGAGGAGTCTTTTTCTAAAGTTTCTTGAGCATTATCATAAAATTTATCTTACAGAAATGGATTCTTTGGGGCTTATGATGTTCCCAGGGGCCACCAAGAAAATGCTAATCTGAAAATCCAGATTCTTATCTATTAATTTTGGTAAGGCTCCTTATGCAGTACAGCATACTTGTACATAGTAATATGGAACTCAGAGGTATGAGGATTTTCAAAAGAGAAGGTTTCTCATAGAAACCTTAAGAAAAATGTTTCTGGTTATTTAAGTAAGGATCTCTCTCACAGTGAGCCCTTCACTGCATTGTCTCTTGGTAAGTGGTGACTTGCAAGTGTATGGAAGGAAGGATTGACACATATGAAGAAGAGCTTTGCAGGAAGAACTGGGAAAACAACCAGTGCAAATGCTGGATACAGTTGCTATGATTGTAGGACTCTTAATGAGCTTTCTTCATAAAGATGTGCTCAGATCTACAGTATTGGGTCTTTCTGTACTTTTTCAAAGTCAGTATATGATATAACCAAAGAAATCTAGAGTGTGGGAAAATAAAGGACTGGGAAATACTTCACTTGTTTTGAAAAAGTGGTGACATCAGGAAAGACAGGTACAATGAAAAGATTAATTAATTCTGGTATATTAGATTTGTGTGGCTAACTAGCTGATATGGACTGAAAAAGAGTACATTTTTATATGATTTCTCCTGCAGTATGATCAGGCTTAAAATTGAAATGTTTTTGTGTTCCACCTTAGATGTCTGGGAATCTTTTCTTGCTCGTATAAGGTTAGCTCCAAAAACAGAAATGGTGCTTAAAACTCTGGATGGAAAATTCTAATGGATGGAATCTGTACAAAGAAATATGAATAACCTTCCCAGTAGAGTGTTTTTCTTCAGAGAAGAGTCAATATTTTTATAACATCAATATCTTTCTCTGAATGTTTAGGTTCGACAGACCCCCTGACAAAGGATTGATTTACCTCTGCTGAAGCATATATTCACTATGAATTCACTATATAAAATCCTAGGAAAAAGGCTCATGTAATTTGTTTAATCAGCAGGCTTGATATAATACAGTTTACAGATACTGAGCTTGTTCATTCACATACATTTTGTGTTTTCCTTTAGCTCTGGTTTTATATGCTAAAGTAAAGAGAAGTTTTATTCACCTTGATGGTTTCCATCTAGCTTTTCTTTTTTATGCTTCAGCAGCTCCATTAAGAAACTACGTGCCCTACACGGAAATTTTCCAGAGAAGCTGAAAAATTTCTGAGGCCTGAATCCTTGGTAGCACTTGTCAGAGCTCAGCATGAGTTAGGTACTTATTGCCTTAGACAGTCTGGGTCTCAGCCCTTTCTGTGATATAATTTTCCAGTGCCGCAGCAAATAGTAATAATCACTCACAAAAAATTGATACTGGTGGCAGAACAGAGAGAAAAGTGAACTGGTCAGTAGGCAGACCTTAGTTCTAGCTGTAATGTTAGCTACTTTTATGAGTTTTCATGTGTATTTAATATAGGCAGTGGTGCATGCTTGCTTTTCATCTATTTTTGCAAAGGCATAAATCAAAATATTGTAAAGACAAGTATTTCTAGACTACTTTCACTTCTATGTTTTGAAGTATTGGCACAACACTTACATATTTGTAAGAAAAATTTGAGTTTCTCCTCCAGACAGTATTTTTCAGAAGAACAAATTCCAGCAGATCGAAACCTAGAACATCCATCTGGAAGATGCACATGTATTTCTGTCAGGTGTACAAACAAAGAAAGGTTCAGCCTAGGAAATTCTGTGAAATTAAATTTATCATCTCTGAATGCTCAACAAGTATCTCATAATTCTGTGAAACTGTAATGTTGAAAAGCTTTTCATATCTGGAGTTAATTAAGGGAACCTAACTATGGAGCTTCAGAATCCAGTACTCTACAAATATCTCTTACAATATTTTAAATTGTACCCCAGTTCTTCCATTATTTCAGTTAACTATGAATACAAAAACTAAGTCAAAATGGTTAAAAAAAGAAACTAAGAATTCGTATATCATTTTTGGATGTACACAGTTGTAATAAAATGTAGTATGTGTGAGCACCTGTAATGTCCTTATGTCCTTATGAAAAGCTTATATCGTCTCTATATCCTTTACTCTCTGTGTTTGAATGACCCAAGCGTCCTTTTTTCTCCAAATATACCATCATCATCATGATCATCACTTAAATTAATGACAATGAACAAAGATATTTTGATCTACTTTTGACTGGATGTCTCTGGTTGACAGGAAATTAACAAATGTAATGCCCATCTACAAGAAGGGTCAGAAGGATGACCTCAGGAAACACAGGCCTGTCAGCCTGTCAGACCAGGGAAAAGTCATGTAGCAGATCATCCTGAATGCCATCACACAGCATGTGCAGGACAACCAGGGGATCAGGCCCAGCCAGCACAGAAGCATGAAGGGCAAATCTTGGTGGACCAACCTGATCTCCTTCTATGACAAGGTGACACACTTGGTAGATGAGGGAAAGGCTATGGATGTTGTCTACCTAGACATCAGTAAAGCCTTTGACACTGTATCCCACAGAATTGTCTGAGAGAAGCTGGCAGCCCATGGCTTAGACAGGTGCACTCTTCACTGAGTTAAAAACTGGCTGGATGACCAGGCCCAGAGAGTGGTGTTAAATGTTGCCATGTCCAGTTGGCAGCCAGTCATTAGTGGTGTCCCCAGAGCTCAGTACTGGGACAAGTCCAATTCAATAATTTTATCAATGATCTGGACGAGGATGTTGAGTGAATCCTCAGTCAGTTTGTAGATGACACCAAGTTGGGTGGGAGTGGTCATCTGCTGGAGGCTGGGGTCTACCAAGAGAATCTGACAGATTGCATCAGTTGGCTGAGGCCAATTGGATGAGATTCAATGAGGCCAAGTTCCAGGTCCTGCACTTGGGTCACAACAACACCCTACAGCGCTACAGGCTGGGGGAAAGTGGCTGGAAATCTGCTCGGCAGAAAAGGACCTGGGGGTGCTGGTCGACAGCAGCTGAACATGAGCCAGCAGTGTGTCCAGGTGGCCAAGGAGATCAATGGCATCCTGGCCTGGATCAGCAATAGTGTGGCCAGCGGGACCAGGCAGTGATTATCCCTCTGTACTCAGCACTGGTGAGGCCACACCTCAAATCCTGTGTTCGGTTTTGGGCCCTTCACTACAAGAAGGACGTTGAGGTGTTGGAGTGTGTCCAGAGAAGAGCAACAGAGCTGGTGAATGGTCTGGAGCACACGTCTGATGAGGACCAGCTGAGGGAGCTGTAATTGTTTAACCTGGAGATAAGGAGGATCAGGGAGGACCTTATCCCTCTCTACAATTTCCTGAAAGGAAGTAAATATCGATGTATTAACAAGGTTAAGTTAGAAATAAAAACAGGTGAAATAACTGCCAGATATTGGCAGCTCTTTGTTCTCCCTGAATTCCAGAGTTTGCACAGGTTTCTCATTCCCTATTATGTAGTATTCAAGTATTGACAGCTGCTGACCTGAAAACCTGCATTAAAGTGGTTTAAGCATCTGACTGTTATGCTTATTCCTTAGGGTTGCTGTCATGGAACCTGCGGTCTTATAGAGTTAGGACAAGTCCCATAGACTTCCTATGATTTTATTTTTTTTTTCATGAAATGCAATGAGAATAGCTCAACAGCAAGACACTATTCTTTACTGCATGGTGTCTATTTACATTTAACCTCAAGAGCCAGGCTGTTTTATCGACAGCTCTCTACTACCCCAAACTATCCAGAAGTCTCTGCTCTCCAAATATTGTTTCATTTCACTCCATACAAACAGAACTGGGTTTTGTGGGATGGTGCAAAACCTACACCAAATTTCAGAGAGATTATGTAAAAGCTTATTCTTTCACTGCGGATTGTATGCGCTGTAACATCTCTTTGCCCTATGCAGACTCATACTACTTTAAAGTTGTGGTTGGTTTAAAACTCCTGCAGAGGGCTTACCCAAGTATAAATAGGATGAAGAAAAATCTCTCTGAGGGCACATTTTCAGCATGATAGTAGAGGTAATCATTCTGATCCTATTAACATCTAACAGGATTGTTTATAAAACCATTCCCCTATCTACCACTTGCTTTAAAACTGCCTAGAGGACTGCCCTTAAATATCAGGAGACTTAATCCTACTCCCAGACAAAACAAGCAGGATCTCAGCCACAGTTTGTAAGCAGAACTGAGTGTAGCTCATGGAGGTGAGATAACTGCAAACAGGGGGAAATATTTGGCTGTGTTTTAAGAATAAATCTAAATGTGGAAATCCTTACTATTTCTATCACCTGAATTCACATGGTCAACCTTGTACCTGATAAGGAGAATCAGCCAGTGGGGTGTCACCCAGACTAAACTTAGAGATTGATTTTATTTTAGGATTAGTAAATGTATTTTTTTTACCATGTCTATGTGTAGGTAGGATATAGCCACCAAGCTAGGGTGTCACAGTTGAGTGTCCTTAATGGCATCCATTTCATAGCTTACTGAACAGTGCCCTCATATTATGCTTTTTCTACTTCTGCTCAATTTTTGTTCGATTGGTTGGATTTCTTGAATTCTTTTGCACATGTTTACACACAATAACTCAAGATAAAATTTCGGCCAATAGACGTTTAGACAGCTTTGAAACACAGTAAAATGAGACATTTTTGCCACCTTCTGTTGCATACTACTCTGCCATGTTGCATCTAATCTTTCAAAGTAATTATTTTCATGAGAAGATTTTAGGTTGCTATTTTGTCTGGTGTGATGTGTTGACCCTGGCTGGATGGCAGGTGCCTGCCAAAGTCACTGAATCACTCTTGGACAGGAGATAGAAGATATAAGGAAAGGCTCATGGGTCAAGATAAGGGCAGGAAGAGATCACTCACAGATTACTGTCATGGGAAAAACAGAATTGAGTTGGGAAAATAAGTTTCGTCTATTGCCAGTCAGTTCACAGTAGGGTAATAAGAAATAACACAAAATCTTAAAAAAAGAACCCTCCCCACCACCCCTCCCTTCTTCCCAGGCTCAAATTTACTCCTGAATTCTCTATCTCCTCCCTGCCAGTGGCTCAGGCAAACAGAGAATGGGGGCTGCAATCGGTTCTTCACACATTGTCTTTGCAGCTCCTTCCTCCTCAGGGGAGGACTCCCTGCAGTCTTCCCCAGCTCCAGCATCTGGTCCTTCCCATGGAAACCAGTCCACCATGAACTCCTCCAATGCGGATCCTTCCCATGGCCTGCAGTTCTTCGTGAACTGCTCCAGCATGGGTCCCCCACACATCCAGAACTTGTGGAAGTTCTGCCAGGATCCTGCTCCAGCATGAGTTTCCCATGGCGTCACAGCCTCCTTCAGGCATCCACATGCTCAGGTGTGGGGTCCTCCATAGGTTGCAGGTAGGTACCTGCTCCACTGTGGGCCTCCAAGGTTGTAACCATGTCTTCATTGCTTTTGACTACAGCTACCCTCCTAATTAAACAACATTTTGGAACACTGCAAAGTATTTCTGACATTCATTCTGTAACTGTTCTTTGAATGTATCACATAAGGTTTTGTGACTCTTGACTCCCTACTCTTAGAAAGCATTAGCAGCTGTTAGGCACCTTCAAAGTTGATCTAATATAAATTCGTCTTCCTTTGATAAACTCAAGGATTGTTCCAGCTCCTCGATTTTGTATAAGTAGAACCTTTTTCCAACTTGTCATTCAATGCTATATGATACGAGGAAAGCTTCTATAATCCTTATGCTGAATATTAGTGATTTATATACAACAACTCTTGTGACTGGTCTCAAATAGTTCAACAGATATATGTTTGAGTAAATGATGTAAGGTTTAAATAATCTGGATGAAAATCTGTTCTTAGACACATATGTTTGAAAGTTATTTGATAATAACATCATGTTCTCTGAAAAGTTTATATTCAACTTTTGTTTTCTATTTAACAATTCAACTCTAAAAGTTTGCACAGTATTTTTCATTTCACTCTGCGATTAGCAGGTTGCCTTTTAAATCATAACCTAAGTATTTCCTCCATATCTCAAGATCATATCCTCACTGACTGTTCTGTGATGGGAGCTGCTTAGGAATGAGAGCAAGTTCTTCCCCCAACCCCAGATAGAGGTTTTAGTTCAGGCAACTTAGCACATAAACCACACATAAATTAAATTGGTAATTCTTTTGGTTCAGTGGCAAACACCTTCGTCAAGACATTTTAAAAATAAGGTGATGAAAACAACAAAATCTGTTGCTCACAAATTTAGATCACTTGGAGTGTTCACAAGTACCCAGAATTCTGTTCAAAGCCTCAAGACACTTTTTCCTTTCTAATAAACATAGTCCTTAAGAAATACTGACATCTGCTGTCAATATGGGACTGGAATCAGCCTGGTAGGAGCTTTTGTTCCGTTTACTACATTTTGCACCTCAGATGACCCCAAGAGTTTCTCAGTGCTTCAGAGCACATTATTTCTTCCTGAAATAAAATGTGCAACCTGTTAGTAGAAATGAGTATAACTAGGGGAATAATTTGGAAACAAATTGGAACAATTTCCTTTGTTGTCATTGGCCTAGGACTACCTGAGAATTGGTAATGATCAGATGGAATTTTGTGCTGATTTCTAGTTAATGGCTCATACAAAGAGCCGTTTGGATTTTGCAGTCTTTTTAGACTAAAGTAAGAGTTCACACCACCACATCAATAACAGGAAGTTATCACTAATAAACAACAAGAGAATCAACATGCAGATTTCTCTAGGTTTTTATAAATTGAAATAAATGAATGGATGAATGGATAAACATAAAAGAAATAAAGACAATAAATGAAATAAAAATTTAGGATATTGTCAGGACTCTATTTTGAAACCGTCCACTTCTGCTGATCAAAAATATATACTTTAAATTACTTACATATAAGTAAGAATCTTCTTGTGTAGAGTCAATGTTCTTATTTTCTCACTAAGCTTTGTGTGGCATTTAGCTGTGGGCAGTTTGGTTAAGCATCTAGCCAAAGGTCATCTGAGATTTCCTGGCAATGGAGTAAGATAGGCTGCCTTAGCAAGCAGCTCAGGACATCTGCGAAACAGTTGAAAATTTCTTGCTGGATATGCCCAGAGTTTTATCATTTTCTCTCTGCTGTAATGCCTAAAACTAAGTGAAATGAGTTTTGAATGAAAACTGTCATTATGACTTGGCAGTCTGAACATGTAACGCTACCCAGAGGTTGAAAGCAGCTCACTCTTCAGGGCTTGGCTGCTGAGTGTCTCATAAAGAGAAAAAAATATGTTTGGTTACTGGTTTGTCTATCATTAAGACATTATATATTGTTTGTACTAAAAAATATTCATGAAAAGGTTTAGTTTTCTAAACAACAAATATTTCCAAGTTATTTGTCAACTGTTCACGTACTCCTGCTATGTGCCTTGACACGTGTCCTAAGTGCATCATATGTCATTCTAGAAAGACAATAAGAGCAGATTCAAGAGCATTGGTGGTAGGGAGGCCAGTAATTCCTCTTATAAGTATTCCAGATAACTTTGCTAAGGTCATAGAAAGCCAGCACAGATTTCAAACACATGTGCCATAGTTGTTTGGGATTTTTAAGGATCGTGAAATTATCAACATCTATCTGATTGGTTTTCATTTTTCCTACAGTTTAAAAAATTCCATGTCTTATAACTTTATCATGGCTTTCAGTTATAGGAAGTCCAGGTTCATCCGATGTAAAAAAAAACCAAACCAAGAATAATGCAAGATATGAAGGTACAGAACAAAAATATACAGCTACTGAGTTTTATTAATCCTTCAGATCATTCTTCAAATAATAATTACAATAAATATTTTTTTAATTTTATTTGTAGTTTATTTTACATTATTTTTCTTGACAGAAGGACTAACTATTCCAAAAAATAAGTAAATCAATAAATCAGAGGGGATTGACGAATTTTTGACATGTAGAGTGGAATGAAAAAAATGTTGCATAATCATTTTTAGTTTAAAAAGCCAGGTTGTGATCTACCTTTCTTATACTTGAAATCAGGATGCCGCAGACCACAAAACACTGCCTCTCAAATGAAATCTTGATTGGTGCTGGTAATGTAAAATCTCCTCTCTCTGATGTTCTGTGTCTCCCATCCTCTGCTTATTGCATGCCTCTTCTGGCCCATCAGGTTCTACCTGAAAATGAGGGTATTCATGTGTGCTCCCAGCCCAGGAGGCCAACCACATCCCGGGCTGCATCCAAAGCAGCATGTCCAGTAGGTCAAGGGAAGTGATTTTGCCCCTCTACTCTGCTCTGGTGAGACTACACCTGCAGTACTATTTCCAGATATGGGTTTCCCAGGACATGAAAGACATGAGCATGTTGGAGTGGGTCCAGAGGAGGGACAGAAAAATATTCAGAAGGCTGAAGCATCCATCCTGTGAGGAAAGGCTGGGAGAGTTGGGGTTGTTCAACCCGCAGAAGTGAAGGCTCTGGGGCCACCATATTGCAGCCTTCCAATACCTGAAGGACATCTGTAAGAAAGATGGGGACAGACGTTTTAGCAAGTCTGCAAGTCATGGGGCAAAGGGCAAGGATTTTAAACTGGAAGAGGGTAGATTTATATTGGACATAAGGAAGAAATTTTTACATTGAGGATAGGGCAATACTGAAACAGGTTGCGTGGAAAAGCTGTGGAAGGCCCATCCCTGAAAGCGTTAAAAGTGAGGTTGGAAGGGCCTTTGGTGCAACCTGATCTAGTGAAAGATGTCTATCCATGGCAGGAGGTTGGGCTAGGTGATCCTTAAAGGTCCCTTATAACTCAAACCATTTCATAATTCTATGGATATATTAATGGGAAAATGAAGGAAAAATAGACTGGGAAGATAATTTTGTCATCATGAAATAAGCTACAACAATGCTATCTGGAGTGGTGGGCAGAACTCTACACAGCTATAGAATCTTTGGCACTAGTTCACTGAAGAAAGGTGATAATTTTCCATAACAAACTTGTTTCATTGTCTCAGAAAGGTGTTTTCCATTAGATTTTTTTCCATTTGTTGTGAAACCTTTATCTTCTACGATTCAGACAGCTAGAGTAATTCTATAACACATATATCCATTTTCCCCAATTATGCATTTCTGTTGCTGAGCACTCAGATAAAGAAATGGCCAGCAATGTCAAAGACAAGTATTGAAAGAATGAAAATGGAAGAACAACCTCTTCTTTTTAGGCTGTAGAAAATTAAGATAGAAGTGAGGAATGGGATCATACATGTGTGGGAGTACAGTAGCAGTAGTATATGGCTGAAAAGAGTGGACTGACAAGAAAGTGAAGAAGCAATTATATTAAGAGCAGTGCAGGCAAAAAAAATATTAGTATTAGGGAGTAGTGGAGTCAAAGTATTGAGTGTTTGTGGAAGAACAGGAAGAAGTAGATTGATGCTTACATAGAAAAGTTGAGGATAAAAGAGGAAAATACAGGTTTCAAATGGGTGGTTGTCACAGCTAGGCAATCCACAGATCTTCTATGGTTACACCTCTAGTAGTAAATGACACAGTGTCTAGAAGCTTTCCTGGGTGCTAGCAATAATACTGTATACTTTAGAATTATTTGAATGATCCTTGAAATGGCTTTCATGCATTTCCAAGTCCAGTAGCTTATCATGCACCAAGCACTGTTTTCAGTATGCTGTCTTCATGCACACACCCTGTTTTGGAGATAAAAACATTTCATCAAGACTGTATGAAGTGCTTTGTCCTGAGCACATTTCTTTTACCATTATAAATATAATCAAGAGTTATATCAGAGGCTGTTCTGAAGAGTAGCAGCAGCTTAAAGTAATTGTTTTTCTTCCAACATTTATATTAGCCAGGGGTAGACACGTACGAAATGGTCCAGCAGACAAGTTCTCTGAGAAACAATCAAATAGTCATGGCATATCCACAGCAATCTGCTTTGCCAAAGGGCATAAAAAAGAGTTGCAGTTTCCCACGTCAGAGGGAAATGATGCAACTGCTCTGGTGTAAAGGCTGTGCTGCTGTTTAGGCAATTGGACTAGATGATTGCTGTAGGTCCCTTCCAAGTGAACGATTCTATTGTAATGGACACTGAAGAGGCAGACCTGCAGTCATGCAAAGATTTTCTTCCACCCTAAGCAAATAAAATGTGATTATTTTCCCTCCTTATCATTTCAGAACTTAATTTCTTTCAAACCCTTCAATTTTATCACTGTAGGTAATCCCACATGCTGTGTGTACACTTGCAACGACCCTAGGAATAGAGGATTGTGCATGAAACCACTTTTTGCTTTATTCTTTTCTACATAACTTCACCTGCAGTTTTCACCAGCTCTTTCACATAGGCATAAAGGAAGGCTGAGTCAAAGAATTAAATGCATTTTATTCTTCACAGCATGATTAGAAAGAAAAGGGCCTATATGAGGTCACAGATTGCAGAGGAAAAGAGCATTTACTCTCAGCCCACAAAAGGTCTTGATTTTGATTGACTTAATTTGAACCCCTAAGGTTCTGGGGGAGAAGGAGAGTTCAGTTTCTTTTGTTTTGTTTTGGGGGTTTTTAAAGAGCTAGTTCCCACAGAGACATTTTGAACATTACAGACAAAAAGCTAAAAATGCTTTTTCAAAGACTCTATTTGTTCCATAATGAAAACGTTCGAGCATTCAAAGCTCAATTAGCTCTACACTTTAAAAGTGTTTTCTAAAAGGACTATTTACAAGAGCTAAAGAAGCACGCTTCTCCTCTTTTTACACCTGGATTATCCTACTCACTTCAAGGAATTTATGGATTAGGTGTGTTGAAATATATATGAGAGGTGAATTTTAAATTAGCTGTTTACCCTAGATTACAAAATCCTGTGTTGCACAGACTCCTAGATCTCCCCATTTCTATAAGACAGGCTAAGTAGGCACATCCTTAAAATGTTCCATAGTGCTCAAAAAAAGTTAGGCAAGGATCCCCACATACTTAGAATCATAAAATTGTTTAGGTTGGAAAAGACTTTCTAGATCATCAAGTCCAACTGTTAGCCCAGCACTGCCAAGTCCACCACTAAACCGTGTTCCTAAGTGCCACATCTACACATGTTTTAAATACCTCCAGGGATGGTAACTCTACCAATTTCCTGGGGAGCCTTTTCCAATGCTTGATAACCTCTCCATTAAGAAACTTTTCCTGAAAAAGTCTAAACCTTCCCTGTTGAAACCTGAGGCCATTTCTTCATGTCCTATCACTCGATACATGGCAGAAGAGACTGACACCCACTTTGCTACAACCTCCTTTCAAGTAGTTGTAGAAAGAAAAAAGGTCTCCTCTGCAATTCCTTTTTTCCAGACTGAACACTCCCAAATCACTCAGCCTCTCCTTGTCAGAGTTGTGCTCCAGACTCTTCTCCAGCTCCATGGCCCTTCTCTAGACTTGTTCCAGCACCTCAATGCAAACCCTTCTTGTAGTGAGGGGCTCAAAGCTGAAAACAGGATTCAAGGTGTGGCCTCATCATTGCCAAGTACAGGGGGACAATCACTGCCCTGGTCCTGCTGGCCACACTATTGCTGATACGGGCCAGGATGCTGTTGGCCTTCTTGGCCACCTGGACACACAGCTGGCTCATGTTCAGCCAGCTGTTGGCCCAAAGCTCTGAGTCCTTTTCTGATGGGCAGCTTNAGCTGAAAACAGGATTCAAGGTGTGGCCTCATCATTGCCAAGTACAGGGGGACAATCACTGCCCTGGTCCTGCTGGCCACACTATTGCTGATACGGGCCAGGATGCTGTTGGCCTTCTTGGCCACCTGGACACACAGCTGGCTCATGTTCAGCCAGCTGTTGGCCCAAAGCTCTGAGTCCTTTTCTGATGGGCAGCTTCCCAGCCACTCTTCCCCCTGCCTTTAGAGCTGCAGGGGATTGTTATGACCAATATACTTTTTACCCTGTATGTGCAGAGTTAAATGCATCAATTTGGAACATTTAATGCTGTAAGTGTTGGATAAGGCTGGTAGGGAGCAAATGAAGAAAGAACAACTTTGCTCACAAACCTCAAGACTTTTCAGTCATCTCCTCCCTAAGGGTCATATTTCCCATCATTCAGCAACATAGGCTATTAGGACACCTATTAATTCATCAATTAAATTAACTTATTTATGCAATATAGTGATAAGTAAATGCTGGAAGTTTGCAGATAAGATGATAACATGCACTGGCGCATGGCCTACCCTCTGGATCTCACTCCCTTTTAATACACAATCACCCTGCACACCACACTCTGCCTTGCACAGTTTTGTTGGTTTATTCCTCTACTCACTGAAGCCTCTCTGCAGGCTCAATGGTTAGTTAACAAATTGGGGTTACATGGTCAGACTGTGCATCTTCCTTCTCTCAAGATCTCCCTAACCAACCTTACACCTCCAGTCTGCTGAGTTCAGGCATATGTCCCACAAGGTGAGACACACTTCACAGCAAATTTTTCTGTTCAATCTCTGACACTATGCTAAGCTCCGTACTGAGATGTCTTTTACTATTTATTTATTATATCTCCAAAACATATCAAATTTTGTAATGAAACAGAGGAGGAGAGATCTCTTGAAAACAGTTTTAGAAAAGAAACAAAAAAAAACAACCTAGGAGATTGAATTGTATCTTTTTTCGTATGCCATTGGAAGTTTCCTCTGTAAAATAAAATCAAATCCATTTATCTGAATCTGAAGAATAGACATTTTAGGTCAATTTGTCTCATTTTGAACTATTGCATTAATGGAAATCATGTTCTGTTCTTTATATCTTCCAGTTCCTTGAACAGCTAAGGACATATTGTAATAAGAGATTTCATGCTACACACTTCTCAACAGGTGTCAGTGGGGCAGTTTACAGAGTAAGGAAAGCATAAACAGGGCAAGGGCTTTTATGCCATGACTAAATAAATTTCTAGACAAAGTGTTTTAAAAGCATAAGGGCAGCTGAGTGCTGAGTAAATTTGCATTTGAAAATGTACCCATTTATTCTCTTCCTTCAGTTCTTCAGATACAATGAGTCAGGCCAAATGCTGACGTAAATGAAATCCAGGCTATTAAATTCAGAACATCCCACATGTGATGGCTGTACTAAGCCAACAGTGCTGTGAAGTTAATTAGAAGCTGGATCCAGCAAATACTTAGTCATAATTTCACCAGGAAAGTCATAAATTGGAGGGCTCAAAATAGCATGGTTGGATGCTGCCTTCTGGATCACGCAGTGTGATTTTTGTCCATTCCAACTGCTCCTTATTTATTACCTATTGGAGATTTCCTGTTTCATAGCTTTTCTGATATCAAGGGCTGCATGGAAGTGGCTTTTAACGTGCACCAGGCATGCCCGAAACAGAAAAGGGAACACCCAAATGACAGTGAAGCCAAGTGTTTGTTTTCCCTCCCTGGGTCTGCCAGGTAACTTCNGTTTTCAATTGTGCTAGGGAACAGAATGATGAGGGCACTCCTGATTTAATTTGGAATCATGACCTTAAAAATACAGCTTTCTCATACATATGTTCTCATTTGAAAAGTCCTGAGAATGGATTAAGAAAAACCCCCCCTCAAGCAAGTATCTCAACATGATTGTTATCATTGACAAGACAAGTTGTTTGACACCGAAACACACCAAAATGATGACTTGTATTGGTTTTGCAGGGCCTGGTTTTTGGCAGCTGGAGGGCCACAGAGGCAGCTTCTGTGAGAAGCTGCTGGAAGCTTCCACCATGTCCAGCAGAGCCAATCCCTGATGGCTCTGATGATGGACGTGCCGCTGGCCAAGTCTGGGCCAATCAGAGATGATGGTAACGCCTCTGTGATAACAGATTTAAGAAGAAATCATCACAAAGTTGGGGCACCCAGTAGTAATTTTCCAGCTAGAGAAGAGTAGGAGTGAGAATATGTGAAAGAAACAACAATGGAGACACCAAGGTCAGTGCAGAAGGAGGGGGAGGAGGTGCTCCATGCCCGGAGCCGAGATGTCCCTGCAGCCCATGGTGAGGACCATGGTGAGGCAGGTTGTTCCCCTGCAGCCCATGGGGGTCCACGGGCGATGCAGAGATCCACTCGCAGCCCGTGGGGGAGGTGCCCATGCTGGAGCAGGTGGATACCAGGACACTGTGATCCAGAGGAAGTCCCAGTGGAAAGAGAGGCCTTGCTTCCAGGCTGGAGCAGCCGTCCTTGGAGGACTGCACCTCGTGGCAGAGTGACCCACACAACAGCAGTTTTGGGTGGACTGTCTGCCCGTGGGATGGACTCACGCTGCAGCAGTTTTGGGAGGGCTGCTGCTCATGAGAGTGGACTCACGCTGGAGAGGTTTGCAGAGAACTGTCTCCCGTGGGAGGGACCCCACAGTGCCGCAGGGAAACGACTCCTCTCCCTGAGCAGCGGAAGAAACATCTTGGGTGATGAACTGACCAAAACCCCCAGCCCGTCTCCCTGCACCATCGGTGGGAAGGAGGGACGGGTTGGGGGAGACAAAGGTGTCTTTAAGGGCTTATTTTTTACTTCTCATTCTTCTACTCTGATCTTGTTAGTAATGAATTCACCTTATATTAAGCTAAGCCTGTTTTGCCCTTGAAGTGTTTTCTCCCTGTCCTTATCTCAACTCATGAACCCTTTGTTAAATTTTCTCTCCTCTGTCCAGTTGCAGAGCAGAGGAGAGTGAGTGAGTGGGCTTTTTGTGGGTGCCTGGCATTTGGCCAGTGTCAAACCACAACCGATTTTGGTAGCAGAGGATGCTTTGAGTCATGAGGACTTTGAGATAAGGATACTAATTGGGAGAAAGTAACGGGCAAAACAAGTATTAAACAGTTTTATTAAGTAGTATGATTGTGGGAAATTTGTCTTGTTATTGTAGTGAAGGGCCCAGGTGTGGATTTTGTGTAAATTGTCCATGTTTTGTTCTGTGTTGTGATGATGTTATTTTGCTTTTGGTGTGGGGTTGATTTCCCCTGCTGGTTCACATTCAAACCAGCACACTTGTTTTCATTTTAAAGTTTTCCTTTTTGGGAAAGAAAGAAAAAGAAATCACTTCATTCACTTGAAAGAAATTTCCTTTTCTTTAAATTTTAAATCACAAAAGTGTAATGGTAACTATACATCCTGAAAAAAAATACTGATTTAGGTTTGCTTATTTCTCACTGGAAATGCGCCATCACTTCTATGTAAAGTTGATAATTAAAAAAGATTATTTTGAAGAGGTAGGGGCTCAGATGATTGTCCAGTGATGGCCTAGAGTCAGAAAATTACCAATATATTTTACTGAAAATCAATTTCCGCTATATTGTGTCCATATTGCTTTAAAATACAGACATTAGTCTTGGTGTAAAACAGTATGGAAATTGTGGTGATACAGCCATGTTATCTCTTAGAAAGAAAGATTATTCTTACTTGTAGTGCAAAATGCCCTATTTAATAGGTGCTGGTTATTGGGATAGTTGGAACAGTGCAGTGAGAGAGAAACATTAAATTTCTTTTCAAAATGAATCATTAATAGACTTTGTACACAATTTTTATATAAATACAATATTCTTATATCTATTGGGGTAGAAGGAGGAGAAAGAAATGAAAGATTACCAAATTTCTAAGGGAGTTTTAAGGCATTAAACTTTTAGGATAGCTACTAATGATCTGACTAATGGGAAAGAATATCTGTACTAATAACTTGCCCATCCCTTAACAAAGAGACAGAGAATAATCATTTCCATTTTAGATCAAGGCTATAAAGGGTGTTTGGGTTTTAAACCAACACTTCATTTAGAGAAAAATGCTGTTATTTTCAACTTACACTATTCAAAAATAATTTCAGGACTCAGACAATTACAGACCTAAAGAGTCATTGCAGCTAACATTTACATGAATTGCTAATACCTCACTGAAAGAGAGTGAGCAACCCCTTTGCTGAACAGCCTGTGCTAGACATTGGCAACTTCCTGGGTAGGGAAGACTTTCATTAACATTAGAGCTCTGAAAGTTGGGGAAAAAACCACTTAAACCCTTGTTTCTTAATGGCTTATTCTCATTGGGAAGCCAGAACAGAAAAGGAATCATAGAAGCATTTTCCACATGCTTGGGATAGACTCTCTTAATTTTGTTCCCACATGTATAATGAAAAACTTTCTGAAATTTATACGTGGGCTAATGTTTTGAAAGACGATTCTGAATATAAGTTAGGTGCTGTAGTTGTCAACAAGATCTGCCAGACAATCTGAATGGAAACACAGAATAAATTGAGACACAGAATCATAAGTTCTTCTCAGCCAAAAGATCTTTTCTGTCAGTGTACACGCCAAAAAGTTGGTGTCACAATAATGAACATTGCTGAGCACTGGAGCATATTTAGATTATTCAAGCTGCACTAATTTGGGTTTTAAGTACTCAATATTTCCACAAAAAGTGTTGAGCAACACCCAGATCAGTTGCCCTAGTTATCACCAACTTTTTCACTATCCAATAATTTTTCAGGAGTAAAAAGGCAGCATTAATAAGATATGTACCTTAGTCAATGCTTCCAAAAGTGCATGTGCACAATTACGGATCTCTTTCAATATTCCAATACCTCACTAGAGTTGACTTACTTTTAGAAATATGGAGTGATTTGTTACTACTAATAAAATGAACTGTTTATTTGGTTATTACAGATAGTAATAGATACAGATAGATACAGTTAGTGAAATCCGTGTCAATTTTGAACATGGGATGGGTTAATTTTAAGACATGCTCCGCATCTGATGTTCTTTGGTGCCTACGAGAAGACCTGCATTAATGATGGCTGCCTACTCAAACAAATGTTGGAGGACTGTGAACCATTACTTATATTTAGATTTTAACTTTCAGTAGAAAAATGTGGGTGATACAAAGGAAAATATGTTCTAAAGATATAATAGAACTAGTATAGATTGTCTGATGATCTTGAGGAGTCTAGATCACTTAGTTTTAGATGGATTTCTGTCAGAAATGGTTTAGGTACCATGGGTACCTAAATGGGTTGGATGGGATGGATGGCATTAGCTGTAGTACTTGTACTCCCAGCAACTACAGATAAAAGAATAAACAAATATCTGAAGATGGGAAAAGAGTAGTATCATCTAGCTTCCTCAGCAAGATCAAATTAAGTACCACATCTAGAATAATTTTCTAATATTTAATGTTTTAATTTGGAAGTAATGACATTTCATCCTCATGTACTGAAAGATCTGGCTAATGTTATTGAGAGACCTCTCTCACTTATTTATCAACGATCTTGGGAATATGCAGAGGTTCCAGATGACTGGAAGCTAGCAAATGTTATTCCAATCTTCAAGAGGGCAAGAAAGAAGACCCAGGTAATTATAAGCCTGTCAGTCTCACTTCAGTGCCTGGTAAAATTATGGAGAAGGTTATGGTGGGAGTTATTGAAAAACACTTGAAAGACAATGCAGTCATCACTCAAAGTACTATAGGTTCATAAAAGCAAAATCATGCTTTACTAACTTAATTTCCTTTTATGACAGGGTTACCTGACTAATGGACGAAGGGAAGGCATTGGACATGATTTTTTAATTTATTTTAGAAAGGCTTTTGATACTATCTCTTCCAGTATTGTTATGTACAACATGTCCAGCACCCATCTAGTCATGTATACAATGCAGTGTGTGACCAATTGGCTGAAGAGCTGGACCGGAAGAGTGTTGGGAGACATGGGTTAAAAAGTGGAAGGCTGGTGAGGAGATTGTAAATCTCTCAAGTGACCTTGCAGTTGGGAATAACTCCTGATAAGCCTGTGTGAACACCAGGCCAGGGATTCTCTAGCATGGACCACGTTTAACAGTGCTTGTGTCTCCTCTTGTGAGCTTCTGACCAGGTGTTGCTTTACGGGGTTAGAGAGATAATGAAAATAAATTTACTCCTTCCGTTCTAGCCATGAGTTTGTGGTTGTCCCAGCTGCCTGCCTGCTGTGTTGATTCACACAAAGAGTTGCAGTAAATGGGGAAATTTGGTTGGTGGCCACTCACTAGTGATGTTCTCCAGGGCTCAATTTTATGGCAAGTTCTCATCAATGTTTTTATCAGACCTGGATGCTGGAGTTGAATGCACACTAAATTTGTCAACTAAGCTAAATTAGGAGGATTTGTTGACTTCCTCAAGTATAGAGATGCTCTTACAGAGGGACCTTCATGGACTTTCAGGAAACTGGAGGGTGATCTATGAGGGGGATCTTCCTCAGGAGGGGGAGCTGAGAGGTAAGTGCTGATCCATTCCTGCTAGTGCCCAATGTTAGGATGTGGGAAATGGCTTAAAGTTTCTTCCCACGGAAATGGTCATGGCCCCAAGACTGTCAGTATTCAATAAGCATTGGGGCAATATTGATAGATATGTGGTTTATTTTTTAAGTTGCCCTATGGGTAGTCAGTTATGCTTGTGGGTCCTTTCAAACTTAGGATGTTCTGTGATTCTATGAATCCTGGAAATTGGGGTAGGAGAGGAAACAACTGTCAAGGAAACATAGAAGAAGAATTCATTCTTTTAAATGATAATAAATAATTGTATTTTCAAACAAATAACATGGTTTATTGCCTGAATTTTTCAATATGCATTTTTAAGTATTTGAAACACATGTATGTTTGGAAAAATGCATTTATCAAATGCTTAAATGTACTAATTAAGCATCACTTCCAGCCTGATGTTGTGAGAATGATATGAACAACTTCTATGAATCTGGAATGGAAATTTGAACAAAATTAAAAAGAAAAAAAAGCTCCACTAGAAAAACCACACCCAACTTGGTTTCTATGAATAGTAAATTAAATATATCTCTCTGTCTTAGAACAGATTTCACTTTATTCTTTACTGTTTAAATCTCTTATGCTAAGACTTAAAACAGTTCTTATTCTTCATTTTACATTTTACATTTATTTATTTATTACATTTATTCTCAGAATTCTTTTTATTATATTCAGCTAGATACACTTTAGGGTTGTGATTTACTGTCAAATTCATTATTTAGTATTTTGTGCTTTGTAGTGTAATGGTGTAGAGCTTACATCAAAACATTTATTGTGTTGACTGCACTGCATTTTTCTCAGTATTATATATTTCAATCTATTTTTAAGTATGCACGAGTATGTGTAAAGCCTTTAAAAATATTCTTTTGTACTTTCTTATTTGACAAGTATTTCTTACGAAATATTCCATTTAGGTGATTGAAAGTGATTTTCAAGAAGAAGTGATTTATTTATACTTATAGAAAATAACATTTCACTTTTTTTTTTAAAATTAATTCTATTTTCTAGTCCACCCACTTTGAGGATAAGAAGAAAAACTTTCGAGCAGTATAATTATTTTGTTTTTCTTATTTAACTTTACTTTGGGGCTACCTTACTGAGTTCTAGTTATAGTGTAACAAGTATTTTCTAAACAATGTGAATAAATTATACATCAAACTCAAATGTCATAGTTGATTAAAAAAGAACCTCTTATGACATGTGTGCCTTAGTGTGCAAGATAAGTTTGGAATGACCTTTATATTTGCTTTTAACTAAAGACGCAGAATATGGTTTTTAATTAAACTCCATTAGGATAGGTTTAGCATTAAAAACCTATTTAGACAGTTACCCATTGTTATATCACAGAACTGAACAAAGATACAGCCTTACATGAAAAAAGATGTTCCAGAGAACATTGCAGTGGGAAAGCTCGATGATTAATGCCTGCCATTAAGATATACCCATCAACTGTAAATAGTCCATCTTTACAGGATTCTTTCAGTAGACCTTGAAGGCCTATTCAACCCACCTGAACATATTCTCAAACAAATCTATTTGTAACATAAAGATAATACATTTCCAGACAACAGCAACAGAACAGATTGCCTAGCAGACAGTAGGAGATAATTCAGCAACCTCTGTACACCACCATTAATTTGTCACCTCCTAGTAGTCCCTTTTCTTTAGACAAATGAACCAACTTGCCAGCTTAGAAATGTTTTACTGCTTTATCTCATTTGTAGAGTTTTCTGTTTGTGCCACAGAGTTTATTTGCCCACATACACCTCAGATCTAATGAAAACCCCAAACTCCCCAAAATATACAAATCCCTTACATGGTGTCCCAACTGAAAATGAAAATGAAGAAACCTGTACAACTAGATGCATGGATACTTGGATACACAGCATTCCTCTTTGTGAAAATCTCAGTTCTATTTCCTCTTTTTCACAACTGATGTTACAGGAACACGGAATGGTTTGGATTGAAAGGGACCTTCAATATCAATCTAACCCCCTGCCATGGGCAGGGACACCTTCCACTTGACCAGGTTGCTCAAAGCCCCATCCAACCTGACCTTGAACACTTCCGGGGATGGGACATCCATCTTCTCTGGTCAACCTGTTCTGGTGGAACATTATGATTCTCAGAAAATGTGGGATGGAAAGAAAAGAATTCTTTCCCTCCCCTCAAAAAATCACCATAGTACTACAGTCAGGGAATTCCAAAAAACAAGCCTATGTGGAACACACTCCAGAGGAACAAGTGCCTAGGTATTGACAACTACTTTAGTCATTTTAATTCTCCCTTGCTAGATAGCCTGGGAGGTAAAAAGCACATGAAACTGAGCACAGCAGAGCACAAGATTCATTAAGGATATGGAAACTCCCTGTACAATAATTGTGCAGGTTAAAGAGAGGCCTGTTGTGGTCAGAAATGTACAATACTGCAGATTTTAGTATTAGCTTGCTTTGCACCCAAAGACAGGTGTGCTGATATAACACAACCACACAAGCTAACAAAACCGATATTGCCACAGTGCTGAAAGACCTTATGCAAACTGTGCTTTATGAGAATTTTACAAGGCCCTGGCCCTGGACTTTTAAGCTTGTTAACCAACTGCTTACAAGAAATTTCCGTGGCAGGCAGATCTTAATACCAGATTTTTCTTAATAAAATGTATAGTTAGCTTAAGCCTGAGAGAACAGCAAAGATTTTTGAAAACACAAGCACAGGTTGCAAGAAAACATCTGGGAATTACAACTTGCTGATGATCAGCTATCAGAGACTGAAAAAGCACAGCCATGTGAGATGGGGGAAAAAAATGCATCTGCTTTTTTTTAAAAGAAGCAGTAGTAACAAATCAATGGAAATAATATACTTGTAGAATCATTAAGAATGATGAAATAAAAGTAATAAAATAAATTTGTTATGTAATTATATTATTTGATTAATATAGAATTAGAATCCATAATATATAATTAATATATCACATAGTTATATAATTAGAATATAATGGTATGTTGTTTTATTATATAGGATATATAATGTGTAATATATTATTCTGTTATATATTATATATATAATGATACATATATATAAAGTAGTATAATTCAAATTATAAATAAAACAGTCTACATCAGAAGGAGGCATCTATTGTGACCTGGAAAAATTATTCCCTCTGCTCTTGCCCTAGGTATTGTGCCTTACATATTCCAGGGTGGAGACCAAAGGCCTTTCTGGGAACACTCCAGAAAGTCAAATATTGTACAAAGGGACAAGATCCCAAATTTAAGAGGGTGAGTGGAACTGAGCACCCACCTATGCACTTAATGATATCAGTTCTGGCTTCTCTTATTGATATGCTTGTGAACCATCTTGACCTCAGGAACTAAGGGCTATAGCATCAGTACTAACAATATGGGATTAGCCCCAAAGCATTTTAGGATTTGTTTGGTAAGGGCTGACTGCTTTGGTTTCATAGCAATAATGAGTGAAAACGAATAAGAACCACTAGCATAGAGTGAGCTGTTAAGGAATTTCAGTCTTGCAAATATTTATTTCAGAGGGCAAAACTGCTTTGATCTATCTGTCTATAATAATTCCTATCCCAGCTAATTCAAATTCCCTAGCTCATACACACACATACATATATATCCATGTTTAATCCCCAAGAACTGGAGTCAGAATGAAGTCTTTCAATGTTCTAACTCAATAAACTGTAGAGAGCTGGGCATATTTGATCACAGAACTGTAAGGCCATGTCTTCTTTGAAAATCTGAGTCCAGGAAAATTTATCATTTAAATATAATGCTTGTCTCAGACATTCCTAAGTGTGGCAAACTGGGACTTAGAATCACACAATCACTAATTGCTAAGGTAGGAAATGACCTTTGAGATCATCAGGTCCAATCATCAACCTAGTACCACCACATGTTCACCAATAAACCATGTCCTCAAGTGTAAAATCCACACATTTTTTAGAACACTTCCAGGGATGGTGACTCCACCACTTCACTGGACAGCCTGTTCCAATGCTTTGCAATACTTCCTGTGAAAAGAATTTTCACAATATCCAATCTAAACCTCCCTTGGAGCAATTTGAGGCCATTTGCTCTCATCCTATCACCTGGGAGAAGAGAGAGACCCCTTCCTCACTACACCCTCCTTTCAGGTAGTTGTAGAGAATGATAAAATCTCCCCTGGGCCTCCTTTTCTCTAAGCATGAGAAAAAGGAATGGGAAACTGCCTAATTAACTCTTTTTCTTTCACTTGAGTGTATTTTCATTTTATCTGTCAAGGAATTGTCATTCTCTATTTGTGAACTAGTACTCTGAATTAATCAATTTCCTTTGTATGAACAAGTAATGACTGCTTAAGAAAAAATGCATTACAATTTTGTCTTTTTTTTTTTTCATAAATTTTCATGGCACGTTCATATACAACATTTATGTTGAGTATTACGAAACATTCTGTAAAGATTTTATTGAATAGTGCTTAGATTTGCAGCAAAACTTTATTAGCACTCAGAAATACATTCATCTCATTGACTTCACTGCACCTGCACTTTAGAGGTAATTCAAATATTAGAATTACATTCGTCATATTTATGTGTCATAATCTATTTTCACCTCTGTATGTGTAGTGCTTTGTGAAATGGCCTTTGACATTCAGATGTTTGCTAGACTGAATGCTTAAACAATGAACTGCCTCAAAAATACTTTTGAAATTGATTTATTGCAATCTTCACATGAAGTGGCAACAGAGGAGAGGAAGAAAGGAAATGAAGTGATTAATTATATGCACTTCAGAGGTGAAAGCTCTTATTTTCTTCACCTAATTGTTGCTTCTACAAAGTTCAAAAAAAGACTTTTAAACTGCATTTACAGAAAGACACATTTCTGACTAAATAAAGTATTGGTCTTTCAGACATTTTATGCTTTTCCGTCATGCTAAGCAGTCCAGTGTTCATGGGTGTGGCATACTCAGGTTGGGATTTAGACATTGTTCTTGTATGGATGCAGAGTTGTTTGGTTTTATTTCAAATATCTGTGATGAAGATATTGAAATCTTGGGTTGTCTTTCTAAATTTCCAGAATTCCCTGTATAGCAACATGAGATGCAGTAATTTCATTCTAAATTAAAAGTTTAAAATGGATCTTCATGAGACTGTTTCTATATTGGAAGCATTATGTTGATTAAATTGGATAACTATGATGCAAATGATTTTTTCCAAATGTAGGTGAGTTGTAGAAGCTGAAGAGAGCCGCATTAATACAGGGACACAGGAGAGTAGGAAAAAACAGTTTGAAATCAGACTGATTTGTTCCTGATAAGTCTTTTGTTGTGACAAGGGATCATTTTGAAGTTATCCAGCATGCAGTTTTGATTGCCAAGGACTCTAAAAAAAACCCAAACTTCAACAAAAATTTAATAAAAAGGCTCATTTCTGCATATTTCTGTCTGTGTGTATTTCCTCAGGAAACGGTTCAGCCATCTTGTACACATTCACTGATACCTCTGAAGATTGTTAGGCACTGGAATAATTGGCAGCCTGAATAAAAGTCCTCAAAAAACAACATGTCAAATTTTTTGCGCTTATGTTATGATTAAAATCCAGCAGAAACAGAATGCTCTTTGAGGTGTCACTGTGACTAAGGAAGAAAAAATGCCATTGAGAGAAAGATTATCATGAAAGAGCATGCTGCATTTACAGGTTCTGTTACAGAACAGACCTCAGGTGAGCCAAGACAAAACTCCAAATCAGCAATTGCCATTAGATGCTAGATGAAAAGGGAGTATCAAACCGAAATGCAGATTTTTTCAATGACCAAAAAAATGAAGATTTCTAAGCAATTAAGCAGGATCTTGCACCGACATGGGCAATAGGGTGCTCTCTACAGTTAATCAGATCTGACTGCCTTGGACCTGGCGGGTGGGCCACCACTTATCCCACCCAATATGTGATAGTCAGCACTGTGAGGAAACATTTTATTTGCCTAGGTATTCACACGTGGACCTTTCTTGTGGAGCTTAAAGTGTATTCCTTTCCTTTCCAAATGAATCAAAGGTTGCTCTTTTAAAACGTGATCTGAAATGTCACAGCTGCCTTTTCCGCAGTAGCTCAGGTGTTACAGCACCTAGAGAAGATGAGCGGAGCAGCATTGATTCCCTCTGCTCTCTGAGACATTTTTGGTTCACTTTTGTTTCCTCCTCATTGGCTGATCTCCTCACCAGGCTACTCAGCCCAGCAGCATTTTCCTCACTTTCCTCTGAAAACGAGACACTCCTTACAAATATTACTTGGGACAGACAAGAGATCATGATATAAGGACATGGATCTGTTGGAATGTGTCCAGAGGAGTGCCACAGAGAAGATAAGAGGGATATAACAACTCTCCTGTGAAGACAGGCTGAAAGAGTTTGGGTTGTTCAGCCTGGAGAAGGCTCTGGGAAGACCTTATAGCAGCCTTCCAGTACCTAAAGGGGGCCTGAAGAGAGCTGCACAGCAACTTTTTACAATGGCATGTAGTGATAGGACAAGGAGTAACAGCTTTAAACGAACAGAGGTTGGGTTTAGATTAAATATTAGAGAGAAATTCTTTACTGTGAGGGTGGGGAGACACTGGCAGAGGTTGCCCAGAGAAGTTGTGGATGCCCCATCCCTGGAAATGTTCAAGGCCAGGTTGGATGGGGCTTTGAGCAACCTGGTCAAGTGGAAGGTGTCCCTGGGACACCAAGGGAGGTTGGAACTAGATGATCTTGAAGGTCCTTTCCAAGCCAAACCATTCTATGTTTCTATGATTTTATAATTCTATGAGGGAACATTATCCTCTGATTCAGGTACTTCCCAAGGGAGACAGTCACGGTTATTTTCCTATCTAGAAGGGTTCAAAGATATTTTATGATCAGACACCATGTGCTGAGCATGAGTTAAGCAGTCAATGGCACAATCACTCTGTCAAATTTGGGCAGATCCGGGCACATACAGAAACAGGCTGTAGTATCTGGTGACATGCAGTGTTTAGAAATAGACAATAAAATAGTCTTTTAACCATCGCTGGAGTTAAGCAGATGCAGCTTAGCAGTTCTCAGGATCAGTAGGGCCCTAAATTCTGCCAAGTCCTTCTCAAGGCACATAAGTCCTTATTTGGATCTGGCCCTTAACTTCATCCAGATTTCTTTCAAAATAAATTTATTTATAGCTGCCCATTATGACATATGACACAGCGCATAAATATCAATTCACTCAGATGGACATATGCTACATATTTTCCCACTTTGACTTAGGGAGGAGAGAGTGACACAAAGTTTACTAGAAGTTTATAAAAGTTGCAGACAAAGTAACATTTATGTGATGTGCAGGCAAAACTCCTGGTGGTTTGTTCCTTCCTTACACTTCAAGAGTCTAATTTGAGAGAATTAATTTATTGACTCTGTCTTGGAAATTCTTCCTATGAATTAATTTTTGAATGTTAAAGAAATTTGTTTTATATAAATCTGAAGAATAGTGAGCTTAAAAACACTCACAGTTCTATATTCAGGTCTGTAATGGGGAAAAATAGATTACTGTTGGTCTTTTACCCTTCATAATAATCAAGTGTTTTATTTGGCTGGTTCAAATATCCCTTGCAGTATTTGTACCCGGAAAGGTGCAATAGTATAACGGCTCATGGCAGGGATAACATTCATAATTGAAAGGGAGTAGTTTATTTTCAGAACAAATACTTAAAAAATTGCAAATGCATAGATATTATAAATAATTATCATTATACATGTTTCACATTTTCAGCTTTAATACATTTTTCTTCCTTATAATAAATCCAGATAAATATTATCCCTACTAGATTTTTTGTGAGATAAGAGGAATCTCATCCATAACACAAATCTCTTCCTCACTCATCCCCCAACCGCTGGTGGAGTGCATCCTGTAAGCCAACAAATTTTTAATCCTAAATTTATAATATGGATTGCAAATCAAGATTCAAAATCGCAAATTCATTTCACGTTTTTCTCAAGAAGAAGTTTATTTTAGGATAATTGCCAGACCATTTTTAAGACTGCCTCTACCCATGGTATAGACTCTGGATCCAGACCCCTCATTTTCCAGAACATTCAAACAAAACACATTCTGAAGTGATGACAAACTGAATGATGATTAGGATAATGTCACTACAAAGTTGAAATGCCATTAAGTTATACAAAGAAGTTGATAGCACTTTGAAATAAATGTGCAGATTAAACAAATGAATGTATGGAAGACGCAGATAAATTATTTGTATAACAGAAACTACTGAAAATATCACCATGCACTTGAATAAACATCAGATATTTGCCATCTAATTTTCTGCCTTATGTATTGTTTATTTGAACTTCACTGTTACACAGTGATTCCTTTCAGCTTCATTACAGTTCATAATCATTTCTTCCAGTGATCATTCTCATGGCACAATAGGTTTTTTCAACCTCATAGACATTCTGTTCTGTGCTGGTTTTCCACCCACCCTTCTGTGGTAACTAACCACACAGAAGCCCACTCTCAGCAGCTCTTTTCACAGATGAAATATAGACATTGTAATTGCAATAGAGCTTCAATTCCCTTGGACTTCTCATCTATTACTCTGAAAATTTTACTGCAGTAGTTATCAGCATCTTTAATTTTACACTGAAGAAGTAAAATACCCATATTTATATCATCATAGAATCATAGAATGGTTTGAGTTGGAAGGGACCTTAAAGATCATCCAGCTCCAAACCCCCTGACACGGACAGGGACAGCTTCCACTAGACCAGGTTGCTCAAAGCACTATTTAACCTGACCAAGGACACTTCCAGGGGTGGGGTACCCACAGCTTCTCTTGAAGTGAAGGTCTCATGAGAGTGAAGTAAGGGAAAGAACCCCTCCCTTTGCCCCCTTGCCACACTGCTTTTGGTGCAGCCAGGACATGATTGACTTTCTGGGCTGCAAACACACATTGCTGGGTCACATCAAGCTTCTCATCCACCAACACCCCAAGAAGGTCAGTTTCTCATGATTTCTCTGACCTATGCCTTTCCTAGATGGATCACACTATTTTATAGGAGTTTTCTATCCTCTAAGTTGCATCTAGCACATAACAACTAAGTACTGTTCGTTTCTTGAATTACCTAAAAAACGATATTCAAAAGCACACGTTATTTGATTAAACATTCTGTGGGATCAGTGCTAAAATGTTTATTTTAGAACACAGATGGAATAATATTAGACCAAAAAAAGCCACTTGTTAAAATTTTAACCTCAAAGTTTTTTTCAATACGCCATCCCGAAAATACAGAAGTTAGAGAAAATACAGAAATTTTATTTCTAAAAACAGATAAAGAAGGAAAATTTTCTCCTATCCTCTCCTTCAAACCTCACCCCTCTGACCCCAAAATTGTAAAGGCAACTGAATCCAGGCAATTTCTGAAGCTCCATGGAACCTTCCACGTGGTACGGTATTACAAAGAAACTGCTTTGTAGTCTCAGTGCATCCTCACATGCTTTTTCACATCTTTCCTTTATAGGTCTGAATCACAAAATGTAGCAGCAAAAGGACCTACCACAATCTAAAAAGATTATCTTTCATGGGATGTTAGGACTATATGTCAAAAATGTTTTATCATACTGTATATCCAGAATAAACAATGGATTGTACCTTCAAGATATAAGATAGAGGGGATGAAAGGTCCATTGAAACCAAAAGCACAGAGTTTAACAACAGCCAGTCGGTAAATCATGAACTACAAACATTCATGAGCCATTCAGTGCAATTATTTTTCAAAGAAATATTTGTTTAAACTATTACATAGTACTTCTATTTATGTACATTGATTTTATTTCTACACGCTATTTACAGATTCTTTTCCTCAAGCTGGGGTATGTTTGCTTAAACACCCATTTCTCACTAAGATGTTTTAAATTAAAGTTTGTGTCAAAGAAGAATGCAAATCTTACTATACAGCACATGTATTACTGCATGTTGCATTCATTTCTACTTCAGTCAGATTAAGGAAGCCCAAGAACATTGCTATTTATAATGGACATAAGTTTGACAATCAAAAGGCCATACTCAACTTACTCTAGTTTCTGTGATTTCTGTGGTGTTGAAATTCAGAATTGTGATTTGAATTGTGATGAAACCAAATATTGCCAAGAGGTACATTTTCTGGCTTCATACACATTCAATATATATGAGATAATATTAATCAGATTTTAGTCACAATATCTACTCATTTGCTAATAATTTAGTATTTTTAAAAAAGAAATTCTTCTCCTGGTGAGTCAAAATATTGGAAAGGGGGTGTGTTACAATTTGAAAAATCACTTCACTTATCTTTTTCTGTGAAATTTTATGGGTCAGAGGGTCAGCTAATGAAAAAGAAATTCCAGGACACATTTCACATAATTCAATACACAAACCTTTGTTCTGTGATTCCTATTTCTTGCACAGTTGTGCAGAACACTTGCTCCCCTTCTCTTTCTCTGTAAACAGAATTTATCACTGTCTAAATCACAGAGTTTTCTTCTATATTCATACCCAAACTGGGAAAAAAATGAAGAAAATAAGATATTTGGGTTTATATTAGAGCTGGGCTTTATGTTTACATGAACTACTAAATATTTTAGACTCCTGCATCTTAAAAAATACAGTAAAACATAAAGTACAACAAAAGCTTGGTCAATCTTCCAAAAAAAAAAAAAAATAGTTAAACCAAGAATTGCAAAAACCTTGAATAAAATATCCTGACATTATTTTCTTTTTCATTTTTTTCCCCAAAACCTTTAGTGTTCCTCATTGAAATGAAAGGCCCCGAGTATACCTTACATCTTATATCCCCAGGCCTTGCCCAGACAGCCATGCATGCAACCAGGGTCACACAGAATGAAAGCTGCCCACCGCTGTCATTTGACTTTGAGGGCATCACACCAGAAATCATAAAGAAAAGGTAGGAGCATTCATTAACTGGCTACATTGTGTCTGCTCCTGGGTGCACAGATATACACTGAAAGACCAGACTCTTGGATTAGACTCGAGTCTATAATAAAGCAAAATCTAGAAGATTTTGTACTTGTTTTTGTACAGTTTTTCCCCCTTTTTTTTAATATATACTTTCTCTCTCTTTTTTCTTTCTTTTTAATAGCTGTTCTGATTTTCTCCTAATTCTACTATCTTTACATGCCAGATTTCTTCTTTCTAATTTTCTTCATCCTTTTGAAGACCATCTAACAGTCTGTCAGACAAAAGCAGAAAGAGTGCATTAAACTACAGTGAAAAATAAATACAATTAAAATACAGTGAAATAAAAACAAGCATACAGAGATGATCAAGTCAAAAACATGAAGATAAAAATCTTGGATATAATGCAAAAAATGCATGATTCATTAAGGCTTTTGAGCTTATACTGGTAGCAGATGCTCGAGTAGACAAGAAGGAACAGAAGCACTGAGAGGGCAATGATGAGCAATGAAGGACTTTGAAAATCCAGCCTGGTTCATCTCTCGCTTTGGCATGTATCAGGGACATTTCACTGCAGGTGATGGAGCAGTCTCACTGAAATCTGCTTGAGATCAGTTTGTTCTCTTCCATATTATCTTCTGGATTCATAAAACACATGTAAACAACAAGTATTGAAAAAAAAACCACCACCATAATTTCTTTGCAAATACGTTTTTCAGAGAAATCAATTAATTTCTCAGATACCAAAAATCTAGTAATCTGACATGATTTTTGAAAGTTCAGTTGCTGTTACTAGAATTCATATTCCACTAGGAACTTAAATATTGATTTAAAAATGTAAATTTTACCTTGAAGAATTGAATATCCTTGTCTGGAATGATGATTGATGAATAGATTGGACTTGAACCACTGATTTTGACAGGACTGGAAAAGCAAGTTTTATAGATTCTCTTTCTTCAGAGCCAAATGGTTTCAATAATTTAAAAATAATTACATAATTCTGTTTTACTTTTTGCCAAAGATATGATTGTCCTAAGGAAAGACTAATTGTAACAGTCAGAATGATTACACTCTGATATATTTACCAAGTTGTGAATTTTTTCTCAAATAATTTTTACCTTTTGAGAAACAGAGTTCTACAGTAAGGACTTCATAATATTTAAGTGGGTTTCATTCTTATGGACATTAGGCCTGTTGGATTTGGGGATATTGTTGTAGAACTGCTATTTTTTTCCTAAAAATGTACAAGTGAATAAACAAGAGAAGAAAACATGGAAATCTGAAATTTTTATGGTCAAATATTCTCACTGAAACTGTGCAGGTCTTTTTTTCCCTTCATACTTCAATCTGACTATATTCCAGCTGATGTGGTCAGTGGCTTTGATTCCTAATGAAAGGACAGCACAATGGAATAGATGTGTCAGAATATGAAAACATTTCCATAGTAGACCTAAAGTTGTTTTCACTTGGGAAAAAAAGGACATTTGCCTTAGATTTCAACAGATGCTTTCTAGCTCTAACAATGCTCATGTGGATACACACCCAGGAATGTAACAAACCACAGAAATGCATTACTATCCTCAGCTATTTGATGTCTTCCTACTTCAGATCACATCTATAATTTATAAAGGGCTTCAGTTAATTCCAGACAGTAGGCTCATGTTTCACATGTCAAATATGTCATAATTTAATTCAGATAAATCGGGTGTGCTGACAACTGAGTAGTCAGGAAAAGGAACTGGAGTGCATGGCATGGCATGGCAGGAACTAGCACAAGACCCATCATTTTTTACTTGTTATGTGTTGAGTTTTTCTGTTAAATTTGCATGTCAGATCAGCAATTAAGTGTTAGAAAGGAACATAAGACTAATCATCCAGGGTGAGCATGATTGCCGATGACAACATGTCAGAGAGACAGAACCTGTTGACAGTGACATATCCCCGGAAGTTTCCTTTTCAGTCACTGTTCATTAAATCACATTCAACAGTACATTAAATTGTGGCAAACTTAACTTAAAGTTCTTAATAGGAAAGCATGCATCTCTGTGTGTACAGAGAAGCATGCTTTTAAAGCATAAGTGGAACCTGAGGAAAAAGATACATGATTTTGGTTGTTGTGTAATATAATCCTTGTTTTGAGGTAATTCATTTAAGCATGAAAACAGTTATGAGTGGAATTGTTGGACAGAGTCCAGACAAGAGGGCTGTTAAGATGATCAGAGGGCTGGAGCTCCTCTCCAATAGCTGGGAAAGTCGGGGCTTCTCAGCCAGGAGAAGAAAAACTCCAGGGAGACCTTATAGCATTTTCCAGTACCTAAAGGGAGCCTGCAAGAGAGCTGCACAGGGACTTTTTACAAGGGCATGTAGTGATAGGACAAGAAGTAATGGCTTTAAACTGAAAGAGAGTAGGTTTAGATTAGATTGATTAGATTAGATTAGATTAGATTACTGTAGATTAGATTAGATTAGAAAGAAATTCTTTACTGTGAGGCACTGGAATGGAGTGCTCAGAGAAGCTGTGGATGCTCCATCCCTGGAAATGTTCAAGGCCAGGTTACATAGGTCCTTGAGCAACCCTATGTGGTGGAAGGTGTCCCTGACCCTTAAAGGGGATTTGGAACTAGATGATCTTTAAGGTCACTTCCAAGCCAAACCATTCTGTGATTTTATGGATGTTTCATTTAGTAAAGATAGATCAGCAAAAAGCATTCACAATGCAAACATTTAAAGTATGGTGTAGTATGATATAATGTGTTTCATTTCAACTGTACTTTAAACAGATTTCCTTCAAATTCATGTCGTGCTATTACCAGAGACATTTGATCATTGTGAACCCTTCAGACACTCTTTATAAACATTTTTATGCAAATATTCACTATGGGGTAAAAAAATCACATGATGCAATATTATTGTTAATGCAAGTGACAACATACTAAGCAAAAAGCAATGAAGGAAAAGTTTTAGAAGCAATATCTCAAGGCAGCATGCAATGGAACAGTCATTTGTACATATTTGCATTATCCAAATTGTATATAGTATGAAGTAGAGTTAAGCTTAATTTAATTATCATTTAATTTCTCAGGCAGCTCACTGGACATCCAGTTTAGCACTCTGGAGCTCTGCTTCTGCTTCCCATTCTCAATCTACTTCAAATGTAGAAGATTCCCCAAACCAGTTATATCAAAATTGATTAATCTCAGATTTAATTCTGGAAGAAGCATAATTCCACTTGGGATTTGTTGTGATGTAGACTCCTGAGTTACTTGACCTGACTGAAATGTCAGTATGAATTGCAGTGTTTACGTTCACTTCAAAGAAACAAATCATGGGCTCCAGCCTGGAGATCTCTGTGCTGCCTAGCACTGCAAACTCTGTTTGCTTGTTAGCTTCTACCCTCTTGCTAACTTTGTAGGAGGGAGGGAAGGATATATGGAGAGCAAGGAAAAGTCTTTATTCTTTTTCAATGTTTGAAGTTGTGTCACTCACACAGCCTTCTTTGCAGATTAAAGCCTGGATGGTGTGTAAAAATGTCATTACCAGTCTTAGTGGTCTCACCAGTGAGTATTTGCTCTGTTAGGAGGTATAAAGTGAGCACACATCCTACTTTTACTCTGATATACTGACTTTTCTTAGGATTTTATTCTTTGAAATTTGGTTACATCAGCAGAAGAAGTTTGAAAGTATTAGTCAAGATGTAGGAACAAAGCTGTGTCTTCTCACCAGGGCCGCCAAAGAGAACTGCATTTCATTTGCACCTTTCCAGTTATCCTCTGGTTTGATGTGAAAGAATAGTCTAGAGAGAGTTTGATTTGACAGTGAAACCATGAATGACACAGAGCATACATTTCTTTCTTAGTTTTTCATAATGCTGCAGCCTCTTCGGTTTTGTGTTCCAGGTTTCACAACTGTGCTGAGTGGAAAAGCAGTGCATTGGGAAAAAAAAAGAAAGAAAGAAAAAAAGAAACCCTTAAAATGTAATGTCTGTTAAAAGAAACGGAAGCCAAATCAAATAAATTCCGCAGAAGAGTGGTTATTAAGAACTCCATTAATAATCCTAACCACTAAGGTCTGCTATGAAAAGTCTGAACATCACCATTCCTTCCCATTCTGGTTTTCACTCAGGAGAAGAAGAGGCTAGGAAACTTCCACTACTAACAGAGGAAGCATCTAGAGAGCCAGCTAACAAAGTGCTACAGGCATAGACACACCTGAGCAACTCAGCAAGGGTCCTCGATGATCAATCTCAATTTCAGCAGCTAAATTCTGCCTCTGTAATACTTAGTAGGGTTTCAGCCCTTCTTGAGAACACTTACTGGGAACTCAAGCACACATAAATCTCTCAGTATTGTTGGTTGTTCAACAGCTGAGTCACTACTGTTTCACTGAGTGGGGGGGATAACATTGCATTTAACTGCTGTTTAAGTCTGATTCTTCTTTTAGACCTTTAAGAGACTAAGTAAAATATTAAAGTCTGATGTGTTCATCTGTTTGATTTCAGCTTGTGCTCATACTTCATCCCTTTCTTCTAAGTTAACCTGCAAAGTAATAATCATGTCTCTGATTTCCGGGTATTGCTTTCTCTATATGTCTCACTTGTATTTAGGTATTCTGTGTGTAACAGCACTGATTCAGAGCATTTGAGGTTCCACTACAGATCAATATGACAGACCATCTCCCCTTCAAAAACTTGTCTGCAAATTGAGACAGGGGAGAAAGGTGAGATGTTGAAAGATTTATTGATATTTAAGACAGCAAGCAGCTGCATGTGTAATTGTGTAGTTAGCATATATCATTACCTAGTCTAAAATATCTTTCTAAAAGTTAATTTGTACCAAAGAATAAATATTTTTATTAGCATACACTTAGCCAAGCCATCAGACTGAAGGCCAAACTAGTGCCAAGAAATCACTTTGTTATAACCATACCACAGAGATGCAATTTATATTTAAAACACCTAACTCTTAAGCCAGAGTAAATATTTTACTAAAGAAAGAGTAGGGTTTTTTCAGAACCTTCAGAAAATTTCTTACCTGAACATCCTTCAATATTTTTAACATTCAGTAAGTGCAGTATCTTTCTCTTCCCTTAAATAATTGCCTTGTTTCAAAAGCCTGTTCTGAAACTCTCCCCCCGCAGGTGTTTGACCATGGTTTTCTGGGAAGCCTCTTCTGCATCCTCTGTGCTGCTTGTGTTTGGTGTTTGGTGATGGGATTCAACTTAATTCTGATTCTGGAAAGAATGAAAGAGTTCTGGTGCCTTCTGGTGCCTTCACATCCTGCTCTGGCAACCATCACCTCACCAGTATTGCAAGATTGGAGGGTGCTTTTTTTGTTCACTAAATTTCAACACTAAACCCCCAAAATAACTTCTTAAAGGCAAAAATAAGAATCTCATGCATTGCTCAAACTGTTAACAGCCTTTTGCAAACCTAATTTGGAAAAAATACAGATTTTAGGAACTAATTAATGTGTCAATGGAATGTTTTAATCAAGAAGCCTACATGTATGTCTATATATGAAAAATGTATCACTAACATAAAGAGAGGACTTGTAAAGATTTTATGTAGATTGTGTTTATATAAAGAGGTATATTTTGTGAGAAACAGACTCTAAAAGACCCTCTATCCTCAACTGTAACAAAATTAAAATAACATACGTGTATACTAACTTTTGATATATTCCTTCAATGTTGTGCTTTAGTTTGTAATATCCATTTGTGGTGCTGAAAATTAATTAGTCACAGCTTTATTTGCAAAAGTCTGGGTCACATAAAATATTTATTCATGACAATTAGAGATGAAAGAATTATGTTAAAGAATTCCTTTGTTTAAATTAATTTTAACACTAATTCAAATTAATCTTCACATAGGAAAAGTACCATGCATAAATAATTATATAATTTAAGGTGATTAGAAATCTCATATGCTGCTACTCTCATAATTTATATATATTCTGTGTGTGAATGTGTATGGAGATATTCTGTTGAAGAAAAAATAATTACACATTTCTTTCACAATTTTTATGTATTCAAGTGAAAATTTGAATATGAATTGAACATTCATTGGTCAGGAGTGGTTTAAGTTTTCAACCCAGTGGATGATCTGGAAGGACTCTCAGAATGGTTTTCATTGCTATCTTATATGATATTTATGATATTACTATAATCAAATGTGTGTTTCTCAAAAGGCACTCCATGGCAAGGCCAGTTTCTGAAAGTAATTTTCTAGATCTAGAAGTAGAAGGAGAATCAGGAATGTACACAAAATGGAAGCAGTCACAGGCAAAGACCAAAGCTTTTTTTGGAACCTTGGAAAACAATACTGATAATAGGAACTCCTTGTAGCTGGCTTCCCAGCACTCTTACACATGCCGATATAAGCACGGAATGGAAAGGGTCCTGAGCAAAAGTGTGCCACCAACCCATTCGAGGACCTGCTTCACTGCACTGCATGTCAGTTGCTCCATGGTCCACTCAGTCCTATCTACAAATACACGTCATGGCTATAAACAAATTATTACAGCTGCAGTGAGGCTGAAATGACAAGCCAAGTCAGCTTACAAACTAGTAGATTCCGAAAAATGACAGTTCCCTCATGATCACAGCACTTTTCCTGTCATCACACATTTCTGTGCTTTCAACTACTGTCAGTAATACTAATTATTCTTTCTTATTCCTATAGAAAAATTAATCATATTATTTACTAAATAGGTCTAAAGCAGCACAAAGGAGTGATTCACAATATTCCTCTCACTTTTCTCTTTGTTCTATCCTGCTGCCCTCCAGAATACAGTAATTAGTAAATATAGGGCTTGTCTATTTCTCTCAATATTGCTATGATTTATAACCTAGTAGCCCATCATTTGGTGCAAGAGGAACCATCAGGAAACATAAGGGCACTATTAAATCATGACTGGTTGCTTGCTAATCCAGCTGCCTATTGTTTAAGAAGAACTGTTCTTGGAATCAGACTTCAGACAAGTCAAGGTGCAGAACTGCTTGATTTCCTACAAGAGGTGCAGAACTGTGAAAGGAGATACTTCGAAATGATGATCAAGAATACTGTCTTGCAGTTGATTTTCAATAAAACCATAACAGGTGGAATACATATTTAACAATTCCTAGAATCTAGGGTCAGGTCATTGACTTTTAGTGTATTTTAATCATTAACACAATCTCAGAATACAATCTCTGAATATGACAAAGAAACTATCAGATAGAACAGTAGTTTTCAACAATCATTAATGAAGATGTTGAAGAGAACTGGGCTGAGGGTGGAGCCCTGTGGAACCCCACTAGTTACAGGTTGTTAGCCTGATGTCACCCATTCACTATAACCCTGTGTGCCTGACCCTTGAGCCAGTAGCTCACCCATCACATGATGTGTTTATCCAGCTGTGAGCTGGACATTTTGTCCAGAAGAATCCTGTGAGAGACAGTATCAAAGGCTTTGCTGAAGCCCAAAAAGATTACATCTATTTTCCAAGATGGAGCAGATGGGTTACCCTGTTGTAGAAGGAAATCAGGTTTGAAAAGCAGGACTTGAAACTGCTGGCTGTGGCAGACGACTGCTTTGTCCTCCAAGTGCTTTTCAATACTTCCCAGAATAATCTTCTCCATTATTCTACTGGGCACTGAAGTGAAATGGACAGGCCTATAGTTTCCAGGGTCCTCTTCCTTGCCCTTCTTGAAAATAAAATATTGCTTTTGAGCCTGAAATTTCAAGTGGTTGGCAGCTGGAAAGAGCCTCACAGTTTTGTTCAGTTTACAACAGTCTGTCCCAGGGAAAATGCTTTCATATTGACAAGACCCCATTTTACAAGATAGATTACACTAAAATATGTTTGGCAAGCTCTGTAAACAGAGAAAAAAGACTCATGCCAGAGACAAGAGGAAGAAAATCCATCATTAAAAGGAAAAAGGATATGTATCCAGAGTCATGGAAGAACAAACGTGCGAGGAAGGACATACATAGGATAGATGATAAAATTAAGCTGGCAGTATAGTTATCTGCAACAGAGAGAAAGATGCCCTTAAAAGGAGTGAATAATTTCTTCCTAAAATGTACAGTGAAAGTAGCCAGAATAATATACTTCTGTTTCCCATAGACAGTAAAGGCAGTCTAAGCAAGATGGCCAAATATAGATATTTGAATTTTCAGCTGTGCACGTGTAGTCAAACAAGAGGAATCCCATCCACAGGATCACATGAAGTTTTATACCTTTTACCTATAGATCCCTTTCACTCAACACCAAAAGTAAATGAAATTGTCAAAAGTAGAAAAGCATATATATTATAAGAGCTAGGACAGACATATAGGCTTAAGGCAGATGGTATACCCACCATGTTTATTTTTTTTATAAGAAGCACAAGTGAAAATCCAAGAATTTAAATGATGGAGGCTGATATTTTCAAAGGAGCTTTAAGGCTCCTTATAGATTCCTAGTTTTTATGGCAGTGTTACAGCAAGGCACGTCTCATCCTACCTTACCAATACTGGAAATCGGTACCCTAAATTCCCTACTATGGCATTTTCAAATGAGTTTAAATCAGTACTGTAGCACAGAGCAGCAGAAGAAATATCTAGTCAACATTCTACCACTGTTTCTTTAAAAGATATTTCCTAGAAAAATTGCCTTTGCACAAAGCCTGAACCAAAGCCTACTCCAATCAGTCAAGCAGAGGTACTCATATTTTGGAGTTTCAGTTTCAGAAAAGTGAAAGACTTGAGTATCTCTAAGTGTTTTTTTTCATATAAATGAAATACTTCTTTTCAACCAACACAATATACATTTAGGCACGGATTCAACAGAGCACTTTACTCCTAGCTTTGCTACCATGACTTCAATGCCTAAAATACATCCTTATGGAAAATCTCAAGGGATTTAAGACTGTGAACACTCTGTTGGCCTCTCGTTCTCATATGTTTCACTATATTTGCAATATTTAAAGTGAAATACATGCACCGTAAAGCTTAACCTGTCTGAAAGGGAAGCAAGACTGCAAATCCTGCTGATTCTTATTCAATAAGAACCAGCTTCCTGAAAGCCTTCATACCTCTAAGACTGGTGCAGTCCTGCACTTTATAAAAGAAAAATATTTACTCTTCCAAAGTGGCATTTAAGTCCAAGGTGCTGCTGCCAAAACTTCACAATATTTAAAAAAAGTTTAATTCAAAGGCAGAAATTTTTCTTTCAATGTGATTTTCTACCAGTGGGAGAAAACTCAGCTGAGAAAGGAAGACAACACCTCCTGGAATCCGTTTTCTTAAAAAGAAGAGTGAGTTGTGGTAAGATTAAGCAAACCAAGAGCTGCATAAGAAATCCTAAAACTTAAGGCATCTGAGTCTGCCTTTCCTTCTACCTTCACTCAACTTTCCACTGGCTCATGCTGCAGATATTTAGCTTGCATCTTGGAGTCAATATTCAGGGGGTGGAGAGAAGGAAATCCATTCACAAGGCTACAGATCAAAGCCTGAAATTTCATGACATACAGTCATCTTATCAGAGACTGCTGACTCAATTTTTAAAGCATGCAGACAGTCTGTGGGCTTTCTGGCTCTCACTTATATCCATATTTCTGTGTGAGTGAAGTCAACCCTTAGAGATTTCTCATGAGTCATTCCCCATTAAAAAGTCTTCTTTGGTACTAGGCTGATTCATAAGCAGGCACTCAGGACTTAAATTTCTTAAAGTTGATCTATGTGTCTTTTAGGCTTCCAGTTTTAAAAGGTTGATTTAAGTATGGAAAAGGGGCCTACAACAAGGCTGGAGAGGGACTTTTTGCAAGAACCTGTAGTGGTAAGACAACAGACAATGGTTTTAAGCTGGAAGAGGGTAGATTTAGGTTAGATATTAGGAAGAAATTACTTTACTGTGAGGATAGTGAGGCACTGGCAGAAGCTGCCCAGAGAAGTTGTGGATGCCTCAACCCTGGAAGTGTTCCAGGCCGGGGTGGATGGATCCTTGAACAACCTTGTCGAGTGGAAGGTGTCCCTGTCCTGGCAGAGGAGTTGGAACTAGATGATCTTTAAGGTCTCTTCCAACTAAAACCATTCTAGGATTCTATGATTTAATGCATAAAAGCCTTACTAAATGACTAGAAACAGTTTTGCCTCGTGGCTGTAACTGCTGGCAAATCTAATCCATAAATTACTCAAAACACCTTTGAATCACCACTTGCTTGGTTCTGTTTTGTATGATTTTAAAACTACTTTTTAAGAGCAGATCTGCGTAGACATACATAACCACTAAGAAACAAAAATAGAACATTACTAAGGTACTAATACTGCACCTCATGTTCCAGGGCTTTTCTGAATTTGTTGCCATCAGAAGCCTGTAGCATTGAGCTATTCCTTTAGCATGTGCTTGTTCCCAATACGATTACATGTAACGTTACATGATCTTTTCAAATCCGTTTTTCTTCAAATTTCAATGAAAATTTCCCATGCAGGATGGAGTTGCCTACAGACACATATTTTTGGAATAGCTATGCACAGAAATATACAAGTTAAATGAAATATTCCTTCTAGATTTATACTGGGCACTTGCAGATGTTCTGTGGATTGGATGTGCAGATGTATGATTTGCAAAACCATCCTATACTTATGTCTTCTCCTGCCATTTCTTTTTTGTCCTTTTGAATTTAGAAGAAGTCTTTCTGACATTCCATCAAACAGCAGGACTTGAAATTGTTGTGGTGCATTTTATTCCCAGGGTTATTAGTATGGAAGCAGGGCTTATTTCCTCTATGCTTTATACTGTCAAGCAGCATTCAGAGATCCCTGGATGTTGCAGACTACTTCTAAAAGGTCCCTTAAAGGCAGGCTCAGTGTCAGTGTGTTTACCTACACAGGATGAAGGAGGAAAGTGGGGTCTATATATTTAATGCAACCAAAACCCAATCAAAATTTCTAAGTCCACATGCTGTGAATATGTATGGAGATACATAATACAAGTTTTAACGATATGCAAATGGGTGGTAACCCAGGCAGCCACCAAGGACCAGCGGCTAGATCCAGGACAGGACAGATGCAAGGACGATGTACCTAAGTCATGCACCTCTGTGCAGAAGAAGTACTTATCTGGCAGGGCAATTTACCCTGTGCAGAGCTAAGGGCTACAGCTGCAAGAGTTCTTATTCACGAACTTTGTTCCACTGTGCTATGCACTACAGACACGACTTAAATCTGTACAACAGATGTAAAAGACACCTCAGTTAACAGAAAGATTTCCTACATGTGTACAATGCTATCTTTCTGTTTGTTCAGTCTTATCTTTTCTAGGAAGACAAATAAAGTAAGCTTAGGATTTTTTTTTTTTAAATAAAATAGCTTGCAAATCTTTCTGCAAAGCTTCAACAGGTATTTTATTTAATGCTGCTATTAACATGCAGAGTTTCTTGGCTTGCAAAACATTATTTGCTGCTTTCCAAAAACATCAACTCTCTCTTGTTCTTTTTTTTCCCCGAGTTCATCTGATCTATATATCTCATTTCCAGCTCAGTCCACCAAAGCCAAAGATTTCAGAGATAGCAATGGCCCTGCACTCTGCAGGTTCTATTTACTAAATAAGGAACATAAGACAGAGGAAGCTTTGCCAGAGCCTGTTCTGCCAGGGTTATGAACCTAACTGAATTCAAAAAACTTATGCAAACTCCTTCAGCTCTGGAGAGAAAATCCTGAAGCATCAATATGAAATAGTGCTTCTGATTTCAAAAGAAATATATGATTGCCATAGAATATTATGGGTACTGAGTTCAGAATGAAAAAGTCCATAAAGCAATTTCTGGAAAACTGTACAGTGGCTGCTTTGCACTCCAGCCTAAAGCATTCACCCAGAACTGAAGGTAAGGTGCAACATTTATTATTTTAGAAGTTTTGAAGTACTTTAATTTGGTACAAGAAGGTATGGATTCTGAAAAGTACAGTGTTATCTTCATAAAATAACTGACTTCTGTTGTCTCTTTAGAGTGCCACTGTGCTGATGATTCAATATATAAGTTACTACAAATAACATTTTCCTCTTGTTCAGCAACATGGTTTGAATTCCCAAGTAAAGCAGACAAGTACAGCGAGGGCTAGGGACACAGGGCAGCCACAAGCCAGGATTCGCATATGGTAAGTAGGGACAGACCTAATTTTCATATCGCGTCAATGAACACCTGATTCAGACCAAAATTCACTGATTTTGTCCAAGGTGGACGGGCCACCTTTACTTAACCTGGAAAAGGAACATATATGTGTTCGAAAAAGTAGCTGCACATAGGACTATTTTGGATTAAAAAAAAGAAAAATAACAATGTAAGGTATTTGATTCACAATGCTGCCTTAACTGGGGCTGAACTGAAATTAAGAGTGTTCTCTAATATCACAGATACTATTTTTAATCGAGTAAAATTCATTAAAGTTCTTCCCTAAAACCTCTCAAGGAGTTCAGTGCTGTTATGCTCAAGCCCTCACTGGGTGTACTTTTAGGACCTCTTTCATGTATAACCCCTGAAAAGTGCCCACCATTAAGCAAAATTAGCATTTACCACCACCTTAGTACAAACATCTAATCTGCAAAAACACATTGTATAAGTACAGCGACAGTCTTGTGCTGCTCCTGTACAATTTCCCAGTTGTTAGAATAACTCTCTCCAGACACAGAAGGCTCAGATTTAATAACCTCCTCTGCTTCTTTGCTTGTGGAAGCGCCAGTTGCATTCATAGAATCATAGAATTATTTAGATTGGGAAAGAACGCCTAGTTAATCAAGTCCAACCGTGAACCCAACACTACCGAGTCTACCACTAAACCATGTCCCTCAGTGTTGCTTCTAGAAATCATTTAAATACCTCCAGGGATGTTGACTCTACCAATTCCCTGGGCAGCCAATTCCACTGCCTAACCAATCTTTCGGTGAAGCAATTGCTCCTAATATCCAATTTAAATCTCCTCTGGAACAACTTGTTTCCTCTTATCCCATTACTTCTGACTAGTAGAAGAGACTGAACCCCCTTACTACACCCTCCTTTCAGGCAGTTTTAGAGGGCAATAAGGTATCCCCTGAGCCTCCTTTTCTCCAGGCTAAACAATCCCAGCTCCCACAGCAGCTTCTCATAAGACTTGTGCTCCAAATCTTTCACTGCCTTAGTTGCCCTTCTTTGGATTCCATTGTTGTTCTTTCCCACCTCCTGGAAATTGAAAGTACCAGAAAGGTGATTGTGTTCTGATGTGGATGCTTCTTTCCCTTTTCTACTGAAGATTCTACCCTGTGAGTAGCAGAAGTAAAGATTTGTTGAGTGAGGGATTTTGGTTTTCTAGAAAAGTGAGCAGGACTCTACTGCACCAGAGAGAGGTAATATTAGTGTCATCCCTTTCATCCCCTTCTTGACCATTTTTGTGTACTTCATGTTTATCAAAACCAGGATAAGATTCATAGATCTTTTCCTAGTGACAAGTAAGACTACTGCTTTCATCCAACTGTAAAATGCATAGCATTTCTCCTCACGAGATTCAAAGCCTTTCATATACTCTAGTTCCACTTGTGCTGTATAGAAACAGAGCACAGAGTGATTTCTTGAGAGACATTTGTGCTCATTTTGGAAAATAACTGTTTGTTATGCAAACCACTTGTTACTTTGTTTGACTTGAGAACTCCTTTTGTCCCTTGGGGCCAAAGCAGATGGAAATCTGAACAAAATCTGGAACACCCCATCAAAAAAGTATACACAGATCCATATCTGCAATAAAAACAGCAAATGTTTAGACCATCCAATTTAGCTGCTCTCTTTACTGCTGCCTGCTCACTCGCCCATCCTTCTGGACATGGGAAAGGGCTCATTTTTCTTCCTTATGTTCCCCTGCTTCGTGGGCCGAAGTATGACTGACAGTCACCTGGGGATGGTTCTGTGCATTACATCCCCTTTCTATTTCTTGCTATTGTTTATAACAATACACAACTGAAGAACATAAAACACTGAGTCATAAGGAGCAGATCCTGTCAGCCAGTTTCGAGCAGTAGTTTGTGTGTGTGTGTTGAACCATTCATTACAGAAGTATTTGGGGGTGCCTAATGCTTGTGGGAGAGGTTGTTTCCAGATAATATATGACACAGAGGGACATGGTTTAGTATTGGACTTGGCAGTGATGAGATAACAGTTGGACTCTATGATCTTAGAGGTCTTTTCCAACCTAAACAATTCTGTGATTCATTTCAGTCTGCTTTGCGGATGAAACAAGGTTTAGGCCATCCTCCTTTTTTTAACATGTGTGTGTGTGCCTACACTGTCTACTTCTGCCCACCTTCAGCCAATTCTGACACTGTGGGAAAGGTCTCACAGTTCCTGCAAGTTTCCTGAGTGCAGACAACTGCACAGAGAAGTACTATGTGTTTCTTGGCAGAGAAAAAGGTCCAGCTGTGGGAGGTCTCTCCCTGTCTTACTATGATCACAAGGAGCCCAAGACCTCCAAACAGGTCAATTATGAGTGGTGATAGTATGAGACAACCTCAAAGCCAAGTGCTGCAGATAAATATCTAATAAACAAACTTCAGATATTCTACTGCTCATGTAAAGACTTGTTAATATTCTTGTTTTCTAAAGCCCTGTCCAAACTAAGGAAATTAAATACTACCTAAATATTATTAATATAATCCTTGGCTAATAGTGGCTCTGACAATATTTAAGGAAAGAAGAGTAGTAACAAACATTACCTAATACTTTTGAAGTAAGTTTTATATTCCTAATCTAGAAAACACCTAAATATATTATATTCTATCCTATACAGGGGCCAGTACAACACCTTCAGTTCTATAGCAGTTCTAAAATTTGTCATTTTCAGCCCCTGAAACAAGTAGTCTAGAGAGGTAGATTTCTCCCAGTGTTTGGGCTTCTTTGTGGATATTAATAACTTGAATGACAATACAATCTATTTCTACATTAGCAGATATAAGTATTTTGCACTAAAAATATGCTGTTTGGCAGATCTTTTAGCTATGAGTCAGACAGACAATTGTAACCCTACATCAACAATGTCTGTCAGGGCTGTCTGTTTGGAAAGACAGCCTTTTTGAGGCGTGTAATGCAAGTTTCTCAGATGGTGAAAATCAACAGAGTCCCCCGAGCTGTCAGAGAGCTATAAAGATTTCAAGTTGTAGTTCAAGTGCTTAGCAAAGCCCAAATCACCACCTTTGATGCATGTGCTAGAACTTAACACCCCACAAATCAATCAGTATTGGTACATGAAATGTTGGAGCTCAGAGCAGTTGGCCTAATTCGTGATATCACAACAGCAGCTGCACATGCTGTCAGCAAATCCACAATTAGCCATCTAAGAACATCAGTAGCTGAAATGAAATAAGCATCCCTCTTGCTGGTGGAATTCTCAAATCTGCATACAGTAAACTATTTGTGATTTTTCCACTCCTGTAGAAACCCATTGAGTTGCCTAATCAGACTTCATTCCTACTTTTGCTCCATAAATAAAGTCAATAAAGCTTGGGAAATCATGCACATGACCACGTGTAGGTGCCTACTCCAGATGAGAAATTTTCTCAGCTTAGTGGGCCAATTACCAAATATTGACCACCTAATACGGGAGCCAAGGCACTTATATCACACTTGGTCATATCCACTATAGGTACTTTAAACCAAGTCAGAAGCTGTGCTCACTGTGGTGACAAAAGTGAGAAACTCTCCTGGAATGGCAAAACTTTCATTTTTTCTATACATGGGCAGAGAATTGCAAAAGATTCAAATTCTTGGTAGGGCAAGGGTAACAGTGAGACAACAGCCAGACTAAGGTTACCAACAACAGAGAGTTCCCTGGTACCCTCTGAAAACCTGTGAGGAGCATGAAATGCTGGAGATGTGTGCAGAACATGGACAAGAACCGCCACTGCACAGTGCTTTCCAAAGTACTGTGACATCACAGATGCATGCTTATAACCTAGCACAAAAATGGAACATCCAGCTGGGATATACTGTGTATTAGCTATGGCTGAGGATAATTCTCTAAAGAAATGAGTTTAAAGAAAGAACATGTGAAAGAGATGAGGGAGTTTTGCAGGTCAGAACTGTGATATGATTAGATTATTGTGATTGACTCTACAGGCACTAAAACAAGTGATAGCAGCAAAATCTCTGTTAAAGAAAGGAATTAAGCATAGACAGGAAAAGGAACAGAGATCTAGGGCCACGAATAGTGCTCATCAATTCAGATGTCTATGGCTTAGTGGATATATATTAGGTAGGACAGGATATGGATTGCACTACCTCTTCTTTTCCCTCCTAGCTGGAGCAGAAAGACAGGTGAGTGAATTTTAATGAGAGGATTTTAACGAGAAGCTCTTCTGTGAAAGCCACATCTACCTTCCCAGCAAGTGACAAGCCGTTGGTCAAGGATGTTGAAGCATCTCTATTTCCATCTAACATAAGCTGGCCTGAAGCTTCAAGAAAGGTGTTGGAAAATGAGCCCATGTGACCATCACAATGCTTATATTTCACACCATGTTCTTGAAAGGTTGTTCTACAAAAGTTTAAATATAGTCATACTTGACATTCTTTTGAGGTGTGGTTTCAACAATGCAGTTATCTTTGTTTTAACAACTTTGCTATACACCAAATATTATTGCTATACAAAAACAATTTGCTAATGCACAGATCCTTCACAGCTGAGAGTACCTGACTGCCATCAGATCAATCATGCTATTCTATGTGTGGTCTTTTTTTCCCAAGTATTATTAATTTACCATGACCTTCTCTTTCAAGATATTTTGATAAGGCAAAAAGTATTGTCAATGTTTTTCAGGCATGTCTTATGTGGATCAATTTGAATTCTGAGCAAGTGTCAGATGAAAACTCATGCACTTCTATTCAAAAAAGCATCAACTTATTTGAATGCTGAACAGGCCTAAGCTTTTCTGATAGCAGGGTACTTTATTTTGATCATTGTTTCCCATAGCAGATGCTAGAACATAAGTCATGAAAACCTTGCAGTCTAAACAGTCAGGTTGTTTTTCTGAATTGCATGTAAGAGTTTGGAAACAGGATGAAAATTAGTTATTTAAAGGCAAAAAAAACCAGGAATAATGAATATAATATGATTCACTGGAAAGGGAAAAAAAAATAAATTTGCTTACAAAGAGAGGCAACTAGCTGTGAAAAATGGACAGCTGACCTACCTCTTTCAAAACTGGTATTTCCTCAACTGAGTATTTGATAGCAGAATGAGGATTAACATGATAGATCTTAATATGCCAGAAAATCAAAATAAAACAGGGTAGAGTATTATTTTGTGTGGACTAAGGCAACAGCCAACCATTGTTCTGTTTAGTACTATCCAACTTTAGCATATTTTACCCAATAGGTGCCAAATGTGAACAGAAAATAAAAACTGTAAGATCCTGCTTTAACAGGGTAATTCTAGAATGTAAGCAAACAGCACAGGTTATACAAAAAAAAATTAAAAATTCAGCTACGACACTGTGCATCATTAAAATTCCTCTCCCCTCTAGCCCTTCCTCCGAACTGGAATAATTCTGATATGAGCGGTTATGAGGCCATATATGGAGCCCTGAAGATAGATACCCAGACCCAGTTTCTGAGCCATGAAGGATAGTTTATCTTCAAACAGCTGTAATGGATCATACCCTGAGCCATCTGCTGATGTTCAGTTCGTCAGCAGCTCATTTACACAATTACTATCAAAGAAGTCCACAATCAGTGACTGTTTAATACACCACATTGAAAACTGTGGTAAGTCAGCTCTTGCTACAAAACTGGTTTATCCGACCCTGTAAGAAAAATGGTAAGACAGTGGTAAGAACACAAAGCTCTGTCAGTCACCCTCTCCCGTGAACACAGGAACAGCAGCTCTTGTGATCCCTTCATTTGAGAGACTAAAATAATTCATACTCCTTAAGGTCTGTATACAACTGGCAAGAATATTATCCTTGCCACACCTGCATTCAGCAACAATCATAACCTGCATGAAGACATCCTGGCCTACCTTACAAAAGAAACAAAGAGATAAACAGAGTTGTTTGCAACTAAGAGAAAAAAATGGATTTTTAAATCAAGAGCCAAACTAAATGTTAAACCCTTTTGTTTCACTGAATCCCAGGGGTATTTCTGCCTCTGGTATGTCTCTCTGTAGCATTCTCCTGCTGTGGCCACCTACACGGTTCTGTAATCCTCATTTTTCCACCTCTTTATCTTCCACCTCTGAAGGAGGCTGTGCAAGCCATTAGCCAGCAGCTCATCTCGAACTTGCAAATGTTAAACATGCTGAGAGGACACGGGTAGGAGGAAGGAAGACAGAAGGAAAACAGGCCCAAGAGAGATGCTTCACTACAATAATACCTGCCAGCATTTCTCCTAAGGACCATGCTGTTTCTTTCCTACTCTTTGCAGCGTGCCAGCATTTCAAATGCCACTGCATTCTCCTGGAGACCAACCAAAGCTGTTGGACCTTAAATAAGCAGGTGCCTTATTGTTGGCTCTTTAAGGGGACCAGCTGGCCCCTGATGCTGCAGGAGAGGCAGGAGGGAATGGGTTTAGTTTTGTTTACCACCCTGATGGTGCCTACCTGACAAACATCATCCACTCAACAGTGGCAATATTCCATCTCTTGTGCTGGCCCTAGATGAGGTCCCTCGCTGTACAGACTGCAGTGATTCTTTCCTAGGAGACTGGCTGATTTTCTGAGGGTTTTTTGGGGGACTGCAACCCTGCAGCACAGCTGAGACAGCCTTGCTGGCAATCAGGCCACCTCGAAAACAATGGACTGGATGGGAAACAGACAGTCTGGGTCGAGATCAGTCCCAAAGACAGCAGTGGAGGTTATGTGCTGCAGTGGGGCCTGCAGTGTTGAGGGGGGCCTTGGGGACCCAAGCCAGCAGGTCATGGTCAGCATCAAGGATGCAGGAGGCTGGGTGCAGGCACAGCTGCTGCACAGCTGGCTCCTGCTCATGCTGCATCCCTTCAGCTCGAAAGCAGCTCCCAGGGGAGAGGAGCAACATACCTGCCCCACAATGATCGATGTCTGGGAGGAGCTGACCCTGTACGCAATTCCGCTCACCTCTGTGATGCTGCCAGAGATACTCCTAGGAGAAGGACGCACTCTGTGTCCTGACAATGACTGCCTCGGGACATAAATCGCCCTTTTCTTTGGCTGGCTAACAGTGTAACACAGGGCAAAACATCTGTCAATGACAGCAGTATGTGCTGTTGCTGCTCTCACTGGAGAGTGATGGTAGGAGGTAGAGACAAAGATCACCACAACACTATCAAAAAACCGAAGCTTTTTCATTCTGCTCTTGTCCTTAACTCTTCCGTATTCTGGGAGGGAATACCTATGTGAATTTGCATAAAAACCACAGCATCTGCTTTCACTCTTGGTAGGAGGAAACATAACAGCTATTGCAGGACATCCTCAGCTACATATCATTCTGCTGAGAAGGGATTGGGATGATTTTTTAAATCAAAAAGAAATTGATTAAAAGCCTGGCAGCCCTTAAAAGTCATTGTTAAAATAAACAGGAGCCCTGCCATTTGCCACCCTAAGACTGGAATTTCACCATGTGCAATAATACAATTTTCCTTCTGGTTACACCAGGTGCATAACAAATCATTTAATAGAGATTAAAGGGGAAAATAAACTTTGTCCGACCTTCTCTGCAATAAAAAATCATAGGATCATAGAATTTATGGGTTAGAAAAGACCTCAAAGATCATTGAGTCATATTGTTAACCCAGTACTGCCATGTTCACCACTAAACCATGTCCCCAAGTGCCACATCTACAAGTTTTTTAACATGTTCAGGGATGGTGATTCCACTACTTCCTGGGGAGCTTGTTCCAAAGCCTGATCATCCTTTATCCTTTTCTTGTCTAAAATAGACAAGATCTCTTGAGAAGTGCTACTGGATGGAGGATTTAGGAAAAGTTACGTGCAAAATCCCGGGGTTACTGATCACTGTAACCCTAAATACCAACGAGAAAAGGAAAATGCTTTTTATTTAAATTCATCCCAGACTAAAAACTATTACTCCCCTGCCAAGAAAGAAAGAAAGAAAGAAAGAGAGAGAGAGAAAGAGAGAAGAAAGAGAGAAAGAGAGAGAGAGAGAGAGAAAGGGAAAAGAGAGAAAGAGAGAAAGAAAGAAAGAAAGAAAGAGAAAAGAAGAAAAGAAAGTCATATAGAATTTTCTCTGACATTCTTATTTTCCCTTGTTTTTCTTGTCTTCTGGTCAGACAAACCAATGTAGACATCAACATCATTTATGATTAATAAAAATTGAAAGCATTGAATTTACCAAACACAACTTACTATTTAAATACAGAAAATATCACCATTAAGACTATGTTTCCTCAAATAGTTTCTTGCTTTACACAGGGCATTGAATTGAATCAGCTGTCTTTATTTTAACTGTAGGCTTCATGGATAAAACGTTTCATCTGCCTTTTTGTGTTCTCCTGATGACCAGCTTTGCTTTAACATCTAATTCCATATCCCAGCAGTGTCCTGTATGGGAAGAGTGATATGAAACACTAATGGAAGATGATGCCCCCCCCCAAATAATTATACTTAATTAAATGTTCTTATTAGGTTTACAGGTGGACTTACAGCACTTATACATATTAAAAAATGGTGGCAAAAAACTCTGAATATAGAAGCCTGCTAAACTCTGCTTCCCTGCCCTGAAATATCTTTGAATGGAAGGCATCATTATTCCAGTGAGAGACAGCACTCAGGATAGTACTTGTCATCTCCAGACTAAAGCCTGAGAAGAACCCCTGGTCTCAAAACCATTGCACAAGCCAAAAGACCGAACATATTCCTTCTCTACTATGCTGGGGAAAGAGTTGAATTTTCATTTAGTGGAAGTTTTGTGTTCACATTTTCCTCCTTTGTGAAGAGTTGCATGGGAGTATAGCTATCCCAAAATTTTCCTCCTTTCTCACTGGAAAATACACAGAATGAGAAGAAGGGAATACAGCTTTATAGAGAATTGGTTCCTGTCGCTCTTAGAGACTGCACAGGTTGTTTCTTTTTGACATTAACACTATCAAGGTCATCAGGGCATGAGGGAAAAGGCAGATGGTCTATTTCCTGCTGCAATCAAAGCTTTAATTTGCAATCAGATCTTCTTAAAAGAAATAAAAATGAGAGTGGATTAAGATAGGTCACAGTGACCGGGCTGCCTGACTTCTTTTCATCTTGTGTGACTTTAAGCAAGTTACTTATCCTCTCACTATTCACCCAGCATTTTGACCATTTATAATGTCCATTATGACTACAGATAAGAAAAAGCAACTCTGGCAATGACTTGTCATTTAGTTGGATTTGATTTTTTAAAATGTATACACCAGCCCTTGAGAATCCTGCCAGCAAACAGATTAATAACTTCATAATCCCAGAGCATTACACAAAATGTATGATTTTGTTCAACTAATTTCTGCTGAAGCAGGAATGCGCAGTAATGACATTTCAACTGAGAAAAAACACATGCCCTCAATTTTCCTTATAAGCCTTACCAAAAGTGGTTTGTTTTCTCATAGCAAGTCCTGGAGTTCCACATATATGGGCTATTTCTGGGCACCAGTAGAGGGATCTTCACAAATAAACATCATTATCCTTAGAAAGGAATGATTTGGGAAAAAATGCTACACACTGGAGACAGCCCTTCTGCTGGCCATTTTTGCTTTGTGGAAAAGTGGTTTTGCTGGCTCCTACTCTGCTTTGTGTAGAACCGTATAGATTCCATCACGGAGTGACTGGTCCTCCGTTAAACATTCCACAGCCACTCCCGTTCTTCTGGAGGTGAAGAGCCTCTTCTGGGAGCCAGCAGGCAGTCGCGTCAAGCTGCTCCCACTCTGACCAGCCAAGCTGCTGCCAGCTGAGCATCTCGTAAGGCAAGATAGGTGCCTGTGAAATCTCCTCTGGAATCAGCGCGCATTTCTAGTGTGCTTTTCCCTTCAAACTGCATCTCTCAAAGCAATCAACGAAGCTAAAATCCAGACAGGAGACGACAGGAGCTGGATAGAAAAACACCTTTTTTGGGAACATACATACGATATGATTCTTTTCCATCTCATTTTGCTTTCTTTCTACTGAGGTGTTATTCTTTAGTGCTTAGGACTGGGCTGTATGTTATTTGACCCCAGTGGCTCCTTGGGGGCAATAATTTTTGTTTCTTTCAGCATCCCTCACTAGGCATTAGGAAAAACAAGTGTAAGGATGACTGATCTAAATGTGTGTGTCCTGCATTTACGCTATGGCATTTCATGACATAGCCCCTAAAGGATTTCTCCATTCCGTTTAGAATACAAATATAGATATAATTATACATCACAAACATCAGATGAATAAAAAAAATATTAGTCCTTTTCTGAAACAAGCAGTTTCTCTGTCTGCTGCTGTGGTCTCTGGAAGCCTGGACGGAGGAGAGCCTACAAAATGAAATGGATCATTTTAACTCTTATATTGAGATTAAGTTCCTATGAGTGAAATATTTTTCTTCAGATAACAGCAGTAAGCAAACAACCCATTTTCCCTCCTCATTTCATCCCCTTCAGAATGCTGTGCTTGTTTCCTTTACTTCAGATTGAAAGCTATTCTGCAGACAAAGACTCAGAGAAATATAAAATGTTTTTCCTTTTATAGGCATTTTACAATTGCAGAGGTCAGCTAAACACAGTCTCTCCGTGATGAAAAGTCAGCTCTTTGCCAGAACTGGAGAGTTTGGGCAGAGGGCTGCACCTTCATCCAGCTTAGAGAGCAACTGTTTACTGTGGAGTGGCTCTTGCCTAATTGCTACATCAACTAACAAGCCTCTTCCCCCTCCTGCCAAGGACTGCTGAGACCTGGGATTGATGAATATATATGCTTTCTTTCTTTTCCTCTCCCTGCTTTCAGCTTGGCGTACAATTCATACTCAGAAAGCAGATCATGCTGACATGTTCAAAATCATGCAATTTTAAGAGCTCCTACAATTTGAGTAGCAGCAGCCTTCCTCAAGCCACTAACATGGAGAGGCAACTGTCATGCATACAGGGAAGAGCTGCCAGCAGAGCTAAGGCAGGCAAGGGTAAATGTGAGCTGTAGGTCTGATTTACTGGGCAGAAATACAGGCATGCTGTACGTACTGCACAAACAAATCAGGACTGACTGCACATGCCTAATAAATTGTTAATTTTCTCAAAAAGCCATGTCCTAGTGGCAAAACAGAAAGATGCGTGAGAGACAGAGACACACAGGACTGTGCCTTTATAAGAGCCAATTTTGGAAACACCACTTTCTTTCCAACCTGCAAATGAGAGCAGTTGTTGAAAAGACTTGCAGTTTTTCTCTCTTCACAGATATCCAGCTCCTATAAATAACATTTCTAGTAGGCTACTCAGTTTATATAAGCACAGTGCATTTGAAACAGAAGAACAGGGCTTGAATGACAGGAAACATATTTCTATGTTCATCAAAGTCATGGTCTTCAGGGCAAAAAATGTAACCAAATAATTAGTCTTCACTGAGGGATGACAAGTGCTAAGCCTTGTACTTTCTGCGCAGCCATGTTCTGTATCGTTCATTAATGTTTTAAAGTTTTTCAGCTCAGCACTGTCACTTCAGCCGTTCAAAAAAAAAAAATCCAGTATCAGAGATGCCTCTGGAATATCAGTCACAAAACTGATTGTCCAGATTCAAACCAGTCAAGAATATACCATTGATTTGAATACTTTCAATTTGTTCTGAAATCTTCAGATTTCATTGAGTTTTGGTAATTCCAGTGAAATCTCTGAACTGTGAGGTATATCTACAACTGCAAACTGCTCTTCCCTTGCATTTTCTAAGTAAAGAAAATTGAATGGGAGCAATGAGCTACTGGTACCATAGATGCCCTTTGCCAATAATTAGCATATTCCCGTTAACTGCCTTCATCATGAACGTCCTTGCTCAGTGAAGCTCTGGACTGTCTTTTAAACATACTCAGGTCTGAAACAGACAATAATTTTGCCGACATCAGATAGATTGGCAGCATTATTCCATGAGAAACATTCTATGAAATTATAATTTCTGAGGTTATATCCAGATTGTTTTCCTTGTAAAGGAACTCCCCCCTCGACTGGAGTATTTCATCCTTCTATTATCTTGAGTCTCTTACCTTACATTAAATATAGATGTATAGTATAGCTAGGATCTTTCAGTCTTCTGAAGAACAGGCCACAAAATTTGATGTTACTTGCAGTATCTATTGCAGTAGACACGTAGACACCTCATGTTGTAATACTCACAAACAGGAACAAAAATAATGTGCTGAAGTAAGAAGACATGATCCATCATTTGGCCTATCAAATCAAGGAAAGTCAATAATATATAATGCAAATCCAACCTTCTGTAATGAACATCAACTAAAATCACGCACACATTGCAAAGATAGACAGACACAGAAATAGGCACAGAAATTTATGCTTTCTAAGGAAAACTTTGTCCATAACTAATTTGAACATTGAAATAAATCACCCCATAAACCCATTATAAAAATATATGATTTTGAGGCTTTAGAGAGTTTAATCTGCTTAACATGTGAAACATGTGCTCGGTATCCAGGTTTGATTAAGTACTTGCATGTTTTTCTACCTTGGAAACAAAAATATAGTTTAATATTTATAGTAAAGAACAGCTTTATCACATTTCTAATTCTTTCTTCTCTATAAGAAAAGAAATTATTTTATTTATCAATAACCACAGCTGCAAATGATATAATTCCATCAATTGATTGCAGGACTCCGCCAAAGAAGAGAAGTCCAAATGCGTAAGTTACAGCATAAGGATGCTTACAAATACAGAGGAACCCACATATTACCTGCTTATATACATGACCAGCTTATTTCTGGGTAAATGATCATTTCAATCAAAATGCAGGTTAGATCACCACGGTACAGACAAGTTATATAAATGACAGTTGTAGTGAAATGTAGCAAAAAGGAAGGTAATGCATCTTTATATTTCACTGTATTTAAAAGTGTGAAATATTTTCAGTCTTTCTTTCCAAGGCAGTTGTTGATAAATTCAGTTCACATAGTCTTTTTCCATCTCTATATATGGACAAATAATGACAGTCAGAAATGCCACAAACCCATAATAAAATGTGCCCAAGTTTCCCTGTACTATATATTTTGACATAGTTTCTCATACCATTGCTGTTCCCACCATCCAAATAATGATGTTTTTTTCTCAGCTCAGCAGAGTGATATCCAACAGAGTAGTGCCTGGGAGGTGGCAGGCCGAGAATCAGACTGATCCTCTCTTGGGAAAGGTTTGAACCCACCTTTTAGGAGAATACTATCATCCTAAGGAGCAGACACTGGACACTTTTTTCTCCTTTTCAACTTGTAATTTGAAAAAAAGGGCCTTGGCTGCACTACAAAAAATCATGACCAGCAGGTCAAAGGATGTGATTCTTTACCTCTACTCCACTTTGAAGTACTGTGTCCAGCCCTGGGGCCCCCAGTATAAGAAGGACATGGACCTGTTGGAGCAGGTTCAGAGAAGGGTCACAAATATGATCAGGTGGCTGAAACATCTCTCCTAATAAAACAGATGGAGAGAGGTGGGATGTTTCATCCTGGAAAAGGCTCCAGGGACACCTTATAGGATCCCTCCCATGTATGTAAAGGGAGCCTACAAGAGAGATAGAAAGGGGCTTTTTACAAGGGCATGTAGTGATAGGATAAGGGGGAATGGCCTTAAACTGAGAGAGGGTAGGTTTACATTAGACAGCAGAAAGAAATTCTTTACTGTGAGGATGGTGAGGCACTGGCACAGGTTGTCTGGAGAAGCTGGGGATGCCCCACCCCTGGAAGTGTTCAAGGCCAGGCTGGATGGGGCTCTGAGAAACCTGGTCTAGTGGAAGGTGTAATGCCCATGGCAGGGGGATTGGAACTAAATAGTCTTTAAGGTCCCTTTCAACCCAAACCATTACATGATTCTATAATTCCAGTAGAAAAAACACGGATTTTTCACTCCAATAAAGTGACTCCCTGCAGCTCACAGTTAGGGACTCATATCCTTGAAAATGCCAGTTTTTAAGGCAATCCATCACAGTGACACATCTTACTGGGGGTGGTGACCCCTGGTATGTTGAAGAGAGTTTTTGTGGATCCCATTCTCAAAGCTTGCAACAGACAACAGTGGAGGGACCCCCTGAGCTGGCTAAGACAAGCACCACTGAAGTCGACCTGTACAATGCGGCTCTAAACTGCATTTCTGTACACGAGGCGTGTTTGCGTGTCCAGGGCTGCACCATTTTAAATGCATCACTTCAAAAAATAACTACCTGAACAAATTTGATATTAAATTTGCGTGCCCATTAATTCTTACAGACAAAAATAATTGTGAAAACCTGCATGAATACTCATTTATGCAAGTTAATCTCTCACGAGACCGAACACAAGTTTTAAAATATGGTGGGTTTAATTTTAGCACTGAATAATTCATAAAAAATTACCAAGAACACAAAAAATTCTTAGTTGATTGCTTGCTTATGGATAACACTTGTCACATAGGGTTTTTTACAGTATGACAAATGCATGTTGTAATTAATTTCATGAAAATTGCTTCTGTTTATTCTGTAATCTTACATGGTGATGTACAAAATTCAGCAGTGTGGGATGAGCTGACAAAATGCTGGTGATTTCCTTGTTGTTTTCAGCTTCTCATTACAAAAAGGTGAAATTTATTAAATGCACTACATAATTATTCTCTGTGGATAAAAATGCATGATAAACACCTGTCTTAAGATACCTGGTGCAAATTATAAATAATTTAAAAATCCTCTGATTTCATATGAAGTCTCTTTCTGTGACTGGTTTTCATGTGCATCATAGATTTTAAAGCCAGAAGGCCCAATAGTTTAAACTGATTTCTGTCATAAAATCATAAATTAAAAACATTTCTCTCAGTAAATACAGGGAGCTTTGATTGAATGAGAACTCATATTTTTAAAAGCCTATACAATGTTAATCTAATTTCTTGTTCTAATATGCTGCATCTCTCAGTAAATGTTTCTAGTGGCTAATCATGCACGTAGCTGTTATTTCCAGTTTGAACCTACCGTGGTTCTATTTCCAGGCATTGCGCCTAGACTTTGTTGTGATCTTCAAGACCAAGATTCAGTACATTTTTCCTACAAGTTTTGTAGTTGAAAATTTCTCAGCAAACATCACCAAAGACATTTTCCTTAAATTTATTCAAAACATCAATCTGGGTTATTGTCAGACAAAATTTTCCTACCAATGTTACCATATTAATCTAATTTTTCAGACTGTTTATACACAAATGCACAATTCTTATTATTTCTTTTGTCTGTCTTCTTCAGCATTGCTCTGTTTTGAAACAGTTTATATATTTCAAAGTACAGTTGTGGCATTGGATGCATTTTTCATTTTTGTTGTAGTGGAGCTAATACAAAACGTAATCTTCTGCTAACACTTATCTAAGGAACCAGCTGCTTAATTAGGCAATGCAAATCCTAAAATACAGCTTACAATTTTCCCATTTTAACTAGTGAATACATAAATATAGAAATTCCTAGAAACACAGACCTGAAACACAATATTATTGCCATCTTGAGAATAATTTAACTTAAATTTCTCTCATTTATTTTGCCTCCTTTATTTTGCCATTAAGTCCATTTTAATATTTATACAATTTTTACATTTTAGAGTCATCCTCCCTTTCCATATCAGACTATTTTAAAATTAGCCCAAAAAATGGTTTTACAAATTCTCCTGGTGAATTAAGAGGATAAAAAGGGGCTTCAAACTCTTTCTTGGCTCAGTTTCTCTTTGTATTATCCTTTATTTCTCATGGGGAATTTTTTTTCTTTCTTTACAACCACCCTATTGTTTTTCTCATTCAGTCCTGTTTATTTATCTTGCACAATCACTTTATAAATTTTCTGTATCCCTTTACTCATTCAGCAGAAATATTTACTCCTTTAAAAGAAAAAGTCTCTTATCCTGTATGCACTGCATCAAAACTTCTTTGGTTCTGTTCATTTTGAAGAGATGACATTTCTTGATAATCTTTACATTAAACTAGTTTGTGGTGACATTTTGAAGTACTCATTATCCTGTCTGAAATCTTGTCAGCATTAGCCTTTAAATTGGCTTCAGTCTTGATATAAAATGGAAGCGAAATATGCAAGTGGGTGACTTTGGTACGTACTGAAAGTATAAAAGATGTACATAGTTAATACATTAGAATTACATGCATATGAAGGACACAGTTCCTCAGCCAGAGCTTTTTTCCTGTTTTCAAGAAACAACCACTGAAATTATGTTTGGACTTTATTCATTGTAAACTCGTGCTTACTCTGGAAAACTCAATTTGTGTTCCTTCCTTCAACATAGATTTTTGTGCATGACTTGCACATAAATCTCATTAACTTAGTCTGTATAACTGTGAGGATCATATTTACTTATGTAACAATCATTGGCAAAACTGCTTCTATAACTTCTATAATTCACTGGGTGAAATAAAAACATTAAAGTTACTAGATGATAAAAACCCATAAACCTGGTTTCCTATGAACACTGAAGGCAGGTGGATGCTCAAAAAGACTGGGTCTCACCTGCATACATTACACCAATGCGTTAAAGTGAAAGGGCACTAAAATTTGTCAGAGTTACACCCATTTTTCACCTTTTGTATTCTCTCAGATCTGTGTCAGAAGCATAAACAACTGGCCCAATAAGTAACAGCCACTCTCAAGCAGACTTCTTCTGCTCTTGGTGGAAGTTAGCCACACTGAGAGCCAGTCCACAGCTGGTCACTCTCCTTTCTTTTGCCATTATCCTCCTGTTCATTCCACTTCCATGAAGAGCAGATGAACCAACAGAGGATACTGGGAATTATTCTTCCACCTCCACATTAGGCATACATGCTCTGACCTTTCACCAGAGAAAATAAAAAGATATTCTGGTTTCTCAGATGGAGAAAACAACAAGTGAATACACATTCTTGATGGAATATTCTTCAGTAAGACATGAAGTCTAGTTTAAGCTTAATATTAGAAAATAAGACTGCAACGAATTCATAATTCTCAAGAAGATAGTCTATGAGAATGACTATATTTGACAGCAAAGAATACAAAATCTATGAATAAAATACCTTTGGCTGTGAAAAGTAATAATTCCAGAGTATGAGATCTCTTTTCCTCTGGTGTTTGTTTAATCACAGAATTCAGCTGCAGCAGCAGAAGGTACTGATGATATAATTTGATAATTTTGTTCTCTAATCTTACCTCTGTTGAAATACAGATTATTTGATGTTTGAATTCTGACTGAAATGTCTCAAACACAGGACATTTTATAGCTGTGCATTTTCATTAATTTTAATGGCCTTGTTCTCAATTTAGGGTGGCATGAGCTAACCCCAAACTGGGACTTAAGGCTCTTCCAACTTGAATGAATGATGGTAAAAACTTTGAAAACTGCAAATATCACGCTATTCCTTCAGAATACACAACTTATTCTGAACCCTAAAAAACTCCTCCCTTTCCATTCTCTGTCATTGGAACAGAACTTGACGTTCCCATGCCTCTTTTTTTCTGCCTTTTCATTTTTTTCTTTCCATTTAAGGATTGTTCTTCACCCAGAGGGTGGTTGGGCACTGGAACAGGCTCCCCAGGGAAGTGGTCACAGCACCAGCCTGACAGAGTTCAGGGAGTGTCTGGACAATGCTCTCAGGCACAGGGTGTGACTCTTGGGGGATCCTGTGCAGCGACAGGAATTGGACTCAATGATCCTGATAGGTCCCTTCCAACTCATTTTATTCTGTGATTCTGTGAACTTCATCTGAATGATACCATCTGTCTGTAATTTTACCTTTCTTCCCTCCAGAGAATGCCACTGCCCATTCTGAGCCCTAGGGCTCAAACTTTTGCAGCTCTGCCATATCACAGCTGGACCTTGTTTCCTTGGTGCAAAATAGCGTAACCTTTCATCAGTCTACCCACTTTTCTTCTGCCAAATCTTGGGTTTCTGTGTATATATTTATGTAGATTGGAAGAAGCCAGGTATAGTTGGGGGCACCTTCTTTATTTTAGTTACCACAGGAATGTGGTAATTAAATTATACAATTTTAAGATTTTAAATTATAAGAGCTAAAGAAGGCTTTTATAATTCAAAGCTAAAAGCATGTTCTGAATATTTTCACAAAAATCCAGTGCAATTAAATTTTGGCTATATTTTCATTATATTTCTGTGTATTAAGATTCTTTTTCCCCTTACATGAAGTTCCAATGAAGGAAGAAATTCCAGACAATGAATATTCTTTTAGAGAACATACATTTTGCTGACAACTGATTATTCCGTTTCCCCCCTCCCTTATCTTTTCACATCATGAATATTTCTAGCCCTATCTTCAACACATTCCTCTCACAAGTACTGTCAGTTTGACTTAAGAAAGGAAGGATCTTTTCAATCCATTGCCCAGAATAATACCAAGCTCTTTTACACCACAAAAGACACTGTGTGGGATTCATAGACTCACAGAAGGTTTTGGGTTGAAAAGGACCTTAAACTTCATCTGGTTCCAGGCTTTTGCCACGGTCAGGGACACCTTCCACCTAGACCAGGTTGTTCAAAGACCCATCTGGCCTGGCCTTGAACTCTTTCAGGGATGAGGCATCCACAATTTCTCTGAGCAACCTGTTGCAGGGCCTCACCACCTTCACAGTAAAAAAGTTCCTCCTAATATCGACTCTAAACCCACCCTCTGATTGCAGCTGTTTTATCTTGTAGCAGAGAGCAAGCATTTAGGTGCAAGACTCCAACCAATATCTTAATACACCTTAATATTGTGATCCAAGATATCTGCATGTACTTTTGTCTTTATGTGACTTTACGTGAAAGTTTACTTAATAAGCAAGAACCGACAGAAAAATAACAGCTTCTAAAAAGTGTCCACTTTGAAAAGCCCTTTCTGAGGTCTTATCCTTGCAACCCCCAAGGCAGGGCAGAAATTTTTTAACAAAAAAGGGGGAAAGGGAGGAAGGGCATAACTTATAGATTACTGTGCTCTCTTTCTTTTTTCCCCCTAAGAGTTTGAAAAACCTAATTTTGGACTGTCACAGCACATACTGTTACGATACTGAATCTTTTACGAAGTTCTAATTCTTTAGCAGGTGTAAGAATAAAAATAAGGAAAGTGCAAGTCAAGACAGTTCAACAAAGGAAGACAAAGAGAGGCCAAGGAGACAAAATGTCACAGGCTGTTCTCATCCGCTCCCATCAGTGCTTTTGATAGCAGTATAGTTCTGTATAAAACCACAAATAATTTCCCTGTCAACAAATATATATTTTTATCTCCTTTAGGCCTAGAAAGAAATAAAAAGGTAAATCAAAGAGCAGTCTGAAATTACCTTATTTTTGAGCATTAGACACACTATTACATGTTTCTTACTGCCCATATAAAACCATGTCTTGCTCCTATTTAAGCCATTAGGTCACCCTCACTCCTTCTATTTCAGACACTCATTCCTTTAGTGAGACCAGTAACTTTCTTTTAAGTGAATCATGCCTTCTATTCGACTAATGCAAACCTTTTGGAGAGACATCTAGCTTTGATTTAAAAATAGCAGGAGATATGCCACTTCCCTTACAGAAACTCCCAAACCTTAATCACTGTCATTGCTTGAAATTCTGTCTCTTGCCCTCAGCTGCCAGCTGCTAAATTATGGAGGCATTCAGGGTGGTAGTCAGTGTACCCCAGGGAGGTAGTCTCTCTGGGCTCTGTCTCCAGAGAGAGAGGAATCTCACGGGAGTAACTCAGAGAACCAAAATTTGCCTTCTGCTCTGCTTGTCCCCATGGGCATAATATCTTTCCATCCAGATGGGAGAAAAAGCTTTTAGAAACAAGGTCAGTGGCTGAGAATTAACCTGTGCAAATATCACACCCATATATTTTTTCCGTGGAGGTACATGTACTGTGTAATCAGGCTGTCTCTAAGTTTGCTTTTTAATGAGAAAAACAGTTGAACTACTTAAATACAACTTCTTTTTCAACAATCCAGGAACTATTTATTTGCATTTTCATAGGAATTTTTAATTTAGTTGGTACAGGAAATATATACCCATCTTTTTGAGTTATCTCATTATTTCATTTAAGTGAGGACTCACCTCATTTGCACAAAGAGGCAACTCTATTTTTCTTGTTGGATTCCTAGCTGCAATCTCCTTATCTAAACATTCAAGAGACCCAAAGGCCAATTTGCTTGTTTAGGTGTTTGGTTTTTTTCCCAGCAGCACAGTGAGGTCAAAATTACTTTCTTCCTCTGGTGGCACTAAATTTCCTTCAGAGAGGGAAGGCGCAGTCAGAGGTGACCTCACGAAAGCACTTACTTTGAGGCCAGTCAAAGGTATTGCTTGACCTTACATCATGCAACAAAAATCTATGTTTCTAAAAATCTACTTCATTCTTCTGTCTCTTGCTTTATTGCTGTAATGTCTAGCTCAGTTCAGATTTTCCCCATATCTAATCTGCACATTCACTGAGGTAAATTACAACTATGTCTTGTTTCACATTTGCTGTGCATTAAGGACAATGCAACACCTTCTCCTTTTTATTCTCCATTAGCTTTATCTTTTCCAAACTAAACTCTATTTTTTTTTCCTAGATTCCACTCTTTGGGTGGCTGACTAACCTGATTTCCCTTTTTTTTTTGCCCTTCTCCAACATGTGAACTTGTCTGCCAAAATAGAGTGCCCAGAGGTGGACACAGTACCCTGCATAAAGCCTCTCTGGTGCCAGGTACACTTGAATGGAAAAGACTCCTTCATGCAGCTTATGTTGCTATTAATATATCCTGGACTGACATATGACTTTTTTTTTGGCTTTTGTTTTTGCTTTTTACAGCAGCATTATATTTCTGACTCTTACTCAATTTGTGGCAATTATTATTCCCAGACCCTTTACTGCAGTAATGCTGCTGAGACAATGAGTCCCAATTTTGCCTTTATGCATTCCATTTCTCTTCTCTTCCATGAAGCACTTTGCTTTCGTCTGCGCTACTTTATTCTTGTTGATATCAAACCATCTGTCTAATTTAGCACAGACATTTCGAGTTTTCATCCTGTCTTTCAGTACTTGTGAGGCAGGAAGCCATCCATAAATTTTACAAATCAGTTCTAATGAGAGGTCAAAGTCATGAACAAAACTATTCAATAATACCACACCAAGACAGACCTCCCTGGTACTTACTGGAAATGTCCTTTTTCTCTGACAGTGAACAGCTGGTAAACAGTCTTTTAGTATGGTGCAAAATGTCCTGTTTCTTATGTGCTTTTCAGGCAATCACCCATTTCACTTTAATAGAGATTTCACACCCATTTTACTTTAATAGAGATTTCATCAAACAGATCTAGATAACAAACAGAAAGGAATAAGGTACCACAAATAGTATAGCAAGATAAGAGTATTGTATTTGCAATATGTAGCAGCTCGTGGTTGGTTTTACTTTATTACAGAAGTGCAGTTGCTGTAATAAAAACAATGAAAATGTATGAAAGCAATTATATCAAGAATAAACATGTGTGTTTTCCAGTTACTACTATATGATGGGAAAACCAGCACTGCTGTAGAAAAAAATGAAAAAGCTATCAAAATTACCCATATTGTATCTGTACAGGAATTATCTACAATTTTCATTTTTTTACCAAATGTTTGGAATATAATCAGTTCCAGTCCCGTCTTGTTCTTGTTTGCTGTATGGGTTGTCAGAGTATGAAGAATTTAAAAAACTAGTTTTTCCAAAGCATATACATATCTCTGGAGAGAATGGAAACGACATTACAGCTAAAATGGTTTCTTTCTGGCTAACACTATTCTTCTGCCTCACTGTGCAAAATCAGTAAAAAAGTAAATGCAACATTGCAGCAATAATGGACCCTGTTTGCCCAAAACCAAAAAAATATGGTTAGTTCAGCTTTCTTCTGAAAAGATCTAAAGTTGTATTATAAACAAAAGTCTAAAAAATTACTGTAATGGACTTTATAGTTGATTTGGGGAAATCATAATGGTCATAATGAAGTCATAACCCAGGCCTTGATTTGTTTAAACACATCTTTGTGTATCTCTTGTTTGGAAATGAAGAACCATTCCAGCAGTAATTTCATTTTTCAGTTTCTCTGGAAGAATGGTGAGTGAAACACACATTGTAAATTCTGAAATATGATTTAACAAAACATCACTTGCACAGTTTTCCACTGGCATTCCATTGGCACAGTTTTCCTGTCAGTGTGTGCAGTCATGTTTTGCGAAAGAGGTATCTGGTGAAAACCCTGAGCAAATCTGCTTGAAACGTTATTCTAATTTGCCAGATTGTCTAAATCACTATCTTTCCTGGTTTTCATCTTAATTGCTAAGAAATTTTGCTTTTTATAAATTTATGTCTTTAGTTTATATTTGATAAATAAATGCATTAGCATTTTCAAACATTATTCTTGTCATCCCCAGTTTATTCTGTGTCTATGCATAAATATGTCTAAATAATTGTCCAAATGAAATTATATACAGGGGTATGATATAAATGGTTTTATATTTGTGCATATATAAAGTATAATTATATAATTAACTGTGTGGGGGGGTGAGGGGGCGTGTGTGTGTGTGTGTGTGTGTGTGTGTTTGGAAATAATGACCTAGTTAGACTGAGAGCAAGGCAAGAATTACAAGGCTGGCCTGTTTCTTGTCTAGTTAGTAAGAACAAGGAACAGTATTCAGAATTGCTGAAAGGGTAAAGAATTTGGAGACAGAAATTAGGCCTACAACCAGCTTTCTGAATTCAAAGGCATCAACACAAACTGCATACAATCAATGCAGGATAAGATCCTTATGAACAGATAAAGTCCATTACACCTGCTTTGGAGAAGGCTTTGGGAAAAACTAAGATCAATAAACAAAGGATATTTTTGTCTCTAGGGATGCTTAGTTTTGGTTTTAGAACATGAAACAGCAAAGAAAAACATCTTAGGCATATGCTATCAATGTGGAGATATCATAAATCTGCTCTCTGTAAAACTAGCATAATTATGGTTACTGCTTTATATATTGCTGCTATGTATTAATATCTAGGCAGGTTTTAAAAATACACCTAGTGGTCAACTAGAGATTAACTTCTTTGATTGATTTTCTAATTTGAAAAACACTGGCAAACCACTCTGATATCAGTATGGTCTTAAGAACATTTAATGTGAAAGTGAACTGAGTATTTGCTCCCAGAAAAAGATGCTATTTTAAAAGAATTTGAGATCCATGTAGTAATAATAATAATCATTATAATTATGATAACAATCATAGCCTGCTTAGCTTTAATAAAACATATTTTATTAATTCATTTCAGTTAGTTGCTCAGATCAGCTTCAATATTAGAGTATAATTATAGTGTATGCCAGGTGAATGCCATTCTCTGAAATTAATTACCATGGAGATAGCCTCATTATAATCTATGAGAAAGAGTTCATTTATTTTTTAAGAGCTATGTGTTTCCATTAAATGTGAATCAAGAAGACCTTAAAGTAAATAATTAAAAGGTGAGGTGTCCTTTAACAGAGATCTTCAAGCAAAATAGAAGAATAAAAATCTACCTAAAGTGAAATGACAGACTTTCTCTAAGGAGCAAATCCCAATTTCAGCAATTAGATTATGCCATCCTCCCTGTGCAGAGAAATAACTTTGCTGGCTTCTGTCATTTCCCCACTAAGGACTAATCAGTACAGGCCCTTTTCTCAGTGTCCTCTTTGTAACAATTGTCTGCCAGGATTTCTCTAAAGTGCAAGTTAGATTGGATATTTGTGAAGGCAATTCAGTGCAGCCAGTGAAGGACTAGTGCTTTAAGAGGTCTTCAGAAGAGCCTCTTGACCTACATTTAAATGCACAGGACCTCCTTCAGGAAGTGCTCAGATACAGTTCCCTCTCCACCTCCACTGTCAGTACTGGAATGTGTGTGCTAGCACAAGAAGCATTGTTTTATTAGGCACTTACAGTGTAAATATGTGCCAGTGGTGTCACCTGGGCGGGAAGTGCTACCATCAAGAGACTTCATGGCAAGTGGCTTCTGGAATGTCATTGCACTGGCCTGGTAAAGAGTTGAGGTGGAGTAAAAAGCCACACATCTCAAAACATTTCCACAGAACTCTAGTATAGCAATGACATCAGTCCCTTATCACATTCAGACCATTCTGATATATTAGCTAGAGCTGCAGAGTTCAGTGAAAATTAAAAATATCAAATCACATGGGAGTTAACTTCTTAAGCAACATGTGACTTCCAGACTCTGAGGTCTAATTTCTGGGTCTTTTTTTAGGAAAGTAAAGCACCTAGGAATGCACATAGAAAGACCTACCATTACAGACCTTTCTGAAAACTGTATTTACACACCCGAATATGTGGCATGTTTTTCAGTGCACATGAAATCTGGTCGCTTAATAAAGAGAACTGGTGAGAGCAATTAGGTACCTTTTCACTGACTGTAGGATTATGGAATCTTGGGATAACTCGGGCTGGAAGGGAACTCGAGATCTGTAATACAACCTTCAGCTGTGATCAGACCAAGTTGTTCAGTGTTTTTATATGACTAAGTCTTGGGCATCTCTGGAGACTGCACAACCTCTCTGGTTGACCATCTTCATGAGGCAGAAAAAGCTTCTCAGCTTAATTTAGCGTATTCTGAACATCAATTCAGTCAGCTTGTGCCCACTGCCTCTTGTTCTCTTTTGCTCCACCATAGAGTGCCTGGCTTCATCATCTCTATAAGGTACTGAAGGGCTCCTAAGTACCCCCAAATCACCTTTTCTTGAGGATGAATTAGCCCAGCTCCTTCATCTTCTCCTTGTAGGACAAATACTCCAGGCCTCAACCATCGCCATTGTTGGTGGTGCCTTGTAGATCTCCCTTGAGTTTGGGTATTTCTTATATTGGGGTCCCAAAAATGGATGTATTATTAAGGTGTATAATTTCAAATATTTCTATCTGAGATCAAATTTTTCTGCCACATAGCAATCCAGTATTTCCCAGTTCTTTGCTCACAACACTAGAGCTGACCTACATAGAGCAGATAAGTCTATGCCTAAAATGCCACAGCACCTATTTCTAATTAAATCAATATTGTACAAGCCAATTTGCAGGAAAAGACACTGTGTTCCCCAGCCACAGGTGAATTTCAGTTGCATTCAGAGCACTCTCTATGAGTTAAAAGCCTTCAGTACAGAAATGTTTACAAGAAAGCTGGGCATTCAGAGAAATAACTAAACATAATCCAGAGGGTGTCAAGCCAATCTCATTCAAAACCCTGTTTCCTCTCAACCAGAAATAGAGTGCCAAAGAAAAGAAGGCTGAGCACCTGGGAAGTGCTGCCTGCTGCTGAATTGCACTGTGCACGTAACCGGTGATTTGGGTGAACATTCAGTCAGAAGGAACTCAGATGAATAGATGTTTTAAAGGTGTCTAAAAGCTCTCGTGCACATCCAAATTATAAAGGACAAAGTTAGTACACAAAATTACTTGCATCTACAAGTGGCACACTGTATTCTGTTCTTTGAGTGAAAAATTCTCAACACTTGGGATTCTGAGCAAGCTGTTAACTTATTTTTCACCCTAATTAAGTGCACACTATACCCCACTTTTTCTCAGTCCAGCATGGACTGACAGAATTTCTGTAGCCAGATTGCTACACTTACTGTACAGCATGAGCATACTCACTTTTTCTACTGCCAACAAAATAATAATTTAAACAGGACAACATAAAAAGGAAACAAACTTAAAGATAGGCTAAACTGGATTATTAACGCCCTAAACATAAAAGTGGTACTCTGCAGTAATCAGATATGCTCTGCCTGATTCTTGGGGCTTCCTAGGTAGACAAGACCTTCCCTTTTGTGCCCCAGGTTTTGTAAGCAGCAAAGTTGTGGTCTCCATTCCTCTCTGAGCCTTCTGAAATACATCCTTGGAGTGAGGAGAATGAAGAAGACTGTACAAAAACAGTGGCCAACCAATCTGATGCTAAAAAAGAAGAAGAAAAAAAAAAAGTTGGAACACCTTAGCTCCTCTACAATTTAAAAAAACCTATCACTTTATCACCATACATTTTAGTCTTAGATTTTTCACACAGGTTTTTTTATTATTTCAGAAAAGCAAAGAGATTAGTAAAATTACTGACAATGGAACAAGATTCAACTTAAGGAAGGATAAGAACATTGTAAGCGTTTTATCAACATTTTTCTTTTATTTTTTCCTTTAAGAAACCATGTAGATTCAATGCCTGGAAGGAAAAAACCAGAAAGCTATGTAGGAATCAGAATTGCTACAAATTGAATAGGTAGGTGTTGGGTAACTGCTTTTCTGAGAGTAGAATTTAGGCATTTAAGAATATCTTTTAAAAACATATTACAGGCTTGAGAAAAGTATGGCAATACATATCCACTTTAGAGGTCCTAAGGACATATCTACTACCTCTGAATTTTAAGCACTGTAATCAAATGTTACTATTATTTAATCATGATCAACTGTTCTGTTAGTGGTGTTGCACTGTTACTTACTTGGTAGAAAGAAAGATCTCATAATCCCTCTAATTTGCTAAAAGGCCTGAAAAAGTATCTGCTGCAGCTAACCAAGGAGTCACGAGATATTATTTCAGGAAATATGGAGGAACTGCTACTGGGACAAATAAAGGAATTTGTTATCCACTACTAAGGCATTTGTAGTGATTTCAGAGACAAAAGAGATAATCAAAAGTTCATTCAGATGAGGAACATACAAAAATCAGCATATTATAATTATATACAGTATAATTAGCCACAATCTATTGATTTTTTTTGTTAAAAAGTTTGTCTGTAAATTTTGTTTCTTTAACCAGTCATCTCTGTGGTGACAGACTGTTCACCCATAAAACCAGTTTCTGCTAAAATTTTTCAAAACCAGATGATCTGAAAGAACAAAAAAAATTCTTCCCTTTTATCATTTTCTGTAAGGAGATGGCTCCTGTTTCAGTTTCTAGCTTTGAAACTATACTATATAGTGGAAATTGTTGTCTGTGGGGTTTTTTTATGAATGCTCATTTCGAGGACTAAAAAGAACATTTCCCAGATGTTCATTTGAAAAACTATGATAAACAGCCCTTTTTGATTGTGAATAGATTGGAAATTGGAGCAGTTTTAAGAGGAAAGAGAGTGCACAAAGTTAATAAACCAACTGTATCAATCAGTTTCCTGGTAATGTCATAATACCACTAGATAGAAATGCTCTCAAATGGCTGTTAAGTACTCACAGGAGAAATAAAGCTCCTGTATTTGAAGCAAACTGGCACTGAATATCCAGGGAAATGTGCATTAGAAAAAGCAACAGGAACTCTTAGGTGATGAAAAAAATTAACATCTAGAGCTGAAAAAATACATGGGATTGGAACTTCTGCCTTTCACCAGCCCTTGAACACAAATCTACTACGCACATGTAATGTGCATATCTGTGACTGTGTGTGGGAACACAGCCTTTGGTGTTGCAAAGGCTGCCAAAGGTCCTAGATGAAGTGAGGGGGGGAAAGTATATTTTTTGGCTTCATTGAATCAAAGCACACTACTACAACACTGCAAAACTACCATTTGTACCAGAGGCAGTGACTTTGTGCATTTGATGTTGCCTTCTTTACAAAATGAGTTTACTTACAATTATTTCTGGTTTTGACAATATTAGAGGGCCATTCTCCAACTTGCTTTTCTTATAGAATTAATCTTTCATACAGGTTAATTGAATAAATATCATTCTGTTTATTCATTTACCTTATAAACATATTTCATGCAGGAACATACATGGCAGGCACTTCTGTAATAGTAATATGCAAACCCCACTTATTTCTAACCACTGATTTTTGGAAAACTATGTCAGAGTACCCTGCAGCATGTCATGAAAAGACAAGGATTATTCTCTAACAGGCATCCAGCCCGTGCAAGCTAAGAACTGCTGGGTGACACTACCAGAAAACTTTTGCTCTCTTCAGTTTCACTGAGGTTTGAACTCTCTGCTTGATCACAGGAAAACCTTTCTCTTGCAAATTTATATTTGCAAGGGTCTTCTGACATCACAGCTGTAGGACTGATTATGTATAGAGAGCTCATTGAAATAGCTTAGCTGAAGTGAAACACAATCCTTTTTAATTTAAAATTTGAGAAGTTTTGGCTTACAACCTGGTGATACTTAGAAGGGACAAAGCTGTTCTACTATTTTGATAAAAATTATTTTTGCCAAATTGCCTACAAAATGCTCATCCATGCGCTCTGATCTCTACAGCTTATCCTTTTTTGTACTCTAACTTTAACAATGTGGTTTTACTGGTTTTGTTTGCTGCACAAATTGCAGCTTTTCATCATTGCTAATGATGAAAAACATGAAACGATGAAGGCAAGGATTGATCTTTTCGTAATTTGAGTGAGCAATGATGCCAAGGTCATAACCAGAATAAAGCATGCCACCGATCTAACTTTTTGTAAAGCATCTCCCTACCCATCTACCCCAAGGATCAAACAGTTGTGGGTTATAGTGACTGTTCCCTTTGCTAAAATTCTGATGCACAGAGCCTGTCCTTAGCCAAGGTGGGCCCTGCTTTATGTCTTCACTCAGCTGATGAACATAGACAATGGAAGTACTTTTGATCCCCTATCAGTACCAGAAACATATTGCTAAGAACGGAACGGGAAAGAGAGAAACTGAATTAAGCCTCAGGTGGGTGAGAAGATTTCTGGCTCTACTTCTGAGATTGCTTTGTTTGACAAGAGAAAAATGTGGGATGGTGCAGACGTCGCAGTGGGTTTTTTCATCACCGCACAGTATCTGAACATCTAGAAAACTTGCTAAAGTAAAATTATTTTGGTCCAGAACATGAAGAACTTTGTTAAATATGTGCTTGTTTTCAGTTTCTACAGGTCATAGAAAATAAGGCTGGAATGGGACCTTGGAGGTATTGCCTAGATCAGCTCTTCATTGCAACCCAGTTAACTGCAATTAAAACATTTCGAACATCTGTTCAAAGGTGTTGATCACGCTGATAAATTCTCTGTTTTGTTGTATTGTCACTAACTTAAACCTGCTCCTTGTGAGAAAAATTGTTTGTTTTGTTGGCCTGAGAGCATTTTGCTTCTTTTGTTGTTGTTGTTGTCTGCATTAAGCTTTTATGTCTAAGTTATTTTTATGATTCCAAGACAAACCATAAAAACTAAAAAACAATAACAAAGAGCGCATAAAGTCCTGTTAGATTTCTGCCTTTTTTGAAACCTTTTTAGTGCAATTATCAAAAACCATTAGATGAGTTCAGTTTAGTGAATGCACTGCAGAAGGAAAAATCGGTTCTGTGGGGAACTGGTGTTCCATCTCTGGAAAAGGGCTTGCTGTCAACAGCTTACTATTCATCAAGGAGACAGACATGGTGTTCATGTAATTAACACTGCAAGTGAACCAGCAAGCAATCACTCAGTGACATCTCTCCAAAACATGCAATATGCACTGAGGACACCTCTACAGAGAAAAATCATCGAGCCATATAGTTTGGGCATTAATTTATGTAAATATAAGCTTTGTCTCTATATGCATGGAGTTTTAGCAGCAGCGGTATCACACCTCCTGTTCTCTCAGACTTTGTATGTTGCGCCGGATGGTACGTGCACCTTCCAACATGATAAATAAGTTCCTATAAAATTACCAAACCATATATTTTCCACATAACTTATTAAAAGGTATCACTACTACTCCCCTGTGAAATTGTTCTTACCAGCTTCTGCAGTTCCCAATGAAATATTAGGAATAAAAAAAATAAAATTCTGTTAGCTATAGATATCCTTTTCAAACCTTTAAACCTAAAAAGAGAAAGCTGCTGTCAAACCAACAGCAGTTGGTGGCAATGGAAAGACTGCACCAAAGAGAGAATTTCTGAACATTGTTCTCTGCAGGAATTTATCCATATATATCTCTAAATATCTTTATTTCACTTGTTGGAAGAATTAAAAAAAAATCAAGTCAGCCTCAAACCTTCCAAATCAAAATATTCTGTGGAAACAAAGCAAACAAATAAATAAAACACTTAAGATCAAACAAACTTTTGTTCATAGTCTCTGCTTTAATCTTTTTAGACATTTTCAATACAGAATTGCACTGATAGAGAGCTGACATCATAAAATACTTTAAAACTTCCTTCACGGGGACAGAATAAGTTGAAAACAGGTCTCCTGTCTCAGCAAAAAGGATAATATATTCTGCTGCCAGTGAAATGCAGCAAGAGCAGCAGAACAGTCCCCTGAATTTTTGAGAATTGTATCCTTATTCCTGAACATTTACATCTTGCTATGTTTATTCTTCATCCCGAATTAATTTGTGTTTGTGACCAGAAAAAGAAATAAAAAATCTTCATTAGATAAAACTTACTGTGTCCTGTTTCGGGCTCACTCTCCTAATTCAATAGGATAAAAATTACTTCAGAAATTGTTCTTAGGGCACGATTTCTGTTGAAAGACAGCTTTACTAGTTATTTTAAATAATATTTTAAGAAAAAAATCAAACACATCCAATTTCAGATGGTAGTGTCTTGGATTTCTGGATCACGTGCTCTTATGTTTTGATTTAGGCTGGTTCTCACCCTACTTAAAACAAGCAAGGCATGAAGAATGCATTTTATCTATTGATTTTGTGCTTTTCATCTTTACAGTTCTTGAGGCCATCAAGAAGTTTTCAGTATTTAATTTCAGAGTTTCTATTTCAAATAACAATTTTTGCTGTTAGTAATTAATGCTAAGTTATAATTTGCTTGGATACATAAATTCCCACTTATTACTTTATTAAAAGGGAGATAATACCTCTGGTCAAAGTGGAATTTCCCAACACTGTCTGGTCTGTGCCACCCGCTTCACACCCCACACATCACCTGGAACCACCTACACTTTTTTTCACAGATGCACCACCCCCTTAATTGACCATAACTCCAACTTTCTCCTGCAGGGGAGGTGAGAATTCCCAGAACACTGCTGAACAACATCTCTTTCTGTCTCTCTCATCTCCTGTGATAATTGTCCACTGTCACGAGTGAGCTATCTATTTAGAAAAAACACTTCTTACAGAGTAACAAATTACTTCAGCAAAAAAAATACAATTTAAAATCTTCAAGTAGGTCCATCTGAGGAGCTTTCTTTGGTGGGGTTGCTGTCCTTTGTCAGGTTCTCCTCCCTTCCACATGGGCCAGTCATTGGCTGACTCTTCTCCCAGGAAGAGCCTTTAAGCTGCAGGGTATCTTTTTTATCATCTTGTTCCCAGCCAGCAGAACAGCTGAGCCCTGTGGCTTGGAAACATGCCATTGCCCTGCAATTGTGTCCCTGAAGTTTGTTGTGTGGTTGCTTATCTACATTGCTTTCAGGCTTGTTTTTCCCATTGCAGCCTGTTAAGTCAGACCACATTCACTCCAGAAAGTTTATAAACCAATACGCTGTTCACTTCACTGAAAAGGTCAAAAGCAGGGTTTTTATGACTAGTACAGTTCAGTATTCCTAGATACTGGTGCAACATTTGAGTCTATCATATGTAGACAAACAACTACTTCAGCAATTTTAGTATTTAATACTTTAATATTTAATGGTTGCTTGAAATATTGAGAACATTTAAACTGATTTACACTATTATTTTGTATAAACATAAAAAATAAATGTTAGGCATTGAGAATCTTTTTGTTTAGGAAGACATGATGAAACAAACTCTTGACCAGGAAAATGTTGCCAAATTAGCAAAAGAACTTGTTTCCATCACTAAAAGTTAGAAATAAATAACAAAAAAAATTTTTTTAATAAGCTGGTACTTTTGTAGATGAAGATATTTTGTGTGGTGTACTAAACAAAAGGCAGATGCCTTCATAAATCTTTTGATAATGATCAAATTTCACCAATGTGCCATTGGAAATATAAAACTTCTGTCAGAAAAAGCCAAGTCTTCAACTCTTACACATCTAATCATTTTGCAATTAACTGTTGATATGCTAAGCTTTGTTTCTTTGTTTTCTTTTACATCTTTATTTTCAGGGTGTTCATTCTAACATAATTTCCCCCAGTTTTAGGGTTCAGTGAACAAGTCATCTTTGCACAGAGCTGTGCAGCATGCCTTTCTCTCTTTTCCTAAGCGATGTGACTCAGCTTTCCAGATCATGGTGAAAACGCTTATGACATTTCTCTTCTTCTTTTATTATTTTTTTTAATTTGGATTGCTTCTGCATCGCTTGTAAATTTTCTGCTTTCTTAGAAAAGGATCAATAACACAGTAATCTGAGGCAGACAGCTTTGCTGCTTCTCAAGGTGCACCATCTCTTCAAACCAAAAAGAGGCAGGGAAAAACTCAAACCCCATGTCTCTGATCACTCTAACTCTTAGCTTGCTCCTCCAGGTCTTGCTTTGGTATGGTTCAGAGGATGGTTCACTCACTCCCAAGTTTAGAAGATTAATAAGCAGTATCCCTGAGTCTGCACTTGTTTTCACTCCCTCTGTCTTACACGGAGCATCCCCAGCATGTCTGCAACAGCTTAAGAGGCGATTGCCTGTCAGCTTTGCTGAGGGGAGCTAATCCATCCTGTCTGGCTCCAGTGGCAGTGAACAATGCCTGTGCCTCATTTCCTGTCCCTGTACAGAAACAGTCTCAGGGTTAAGGCTACAGCCATCCTAGTTTGCTCTTCTAACTCTTCAGCAGACACCAGTAACTGGAAGGACTGTTTATACAATCCTGACTTACAAATATTTACTTAATAGAGATTATAAAAAGGACCTGCAATGCAGTCAGTATGTCCATTTGCACAAATGAGTACTGTTCAGCAACAGCTACAGAATTACAGCACAGATCTGAAAACAGCAATAGCTCACACATATTGTTGGACAAAAGGTAAAGGCCTTTGAAATCATCATGACAAGAGCAATTTTAGTGACAGTGTAAGGAAGAAATCAAAATATTGCAAAATCTAATTTAATTCTAATGAAAACTATCATGTAAGGACATTCTCAAGTAATAACATTTGAATATAAAACCTTCACTGAAATTTGCATGAAAAACTGAGCAAAACTTCCTATTTTTTAAAGCAAATCTCTTCAAGTCATATGATTAATTCACCCAGTCATAGTGCAAAATCCACTCTACAGAACTGTTACTGCAGGTTTTTGTCTGCTAAAACATTGGTGGTTGCCACAGTAATAAGTCAAAACATATGATTAATGACTTCTTCTTTCCTATGAATTTAATCTTTCTTGTGTTCTTTGTTCAAAAGGAAACAAATTCAAGGGCTTATATCTGTGGATTTGGCAAACCCATAACAGTGCATATGCCAACAAAAGACATTTCCTTTTCTCTAATCACCTTCAGCCCTGTCACTGAAAGACAGTCTGATGAAATTCTGAATCATTGCTATAAGTGAAAGCCAAGATTTTTCTCTCCATGCATAAAATAAGCTTATCAATTTTCCAAAATATTTCCCTTAGAACATCTTGAATATTTAGAGAAAAACATATTAATATTTGCTTTGGTCAATTGTCTTAATTTTGGAAAAATCTCTGTGTTTCAGAGTTTATTGCAAATACTTAATATGTAGGATAAATCTTTTAACATCAGTTAATTTCAAGATTGCAAATACATACATTCCCTTTGACTGTGAGTAAACTGTCCATGGGCCACAGAAGTCTTCAATTTTTACTCCTCTGAAGAAAATGCTGAAAATGCAGCCTATGGGTGCTGCAGTGGCACACTTCTGATGAATAGGGCATAATTACAGAATAGTGAAAAATTTTGTTATATATAGAAAGAAGTTCTTCAAAAGGTAGATTCTTTATTTAGCATTTTGACTAGGGAGCTGGATTTTATGTGAAGCACTGGCAAAAATAAAAATAGCTCCCAACAGCTGTGAGACAAAAGTTAAAACTAGTGTAAACACGAGCAACAACATAACTTGGTACCTTTCTATCACTTCACTCAATTATCTTTTATACATTTTATTGTATAGTACGCATTTCCATTTCTACTCAGCCCAGTTTCTCCCACAGAGTAAGGGTTTAAATGCAAAAGAGAGGACAAAACTGCTAATAATCACAGAATCAGAGATGATTGTGAATTGGAAAGGACCCACAACGACCATTGAATCTAAGTCTCAAGTGAATGGCTCATAATGCAGTTGAATCCCAAGCCTTGGCATTATTAGCATTGTGCTCTGACCGACTGAGCTAATCTCAGGTTTTGAAGAGCCTCCGTGTAGATTGGGCATCTGAGATGTACTCTAACATTCTGCACTGAGAAAACATTTTGCATTTTTAAGTGGTCTTGCTAGCAAGAAATAATGTGGCATAATCAATTTCCACATTTTAACACTGATGTACTATGACTTGACATTATATATTAGTCTGTGTTTTTTAAATCTTTTTTTAATCTTTTGGTATTTTAGGCTTTTAAATTTTTTTTTAATATTTCACTTATGCAAAGACTATTGAACTGAAGGTTTCTTGGTACTAAGAAGAGACAGAGCTTCACAAGTGCCTGAGTTGTAGCCTCTGAAGTTAGACTTCTGTTCTGAAAACCTTTATTCGTGGAGAAACTACTAAGTGGCTTCATTTCCATTTTTTTTCTTTAAAATGCAGAAGGAAGCCAGCCTGATTAGATGACCATAACAGTTTAATAGGCACTTAAAATGGCCTCATTTTTTTTTTTTTTTGCTTTTTCCATGAATTATGGGTGTTAGGACAAAAATGACTCACTGAGATTTCCTTTATTTAAAGTTAACATTTTCAGAAGGCTTCATCTGCCGCAACCGGTTACCATGCATGTAAGACGCAATGCTGAGTTATGAACAACACAAAAAAAGATAATGACTCCAGCTTGCCAAGGGCAAGGCTGGCAGCTGAGATGTCTGCCTGGGAAGGGTGGATCCGAATAACCTCAGGAACAATAAAGTGGATGCCACCTCAAGTCAGTGATCCACACATCACACTGATGAACTGATGGTAAAGCAAACCAGCCACCACTCCCACTGGCACACATCTCCTCTCCAAAGTCCTGATTTTGTGTTTGAGAGGCAAACAGGGCCTGTGTTGTGTTTTGTGCAGTGGATGAGATAGTTCAGAGACATCGCACAATCTTTTCAGCCAGGAAAGGCAGAAAACCACCTGGGCTCCAGACCTTGAGCACAGGAGTAGAATTGCTAAGGAACATGGAAAATAAGGTGGTGGTTTGTGACACTAGCATGGCTTCACTAAGGGCAAACTGTGCTTGAAGAATTCGGTGGCCACCTAAATTCACCCAGTGAATCTTCCATAATAAGGTGTTGGTGGATATGGGAAGAACTTCTCTTCTATGAAGACAGGCTGAGATACTTGGGGCTGTTCGGTCTGGAGAAGGCTCTCAAGACACCTTCCATCAGCCTTCCAGTACCTAAAAAGGGCCTACAAGAGAGCTGGAGAGGCACTTTTGGCAAGGGCATGTAGTGATAGGACAAGGGGGAGTAGGTTTGAACTAAAAGAGAGTAGGTTTGGGTTAGACATTCTTCACTATGAGGTGGGGAAACACTGGCACATGTTGCCCAGAGAAGCTGTGGATGCCCTATCTCTGGAATTGTTCAAGGACAGGTTGGATGGAGCTTTGAGCAACCCGGTCTACTGAAAGCTGTCCCTGCCCATGGCAGAAATTTGGAATTAGATGATCTTTAAAGTGTCTTCCAACCCAAATCATTCTACAATTCTGCAACTCTATGAATTTAGTTTGGGGGAATTTCATAAAATATAAGTATTTTTGCCAGTGTTAAAGTCCAAATTTTGGGTGTACATACTTTTGTTACACTTTGATCTCACAGATGTGTCCAAATGTTTGGCTTTTCCAGCACTCCGGTAACTAGAAAGATAATGAAGCTCAGTAAAGAAATAAAATAAAAATAACATGCATCACTTTAAGACTTAGATTTTACTCACTGACTTCTGTTCATGGAAAGTGCATCTGCTTTTTCATTTCAAAGTAGAGGTTGCATATTAGATTTAAAACAGCAATCCATGAACACACTTCTTATTTGAAGAAGTAGAGTTTAGTAAAAGTTACTTGACAAAGCTGAAGGCACAAAAGTTGCCATCAGTTAGAAAAGATTGAATGCATAATCAGCTGTCATTGAAGTGAGTATATTTAAGTGCCTTGTTGAAAGGCACTCCAGCTTCTCTTTTCTGGGATAATACTCACCCTACAAGTGTTAATATCCCTCTAGGTGTAGGACTCAGCTGTGCACTGTGTACCCTCTTCTCTGGCTTCTTTGTGAAGGAAGACCAGGTACGAGCCTCAAGAGAGAACCAGAAGTCACTTTGAAGAAGTGCCAGTTTGGAAAGCCAAGACATGAGAGCCCCAGACCTGCACAGCCTTCATCAAAAAACAAGTCTTGGTGCAGTTTTAAATTCTGAGCTGAAGAAGGTTACCCAGTAGTAAAGATGAATTCATAACTATTTAATCTAAATAAGGCACAGAGAAATAAAAGTATTGATCCTGAAAATTAACACATTTTTTAAAGCTGAATGTTTCCACATTTCAGGAGAAACCAGGAGCAATATGCTATAGCAAAGACAATTTCAAAAAAGAGTTTGCCAACATAATTGAAACCAAGTGTTTCTGTTGACTTCAATAGATTGTCAACTACCTTCAAAATGCATAACCTGAACCAAATAACATCACACTTTGTCCACAACTTGGGTAATTTCATCTTCTAATTGTAAGTTGCCCGCCATTTCTGCATTTGTTCAAGTAGGCTTATTATAGAAGCAGCCTATTTTTTCCCTAAATATCACTTTCTAAGTACTGGGAATTAGCCATCCTTTAGCTTATTTATATCATATATAGAGGAAAACTTTCTCCTTATTTGTGGAGGTTAGCATCTGTTGTGGTTTCCCTAAAAATCACATTATTTTAAAGGAAATGTTGCTTAAAAATTAATTCATAATTTAAATTTTATAACTTATAAATTAATCTGTACATAATATATATTCCTTAAATGTTTAAAATAATTTCTTTAAAATTATTCATTTAACAAGGAAATATTTAAATCCCTTCAAAAAAGGAATACTAAACCCTTTTCTTTTTTCCTAAGAAATTGTTTCATGATTAGTAGTATTTATATATCAGCTCACTGGGTGATATTTGAAAATAAAAAGCGCAATCAGTCATATTCCAGAGTTAAACAGAAATGAAGTGAATTCTGTTATTATTGTGTCAATAATTCACAAGACAACTCAGTACATTGCTTCTCTCTCTTAACTCATAGCTCTTCCAGTCAAAGATGACTTCACCGGAATTAAACTGTAAGAAGTTAATATGGTCAATGTGAACTTAGTTTCCAGAGTCTTTTTCCATCCAGATTTTTCACTTGTTCATCAGTGCTTCACTGATGAATTAAGAACCTAGACTCCCAAAAGACAGTGGGAGACAGCTCTCAGGATAAGACACATAATGAATGATGATGTGCATTGTGCACATGCTCTTCACAAAAACTTCAGAATTTGTATTTTCTCCTTGTCTTTGGCAATATGATATTCTACGGTGATTTCTCAGGGGTCCCGTGTTATCAGGCATTAGTGGCCCTGTTCATGTTTCTAGCCACTCTGTGACTTAGCTCTTTAGTTGCTATGGTTTTACTAGATAAGCAGAGTATAAGCTGTACCCAGGGAGGGGAAAGAAATATCTACAGTAAACGAGATTAGTAAGGAAGTTGTGACTGGTCTGACATAAGTCTTTGAGGTGCTTTTATGCCATCACACAGCAGAGTTTCTTTAGTATGATTCATAATGCTAGAATTACAACACCAAAGTGTGACTGCTGCCATTCAAGGTCAGAAAAAGCAAGAAGGAATTTTTTAATGGACACACATAACAAGGCTTGTTAGAGCCATGAAATCCTGGCCTAAGTTCTCAAGGACTTTTGAAAAAGATACTATGACAAAACTTCTGTATTTTCTGTTTTGTGTCATCTTTAGGATCTTCAACATTAAATAGAATTGGAAAAGCATAAGAAGGTGAATAAAAAAAGAGCCACACACAAGAAGAAACCTGGGAAATCTTTTATAAATTACTAGGCATTTTGAGAGGGAAGAGAACATAATGTAACCAAGTGTCACAGCAACAACAGTGAATTCAATTGCTGACCTAACAAAAAGATGGGTCCTGTAAAGGCTGATGACATCTGAATGCAAACACATTAAGAAATGTCTCAAAAATTATGTTGAATGCTGCCAGTGTGCACCAGAAAAATACTCTTCAAGTCAGGAAAGTGACAGCAGCTGATAGATGGATTTTCTATTAAGGGATTTGCAGACTTTCTATAAGAATGTCTCTAAGACAAACTTTTTGTTTTGCCTTAGGAGGTAAAAATTATAGAAAAATGTTAGTCAGCCTGGTACAGTCAAGTGTTCTGAATAGTTAACTTTTATGAAGTGAAGACAATACAGACAAAATTTTTAATACCATTTAACATTTTTCAGTAGAGTTATTCAGTCACATTTTCTATTTTCCATTAGAACCACAGACCATAATGGCTTTGTCTGTATTAATATATCAAATTGTGCCCAGGAATGTTCCCAGACACTGGTAGATGTTCATCTCTGCTCCCAAGTGCCTGAAATGTCCCCTGGTGTTATTGCACACAACACTTACCACTGTTTCCAGGCATGATACCCAAATAGAAGATGCTGCAGGGGCCTTTCCCAGAGGGTCTTTTGCATGTGGTCATTCTCTTTTGGAGACTAGGAAAATCAACAAAAGGAGCTCTCCCAACTGGCTATGGTGCTTGGGATACACATGTAATCTGCTGGTACAGAGTTGTGTGTCAGCCACTGAAACATTATGGGACTGGTTGCCTTGCAGTATCACTGGTGCAAAACAGAAATAACACAGCTGAGAAGATATTTCTATTTAAACTGGTAAAAGTGAGAAGAAAGTGAAACCTGAAATTCAGATAATGATACACAAAAATGTTTCAAATTAACTTTGTTTTCCAGCAATTACACATGGTATGTCTTCTATTTGACAGCACCATGAGAAGGAGCAGAGAGCAAAGAACGAAGTATGCAGATAGTTGGTTTTCATTAATGCAATTTACCGGGGAAGACCACAAAATTAGATATATAATATATATTATTGTTATACCACATACGTATTCACATATAATAGTGTGTCTCAGAAGCAACATGTCACCTTCATCACATTTGAGGAATTCCTGATAGGAAGCTGAAATCATTTAGAGACAAATTATCCCTGCATGTTAATCTAAATACTGTTTAGAAACAGAAAACAAACCAAATATTAGATAAATAGGACATATAGAAAAATAGTGATGCTTCAGAAAAGAAGCCATGAATAGAAAGTAGATAATTTTGACATGAGTCTTATTGTTGTCTTACACAAGTTAAATCAATACAGCCTCTGAAAATGTTACTCTATGTCTGCATGATTCAGTGCAGGAAGCAGGATTTAGCCCTCCAAGAGACTTGCTGCATGCTTCCTATGGACTGTATATAGGAGCTATATATAACCATGACCCACAAAGCTGGCTTGGCAAAGAATTGGACCCAGTTTTCTTGCAAGCATATGGGATTTTATTTTGGAAGGCTGTTTTTATTCAAAGTATTTCTGCTAACCTTGAGATCCAACTTCTTATTGACTTGGTATTCTGGAAAGCTAGGCTGTATGCACATACTAAACGAAAGTGTCTTGGACTGGTGCCCATTCTCTACCCTCAGAAAAAGTGGTCTGGCATGGCTCATGTCCATATGGCTCAACTATCTTATCTGCCTCAAAATGTGAAGCTCACATCTATCCTGCCTATGAAGAAGAGTCTGTGGTCCATGCTGTCTACAGAATTGCAGGCAAACATGGAAGTGAAGCCTGGGATTTGCCTGGGAGGGGGCTCGCTGGCTGCATAACTGCAGCAGGGAGTATCCTAGTTAACTAAACCTTGCGAGTGACCAAGGGATGGTGTGTGAGCCTGAACTCTAGTCCAATTTTGTTTCCCAGAACAGGTGCTCTCTTGCTGTCCTGATGATTTTTGAACCATTTAGGTCTTGCTGGCTTGCTCCTGCCTACCTTTTTGGACATTAAGAAATGCTTCACCAGCAGACAGGATTTCAATTAGCATGAAGAAATTTGGTTTTGCTCAGTCCACAAAAGTACACATATAAAGACAGAAAATCATGGCCTTGACAGAAGTTAGAAAATACATTGGAGGTAACAATGTTCTTAATTTCTCTTAAGAAAGAGAAATCAAAAGTACAAGTCTTAAAACAACCAAGTGAGTAAGGAAAAAGAACTTAGCCTTTCAAAATAACTGCTTTTATTTAAGCCTTTTACCTCGATAACAACAAAGAAAGTACCAAGCAATTTATCAGTTCTTGGTACAGAAAACTATAGGAAAGATGAATCAAGTAGAGTAACTGTAGAGCTGTTTCTGGAGAAACAGAATAATTTGGAAATACCTAGAAATATCAGATACCTCCCAAATGACCATAAAATTTTTTGCATGTTCAGAGTCAAGTCAGTGTTCTTGACAGCTGCACAAAATCAGATCTCTGTTAGAGCTCAAAGTATATCAAATGTATGTACAGCAGTGAAATGATCCCAAAGAAAATAAGTTATCAGAGATAGTTACTCTTTCTTTTTTTTTGGTCTCTTTTCACTGTTGATTCTATGAAAACTAATACTTGGACAATTTGATCTGTTTCTGCTTTATTTCTGTAAATATTTACATATCTATATATATATATAAAACTGCGTGTATTTATGTACACATGTAAACATCTGAAATTTAGCAGCTATTTTTACAAACATAAATTTCTATGTAGTTTCCTGCTCTTAGTAGCACCCATGAAACCAGAGCAACATAAACTGTTTCTACTACATCGATGTCATGATGAGGAGATAATAGAAGAACAGAAGACATTTGAAATTTCAGCATGAGATATTTCTGACCATAGCTCTACCATTTACTTGGACAGCTTCAGAAGTTTGATTTTTTACAACAAAATTTTCAACATTATGCTGTTCTGATGATTAACTTCAAACACATAGGCAATTTTTATAGTGTTTACTTAAAATAGTCCAAAAATTATCTGCTGTAAGACAAGGAACACCAGTTCTATAGGAAAGCCATTATGAAAAACTTTTGGCAGAGATCTATTCTGTAAAACCTCCCAGAAATTTGAAGAACTCATTTCATTCCCTATTTTTTAGTAAATCTTTATTTTTTCAAATATAAATGAAAAAAAAATCCGATTAAAAAATATTTTTGTACAGTTTTTCAACTATTGGAACAGTTAAATGTTGTTTTGCCCTCAATCATCAAGCAACAAGGGCAAGAGAGCTAAAATTATGATATCAAGGAAACACATGCAGTACGTGTATCCCTAGATGAGACAATAGTTTTGGCAGTTTGTCTGAGGTTTTGTAAAAGCTATCATTTGTGCAATCTGAGTAACTTCCTCAATGAGGCATCAGAAATCATGTCCCATAATTGCCCATTTCTGAAGGCTCAAGTAATCTATTCATTTCAGACTCTTCCATACTAGGGTGAATGTTCTCAGAAATTATGTGGTTTAATAACTTTCACCCTACTAATCATGAAATAAATATTGGCTCACTAGCGCACGTCTTAATACAGCTTTTGTATGGATCACAGATTAGGGCTCTCAGCTGAAATATTTAATTGTGGAAATGAGACACTTTCAGATACTAAACCAAATACTAGTGAAGACATATGCTGTAATAAACACATATACATACATAGTAGCTAGGTGTGAAGAAACTGAAATGTTCCTCCAGACTGCCTGTATTTGCAAACTACTTTAAACATCTAGATGAACAATTTGTTAGGTGTAAGTCTTTTTATGGAGCTGTTTTTGACATCTAGCCTGAAATTCAGAATCATGATTACCTTGCTCTGCTGTAGTTTTCCAAAACTGATGTAATGTACGGGAATTTCAGAATCAACATAATAGACCGGATTTTCATCAGAGTCTGTTTTACTCTAATGAATATGTAGTTCCTTTCATACAAGTCCAGTTTATTTCTGCAGTAATATAACTGCTATTTAATTGCAATCAAGTCTCAGACAGTTAAAATCCCGAGTAGATGTTGCACTGAATTTTTGGGGTACAGTCATTACTATAAAGCTTATGGCAATTGCTTACAATGTTTGAATGCTATGTTAAAAGCTATTTTGTCTAAAAGCTGATACAGTGTACTTAACAAAGAATAATGGGAGAAATTAACGTCTTTGGTTTTGCTCAATTATTTGACAACTTGGCATTCTTGACCTATCTGCCTGGCAATAGATAACAGCAATGGCCAAAAGACCATCATATGCTTTATATGCAAAGTAAAGTATAAAGTGAACAGTGCCAGTAACACTGAGAACAAGGTTCGTGAGAAAAACTTACTGGGATCCATACAAGTGTCCCCTCCACTGGCAAAGATCACTCACTATTTCCTTTTATTTTTTCATGGACAGAAAACTGAAGAAAATAAAAAACATCCTTGGAGAAGAGAAGGAGAAAAACTTTCTGAACTCATAGTGAGAAGACAAATATTCATTGCAATGACAGACACAAAAAAGCTGAACATAATCTCCAGCAAAATGTGGTACTTTATTGCTTTCTTTGAAGTTGCAAACGAAGGGTACTATCCCTTTTTTCCACCTAAAGAAAATGGTTGATGAGTATGAATGTGACAGGATGGTCATACGAGCCAACTATCTTCGACATGAAAATCTTTACTTATGTAGTTAGTTTTTCTTAGTTTTCTTGATTTTATTTTTCTTAACAGAACTGCAGAGATTGAGCATGAAAAGAATAACATCTATGACATGAAAACACTGTCCACTCAGCTGATGCTGCTTCTGGAACCTGTCAGGACAGAGCTCAGGCCGTCCGAACAATAAATTGAAACATGTTTGAGTAACACCAGTGTTGCTGTCTTTTAATTTGTGCTAAGAGAAGAACTAGAATTTATTGTAGCCTTTTTGTTTATATTTCTATCATGAATCATAATTGGCAATTAGTTTTATCATATTGTTAAGCTTTGATTTCTGTTTAATGATCAATTTAATTTCTACATTTTGTTACATCTAATTTAGATGATTAATTTTTTATTTGAATTTTTTCAGGGTGAATAAAAAGTATTTAATCCATCTTAAGAACTACACTGATTTGATTTTTCACAAAACAATATGCCAAAACAATTGGCTCACAGTTATAATAGTCGTTGCATAGCACAAGAAATGAAGTTCAATTATCAGAAATGAGACGAATGTGGCTCCATGATTCTCTGTTGATACACTGCAGACAGGATTGAAATGCTCTTGCTGCCAAATGAATTCTCTGCTGTGTGACCTATGCATCAGAATGCTTTATTTATGTAACACTTGGTTGAGATTAAAAATGTTTTTCTTATAAGATTTTTTTTTAATAAAAGGGTTTGAAGAAGCTGTCTCTTGATATACCTGCCAGGGCTATTAAGAAATGGTGCCACATGAAATAAAATCCTTGTTTCTTGTCCTGTTGCAGGCACTGTTTCTGTGTGTGGCCTGAGGGAACCACTAGATAAATGTCTTCAGTCAGGCTGCTTCTGCTTCAGCCTTTCTGTTTGGCTTTGCAACTTACACTCTTTTTCTACAGGTCAAAGATGCACAACTTCAGAAGTGGGGATGATGAGTTGCCCCTAATCATGTGCTTCATGTTTGGATTTGTGACTTTGCCAAGTCTAAGGGAAGTCAGACGCTCTCAGGGCACAGAGGACGACACAAAACCAAACTGTCCTGCTTCCTTCCTTCTCTCTGTCTTGGTGGAAATCTTGCAGTAAGCCTCTGTGGGATATGAGTACCTTAGCATGACAGACACCTTATATAGACTGTGATAAGTTTGAATTCAAATCCTAGACCCAAACTCCCTCCAAATATTGAGGGACTTTAAAACTAAGGGGAAAAAAATTTTATGCAATTATCTAAGTGTTAACACTCATTGAATGAAGGGTGCAGCATGACAACCAAATAAATTAAATATCAATGTTAGCAGAAAAATCTGATCAAATTAAATCTTTAAAAGGAAAAGGCCAGTTCTGTCTTAACAATCTTTGGGAGCTGAGTTCACCCAAGAGTACATGTTCTTTTCTTGTCTTTCAGACACTAAATTTGTTTTGTAGTGTAATTTTATCAGTTGCTTATTCTGTCGCAACTCTGTGTGATGCTTTCCCCTCCTTGTATCTTATCATTTTCTACTGCTCATTCAAGCTTCTAATACTTTCTAATATTAATAAGAAAATCAATACAATACCACTTTTCATAACCCAAATTATTGCCTTGTTTTGCTGCTGAATACAGTGCCAGTTCAGACAAAACTTCTTATCAGTCTTGGTAGAATTGCAAATTTCCAACAAAACAGCAATTTGTCAGAAGTCCTAACAAACCTACAATGGATAAAAAGAATTCCACTTTCAAAAATCATGTTTTCTCATTTGTTCCTTCTGTCCTTTGGCTTACCATGGGAAAATTAAAACTTTCCAGAACACGTTTTGACTCCAAAGCAGCGAAAACAATGATAATTTTATTTCCTCACAACTTGTTTTAGAATATCATCAGAATTTTCTCTCTCTTGAAATCCATTCCTTCTGCAAGGTAGATTAATAATAATGTTTACACTTGAACTGGCATATTTTTATTGTTAAAGGATAATTTGAAAAGGTTCTCAAACTCTTCTATTTATTCCTATAATAGTCTTAGCTGTTCTAGGTATTATACTCTCATGTGATGCACTTCTGGTAAAGTTTGTTCTACAAGATTTTCTGCAGTGTTTGGAGATAAACACAACCGGCCAAAAAGACATTTGCAATGAACCAGTGTTGAAGTTAGTGCCCTTGACACTGTTTTGATCTAGAATAATCAAGTCGTTTTACAGCAAAGTCCTGAACAACCTGCAGTCCTCATGCTTGGGCCCAGTGTAAGAAGCGGTTTGTGCACAAGTGAACCCCATCCATTTCATAAGCAACTTTCCCTCACATTCCCTCAGCCCCAAAAGGGATATTTGGATCTGAATCAGTGACGGTTTCTTTAAGCATATCCAAACTGCCTGCAGCCAGAGGATGTTTGGTTTGGGGAATCAAACTGCATCTGGTCAGATGTAAACACCTTGAGCAAACTGCTCAAAGTCTTCTTTGCTCTACCAACCTGCCCCCATTAGTTATTTGCTAAATTATTTGCTAAGTTAGATATAGCTGATCTACAGACACTGAGGAACTTGGCTTGTATTTTAAAGTAAAACTGGTTAGGAACTACAAGGAAACAGTCATTTTAAATGATAAATCCACTATCCACACAAGTCCTTGAAGAGAAGCTGAATATTTTTTGAAAAGATGTCCTCAGGCTGTTTGGTTTGGTCATCCTTTTTAAGGACTTTAAATATTATAAAAATCCCAAGTCCTTTCTCTGCAGAAAGAATGTTTGGCTGATTTTGGAGGAAAAAAACCAGATGAAATGTTTTTAGACAGCTCTAGGTAACAGTGTAGGTCACAGAACATACTGAAAACATAAAGAAGGGACACGTGCAAGTGCACTTTGAATGTATTCCATTTGGTGAGTAATTTTTAAATGTTCACAGAGAGTGGGTTTCAAAATGTAGTCCTCTGCTAATTACAACTTGATGATATTTGGCTGCACTCCCTCCAGATTAGGTTTTTCGCTATTATTTCTAGCTCAGGAAATGATTTAATGCTAATTGCTGGTTCTGCTATAATATATAAGAAAAGGTTGATGCTTTTCTGAAAACAGAGAAAATCACATGCTAAACCGTGCCCTGGTCCCCCAGACAGACTGGGGAACAGATCACTCAGGGCAGCTCTCAAAGTGTACCGTACTACCTGTTTTGACACGTGTGTGGGGAATGCTGCATGGCAGAGGCACCATGGGTACTCTCATCCCATCTCCAGCTGCATCTCAGGGCCCATAGCCACGAGTAGAAGTGAACACAAGGCACAGACAAACTGTGCTGAACCTCCAGACGATGCTTGACAGCCCTCTCACGTCTGCTGCTCTGGGATGCACCCTAGGACAAAACATAATTTCTTTACCATCAAGCTGGAACAGAAATATGTTCTGTATACACTAAGAATTATATTCACTGTGCAATGTATATATTTAGTCTGAATATAATTTTTATTTTCAAGCACAGGTGGACTTAGGGATCATTGCATTTGTAGTTCCCCAAACAGAACAGCTCTATGCCAGTGTGAGCACTGTGGTGTTTATTCACAAGAAGGTCACTCCTGACGTGTTCTTTGCCCTCTTCCCTTCTGGTCATAAAGTTCCTATCCATAGCATCTAAGACCTCTACTTCCCACATAAATCCCAGAAACTTTATGATGCTTTGATATAGTTCCAACAGTTTTATCCAGATCACAGTTACCATCAGAACTTGAAAGGAAATTAAGAAAAATGTTTTATTGACTTGAACCAGTGGAACAAGAGAAATATTGGAGGGACAGGAAGAAGCAGAGACAAAGAGTTTGTACGATATTTTGTGCTGTTTCTCTGATAACGGTTGTAAGATAAAATGATTGTACTAACTCTTACCCTGTTGTGTTGAAATACATTTTCAGAAAAGGAAAAAAACCCAGCAACCCTTTTGTAAGTACTTTTGATGCATTTTCATAGTAATAAGGTAATATCTGACAATAAAAGAACAACAACAACGACAAGATACAGGAGCAAAGTCAGCTGAAGCAATGGACAACTAAACTCTACAACAGACTGTGCACATCCTGTGCAAAGGTCAAGATAAATTTGTGCATGCCTGGGATGCAGAGAGCATTAAGAGAGGTGCATACTGTCAGACAGGTAAGTACAAGAAAGGTTTTGTGTGAATTAATTAAAATTGTGCCCATCCGCTTTCCTATGCTTTTCTTTGTCTACATGGCATTATCAGTGATTCAATCCAAGAAATCACCGCTTAGGAAACACAAACCAAGCAAAATCAGTGGCAAATATTTTTCAATTTTCTAATTTTTTTTTTTTTTTTTGGCCCATTTGGTAATTAATAGAAGGTAAAAATAATCATTGCTCTGGTTATCTCTACATAAAACCTAATTTACTGGGCTTTTTTCTGTACTTTAGAAGCTCTGCCTGAAAATAATACTGCTAAAAGAAGTTTTAATTCTATCCATATTTTTGGAGATTAGGTATCCAGAATAACTTCAAAAGGGAAAATTGCTTTAGAACAGGCCATTTTGGATTATAAAAAATAAAGAGCATACAATCTAATCCATCATCTAATCCACTAGTTTTGTTGTTGTCTTTGTCCTTATACAGGTTGTGAGTTTTACCAATTTGTTCGATACTGAAAATTCATTAAGACAGAAAATGAAGTTCTGGCTTATCAATACCTTGCAAGCAACCTACCATAAGTGCTGTACTAAGTTTGTGAGAGTCACTATTCAATGTGCAAACTGTACAGATGGTCAGCTAAATCTCATGGCACTGCTTGCAATCTCCAGTCAAAAATGTAGTCATAAAAAGATGCTTCCAGCCAAGCTGAATTTTTGGTACTAAAATGAGACATTTCACTTTCATGATTAAATGAAGCTCATATGGTCAAATATTCACGTGACATTACCAAGTATATGAAGAAAGTCTCCATCCATTCTAAAGCAGAGCTTCAATTTTAGAAAATGTAGTATGAAAAAGAGGCATAGTCCAGTGCAAAGGTCATCAGATCTGAATGCATTTCTTATAATTTTTCAAAGAAATTCTTTCCAGATTTATAAGGACTGGATGTCCTCTTTTCTTTTTCCACTTCGATGTACTTTATTTGGATTTTTGTGTATGTGAGTTTCCAGAATGTTATTATGTTTTAGTGTGAGTCATCTGAGAGATGACAACATTTACATGTTTTCCAGCTTTTACAGTTTCAGGCATTTGAAAAATAGCTAGCCAGTGCCTCAAATTTAGGTAATTAGATCACTGTCAGATATAGATTGTTAGTATTTGTATATTTAGATTACCATGGATTTTTGCGAAAGATGTAAAAGAAAATTTAGCTGTTTGTACAGGCACAAAATCTCAAGAAATACAAGTAGTTCCGGGACATCTTCTAAATTACAGGTTTTTTGGTAATATTTCTACATTAACATACATTTTTCCAGTTTATTTTCACAATTTTCAAGTGTCAAAGGTTCTCCTCTACAGAGAAATAAGGTGAATCCAAGTCCAATGAGAGCTGGTCGTTACATTTTTCTTTTCCTTCAGGTTGTAAATCTGTCATTTGAACAGTTGTTCTACTTGCGTTTCCCCTCATCTCTCTGAAGGAAATAGCAAACTCAGAATCAAAATCTTTTTCAAAAAACTAAAAGAAGTTCCTACACGTCTGATGAGACAGGAATCCCATCCCAGGGAAGGACTTCTCAGAGTGGGAAACAAAAATATAGGGATAACAATGGTGACTTCCCTGCTCCTTTCTTTAGTAGTAATCCTGTTTTCACTTCCCCACAAGCCCTTTGGAAAGCTTTTCTTCACTCCACTTAACCAGCATCCATGTACATCATACCACCTCTGTGACCTGAAAAATTGTCTTCATCTCCTTCTTCTCTCTGGCTTCTCAAACATCTGAAAAAGATTAATGGAGCAGATCAAGAGTGACTACTGTGAGTTTTTAGAGAGACCACTCAAAGATCAAAGGTTAAAAAAGAGCTGAACTTGCAACCATGAGTGGGAGGAAGATGAATACAGAGCCAATTAAAGCCCGAACAAAATAGATAAAAACATCAAAAAGCATCTTTCTCCTCAAACGAGTATTTGATGCAATGGTGCTCATTTTCAAAGCAGCACACAAACAATTATTTCTCACAATACACCAGTGAGATTAAAAAAAAGTCACCTAATGCTAGTCAATAAAGAAATAAGGAAGAGAAAGACTTTTTCAAATGTATTAGGAAAAAAGGTCATAGTGAGGGAATGTGCTGGAATAAAGGCTGTTTATGAAAAAATAAGGGCAACAGTGAAACTAGTGATAACTGAAACAGCACCAAGATGCTGAATTCTAGTCACTAGAAACTGGCTCTCTAATCAGAGCCAGTCAGCCCAGTCTCCCTTAGAAGATCTTAGAAAAAAATAGTGACTTCTAAATGCAGTTCACCCCACTTGGATTTCAGTCTTTGAGCAATTCTGGAGGGGCCCATAACTCCTTTTGGCTATATGAAGGGCCCAGCTGACAGTAGGGATTTTGCCCTGATTTCTGCATTATTAAATGTGGAGGAGATACAACTCAGTGCCTTTGTATCTATTTGCTGCCTTTCTCCTCTTACACTGGGAGCTCCTCTTACACTGGAAAAGGCTGTGTTTTATTATGTGTTTATTCAGTGCATGTAGTACAGTGTAGCTTTTACTTCTGCCTAGGCCTCCCAAGAATTATTGCAGTGCCAACACATTTCTGAGAAGAGAATTTCCTCTAGAGAATGATGATTACAAATCAGCTCTTCTGAATACATGTGAAATGACAAATATCTTGAAGGATAGGGGGAAAGAAAGGTGAATGTGGCAATAATACAGCTACGTGGCAGCATAATGGAGCTTAGGTGATAACCTGTATAGTTTGGGTTCTTTTGCTGCAACTACCAAACAATTTTGCCTCTTAAAGGGAATAAAAAGTCCTTTTTTATAATGACTAAAGGCACTACTACTCCTACAAAAACATAAAACCTAGTGAAACAGTGAAAACTGCCCAAGTTGTGGTATTAATCGAGACTAAATATTATAATTATGATTTCTAATAATTCACATTGCTATAAACCAACTTTGCTGAAGGAGAGCATTTTACATTGAGTATTAAAGTCACGAAGTTACTACACTGCACACCTGGAATTTTCCAGGGAAAATTCAGACTCAGTCTTATACTTTTTCCCCAGTTAGAGTGTTTTTTGCTAGTTAGTTCAGTTAGACTGTGGAACACTTTTGTACAGTAGTCAATATACAGTTTCATTATTTTGGATTTAGCTAAAATGTGACATAATAGTAGTCTAGAGTATGATTGTTCAACAGCAGCATTGCTCATGCCTTTAGATTCTATACAGAATTGCTGGATATGACTGAAGTTCAAGTGCACAGTAAAAAAAAAATGGTTAATTCAACACATTTGTGCCTTTCAGAGAAGAGCAAACTAAGGCCCAGATAGAATATACAATAAACCAAAATGAACATCTAAACCTAGAGTTTTCACTTTGTATTTTCAGATAAGGGGTTTTTCTTTGTGTTTTGTTACTTATTTGTTGAAAACCTCTCCTGAACTCCCATCATTGGGGTATCTGAATCATCAGCTTACAAGTTGAGTCATTCCATTAATTTGGGCTTAATAATGTTTAGCTGAATCTAAGAACAGTAAAACATATTTGTAGGCAAATTACCAGGAATGAAATACACAAGAAACTAGTAGACAAGCCCTGTTCCTAATAACTATAATTAGGAACCCTGTGGTTATCTGAATGTTCTGTATTTTGATCCCAGTACAGTTTTTATTAGTGAAAGAATTGGTGTTATACCATTAGGATACTGATCATGTTCTGACTGACTTCTTTGCTTTGAAACAATTCTTGTTAAATCCTGCCTTTTTCAGGAGAGTTTTCCCACAATGTAGTGAGATTCAGTGTGACAATGGAAATGCAATGCAGGGTGGGAAAACTTGCTTCTCAAAGAGATGTGTCACTGTCTCATCTGGCCCATTTGAGAAGCTGAAGCTTTTGGCTTCAGATTCAGATCTTAGCAGCTGTGATCCAGAAGTGACTTTGAACCTTTGTATGAGCTGGATCCCATTGAGGCCTTGCCTTGACACAGTCTCTCCCAGTGCCAGCCCATCACACACCAGTCAAACTCTGGCTGGATGTGATTTGAAATGTGTGTGCCAGAGGCTACTGAGCTGCATCCTAACAGCAATTCTCTGTGTGGAATGGTGTGGCTGCACACACTGCTCAATACAGAAACACTTGAGAGCCCCAAACACTCAGGCAAGTCTTCTTACAGGGTAGAAAAGAAGGTATGCACTTTTGCCATATACTTGAAAATAGACTTCTAGTTGGAACTAAAAAGATACAAAAAAAGGAAGAAAACTATTCACTCTACCCCCAGGAAGAAAAGGAAACCACGGTATACCATTTCCTGACAATACAGATGAGGTTTTTCTCACCTACACCTTTTCCCATATGTGTCTTCTGAATAGTGTAATAGTGATACTGACTGAAATAAAGCACATGCTCCCATAGAGAGGCAGTGGTATCTCCAAGCAGCTACAAGTAAGATTTTAGTTGTTTAATTTCCTGACCCTGAATCTAGAAGGAATAAATTGGTCTACATATTTGTAAGCATCACCATTTTACATCATTCTCACCAAATTAGCTTTTTTCTTGGGGACAGGTTAGGTTGCCAAATTGAATTTCAGAAGTAAACACAGTACAAACTGTTTGCAACAATGCATAAAAACTATCTTTCGTCATCCTCATCTGCAATGAGAAGCAATGATCTCCTCTTGTTGAGTATTTGCTGGTAAGTTGTTTGAGGCATCAGTTTATGAATGCTGGATCTATAATCAAATTAGGATTATGTAATGTTAGCATGGATTATACTATGGTGCTACTAATACTACTACTAAGTACAATGAAGTACGACCTAGAAATTTCCACACACATCAGCAATTTGAGTGTGAACAAATTCCTTTGGTGCATTACATTGCTAAGGCCTCTTTCCTGTACAGCTTGGCTTTCAATGATTTTTTATCCTTCATAGGCATCAAGACAAGTCTTAGAATAAAGGAAGTGTTTAAAGAGCTATTTGTGGCTGTTAATATACACAAAATGACAACACTTTCTGGGCTGTTGTGAGATTACCAATAAATCCCATCTGCCTTCCCATGTTCATTGAGCATACCAGGAAAATTTATCAAGAATAATTGTCACCACAATCCCTTTTAATCTCACCATGCTTCATTTTTAAGATTATTTTCGAATATCTTCAGATACATTTATTGGGATACTGAAAGTGTCAGGCAAGAGACAAGAACCTACTTCTTATAACTGGAGTTTTATAAGTAACTTTAAATGAACGGTCTGAACTACATCTCAAACTTTATCACATTGCATTACTTTTAGAAAGGTAAAACATGTCAGAAAGAGAACTACTATAAACTGAATACATGCCATTATTGAGAAGAAGCGATAAAAAAAAGAAACAGCAATATGTTAATAATAAACCTACAAATGAGAACAAGTCATCATAGAAGCTACAATCCTTTTTTTTTTATTTTGATAATTAAATTTTTGATGTGACATCTTTATTATCTTTACTTCAGGAACTTGAATTACTGAGAAAACTGCTCCATCAGTTTTGAAGGATTAAGCCTGTAAAAGCAAACAAAAATTCCTGTCATAACTGCAGATTGTTTCTGCATCCATATAGTTGTCAAGCTTCCTCCTGAAATGAAACATTTATTTTGATCCCTATGTGTGGCGGTGCAATTGGCGGAGGCCGCCCAGACCCCTAAGGGTAACACCAACCCTGAGCTGTGGCGGTCAAGGACTGAAGTCTGACTTCTCACTCCCTGGTTAAGGGTGAGAGCCCACCATCCCCCAGTTCTGTGTTTTGCACACTTTGTTACTATTGGTACCTGTTTTCCCCTCCTTGTTCTATGTATAAGGCCCTGAATATTCATTTCCCTTAATTAATATGTATGTGTTCTAGAAGGTTCTGTTATACTCGACACCCCACTGGTTCCCTCTTCAAGTCCCTCCTATGTGTTATTCCCATTGGTTCCCTCAGCCCTAACCCCACCTTCCTTCCCTCATCCCATTGGCTGTATCCCTTATCCCCGCCTTTACCATCCCCAGTATAAAAATCCCTGGACCCTCCTCAGATTCGGCTCTTCGTCCCTGGATCTTCACCTCAATAAACCCCTGCGTGGAACTCATACGAGGAGTCCCCTCTCTCCTTCTTTGCCTCCACCCGCGTGCCTGACCAATAGCTCAGGGGAAGCTCCCTCGGGTGAGGAGCTCGCCCTCTATCATTTTCATGTGCGCTGCCTCGTTGAGGACGCAGCAGCCAGAGCTCTGGGCTTTCCTCTACCTGGGCTTGCGTGCGATACCTATGTCTTAGGCAATCATCTTAAAAATATTTCTGATCATTGGTCTGCTTCCTCACAGCTGCCTTAGAACGTACTGTCCAGGTTATGGTGCAGGTAATTTTTTTCTAATTTATTTAATGAAACTCTCTTTCAAAATAATGTTTTCTAAACTACTTCAAACCTCATTATAAATGTAATACAATTTCATTTTAGTGTACCTTAAAGCATAAAATTTTCCTAATAAAAATTTCACTGCAGGATCCATAAAGTAGCAGGCTACGTCTCAATTTAGTCTTATTATCTTGTTTGCCTGATAAAGAAATTACAGTGAAGAGAAACAAGCAAAGCACGCAAAAGCTAACAAAAGCAATCCCTTTACTTAAAAAAAAAACCAAAAAAAGGAAAAAGCTGGTATTTCTCATCGACACACACAAAACTAAATTTGACAAAATGAGACATGTCAAATATCTTAGGAATGAGTTTTCTTCCCAGCATTTGGCATCCACAGCATAATTACTAAAACTTTTTCCCAGAGAAAACACAGAAAACTTAGAGGGAGATATTATTTTACGTGCCAATTAGACTTTTTGTGCATCATTAAAATGGCTCTGAAGTCTATCTGTTTTAACAACTATATGCTTCAATAATGAAAAAGAAAATGAAAGTAATTATTATGAAAATTTCTTCTTCAGATCTGAAAAGGCAGCAGGTGTTTCAGGCCAACATCTGGTAGCGTATTCCTCAGTCCTGCACAGTTATGGCTATCAGTAGTGCTGGCACAGTCTGGGACAGCATAATGTCTTTTTCCTGTCTTCTCATGGCACTCATACATAACCTCATCCCACATTTTTAAACAACCTCTGCTAATTACGAGTCAAGTCCACTTAGAGAGTAATTTAGCCAAGGTCCTCTAAGCCATACTCATTTATAAGACTCATAATCCTGCATGAGAAACTACCTTACACGGTGCATGTTGACGATGTCCCTTCTGCTGAGAGTTGAGGCGCTGTAAAGCCCAGCAACACGTTAAAGTGTGCACAAATGGAAACCTGCAGAAGGGGAGTTCTGCTCTCCAGACTCTTCATGGCTCCCACATTAAACATCCCACAGCCTCTCAAGTCCCAGGTGGGCACTGCACTGTCCAGCCTGCAGAGCTGTGCTCACATCTGCTCTTGCTCTGATACCAGAAATCTCTCGCTCCCATCCCCGCTGCCTCAGCTGGTGCAAAAGCAGGAGCAGCATTTGTATTGCCCCTTGACTTTTGCCAATGGCCAATATATTGCAGAGCATATATCCAGCACTGTTTGCGGAGTGGAAGCAGCCATCAGGTGCCTAGCAATTGTGCTAACGGAGGGATTAAACTGTAGGGGATTAAAGGGATTAAGGCACAGGAATGCTTATCTAGTGCAGTCCAAGTGGATTTTGGGTTGTAGGAGGAATGCAGACACTGGGATGGAGAAAACTTATGGCAGCTGCAAACTGCATTCTTGGTACCACTGTACTGTTGTACTGAGTAGTGTGCCTGTATGGCTGCCATCGTCCGCACCAGGGAACAATCCTGGAGAGCAGCTCAGATGCTGTGGAGTGGCTCTTGCTCACACTGCAGCAACCTATCCTCTATAAAATGGGCTTTTCTTCACTATTCATGATCACTGTTCATTTGAGAAAACTTCAGAAATGTCAGAAAAAAAATAGATAAATGCAGCCTTAATGATGGAAAAAAAACCCCCAAAATGACAGTCCATGGCAAGTTCCTTCAGGGCTAAAATAGGTTCTCTTTATCTTGACATCAGTACTGATTTCAATCAGTTTTCATAGCACAAATGCATACACCTGTATGGACCTAAGCACAATAACTAGTCATAATACAATTTTTTATTATAATTTGAAAAGAAAAATGTCATTGTGCCTGTATGATGGAAAAAAAATTCTGATGGTGACTTAGCAAAAGTAAATTCATAAAGTCCATCTTAATCCAGCTGAGGATGCTCAGATAACCATAATGTCCAAGCATCCTCAGCTGGCATACCAGTGGTCCCAAGTCAGGAGAGTCTTTGTTCTGGAGAGGCACCCATTGCTGTTTAAGTGTTTTTAATAAGAAGAAGTTATAGACAGATGGTCCAGGTGAAGTCATGGCACTTAGCTGACATTTGATCAAGATTTGGACTGGAGTAACACGTGCTGAGATGAAAGAATTACATTTGCTGTAGGTAGGACACTGCCTTCTGTGCCAGTGGGGCTGCCTACTGCTCTCACAGAGCGAGCCCATCTGTGGGACTGTGCTGAATACCCTGAATACCTTATCTTTTTAATGGGAGGGTTTCTAAAAGAGAATTATTTGTTGTTTTGAAAAAGCATCTGTGGAACAGCACTCTCAACCTCACATTCAGACACATTCAAAGAGAAGGAAATGTTACACCAGAACCTGAATATGTGATGATAGATCTACCCCAAAGAGCTGGGACATGGCATTCCGTGGAAGATGATAATCACTGATCCCAGCCTGTCACGAGCTCTGTTGTGCTCCTGAGTCTTGTCAGGCAATGAATGAATGGTTTGTTTATTTGCTGGTTTCGATCAAGTTTCATAAACTTGAAGGAGCTGTATTTTGATTTTGCCTCCAAGCTGTGCTAGATAAAAGAAGATAATTTACCTCTACTGTAGCATTCCAAAGTGCCTTTTATCTAAATATTTCCTGTACAAGATTGAATAAACTGACCCATATCAGTTCTATCTCTACCAGCATTCCCCTCTACTCCTTTTAAAATGAGTTTTCTTTTTAATTTAACTTTTATTTTTAGTCTATACTAAGGATAAATTACTCTCTTTAAAAGCAGTGCTGGGTCATTTTTCTACTTACTCACTGTCTGATGTAATCACTGCTTCTAATCAATTATTTTTAACATTTATTCCCATTGGTTTTCCCTTGAAAAGTACTTGAGCATTTAACAGCCCTAACGTAGTCTTGGGATTTCTGACAAAGAAAATCTGAACTAAATTCACCTCTCTGATTCAGTCAATGTCAAAACAGGAACTGAATTTTCCAGCAATAATGTAATTTTATTCACTGAACATGCTTGAAACTTTGGAATTCTCAGCTTTACACATATCAGAACACTTTTGACTTCTAGATGTTGTTTTTCAAAGAAATTCATTGTCAATAAAACAGACTTTTTTTGAAATAACTTTCTTAATAGTTTGCATTGAAGGAAATATATTAACGTTCTTTTCATATTGCTTTATCTTGAGGGCAAGTTATTTTTTATGTTTCTGCAAATAAACTGGGAAACAACAATGACCTTTAAATAGACAGTCCTTGATTATGTTACTAAATCACTCTATCTTATAGTAGAATGCTCCAGAATTGCAATTATAATTTACCATATTAATTGCCATCAATGGGTTCTTGTATTACTACAAAGAGACAGATTCTTGAAAACAAATATACTGCAATGAAACTCTGAAGATCTGCAGAAAAACTTGCACACATTTAAGAGTCTATGACCTTCTAGCACAATTTTCATACTATATGTATATTTAATATTAAATATATATTTAAAATCCACAGAGAGGATGATTTTTTTTTTCCCCAGGGATCACTAAGTGGTCTATGAATAGAGGTTATCTAACTCTTCAAAATTAGGTAACTTTTCAGACTTGCTTTCTTCCTCTAACATTATTTATTTGTCTGACCTGTGGTTACAGATTTATTGTTTCATATTAGTTCTCTAAAAAAATGAAAAGAAGGAAGAGAAGAAATGAAAACCTGATCCACTGAAATAACTACTATTTGCACTGACTTCCGTAATGCCAGGTTTCTATTTATTTTGAAATTTAGATTATCTAATAATCACAGGTTATCTTTCCATGCACAGGTTATTTCTGCCTGGACGGAACAAGTGCGTGTCTGAGCCTGTTAGCAGCAGATTAATAGAGGATTTTTTCCAGCAGTTATGATGTTGATTTTCTATGAAAGCATTTTTGTTTATTTGTTTTACTGACATCTGTTGATTTATTGGTGTAAGAATAGTCTGATTCTAAATCAGGAAAAAGGATAGGTACAGGAGGAAAAGTAATCTCAAAAGTTTCTAGAATTGTCCCTTTCCTGGTAATTTTCAAGGTGTCTGGCGTGTCTCTGATTCTAGGAAGCATCAAAGACACACAAAATATCCAAAACACAAAAAGGCAGGAATATAGCTTCCATTAAGCCCTACTACTCAGTATCTGTCTTTATCTAGATTATCAGTCCTGGAGAAATTTACTCTGGACTCAAGAGCAATGTGCAAGGAACAAGTTAGGTGCCGTAACTGCTGCCCATGAAATGCATTAAAGCATGGAAATAAAAGGCCAGGCTGAAACCTAACTTCCCACCATCCTTCTCTCATTTTCCTTGATGAATCTGACAAGGTAGGATGCTATACTGTAGACAAACATAAAAAAAGTTCTAGAGTTATTTTCTGGAGACTCTGCATTGGTTTTGGTTTGCTTTTGTTTCTGTTTTTGTGTTCATTTTTGTTGGTTTTGCTGCTGTTTTAATAGATTCAATGTGCTTTTAAAGGATTAAACCAAAATACTTCATCATTCTTTACTGTCCTGAATTTATCAATTCCCTTAAAATGAGTTTCTTAACTCTACTTCTCTTCTCCAATCTTTAATCCATGATAATTTCTCTGAATCCTTTAATACGTTGAGTAAGTCCTTCATTGCCTCATCAATTTTTATAGCACATTATATATTTGCAAGTTCTCTGAAATGTCAGCAAACTGCTTTATTTTCCATCCTGGAAATCTGATGGAAAATAAATGCCTGACTTTTTTTTTTTTTTTTTTAAGCCAGCTAACACACTGAATACATAACACGGTAGAAAGGACTGTTTTGATTACCCAGTCTGACTTGTGGCAAAGCACAAATCAGAGCATTTGACTCAACCATTCTTTCATAGATATTTACACCAATCTTCAGTGCATGGCTCAAGGGTTACCTTGCTGCCAACAGAAAAACACATGACAAGTGGCTGCTGGCTGCTGCCATAAATCAGTAAGAGTACTGCTGCCCATAGCACATTGCTTTCATGGTACAGTACCTATGGGCGAGCAAGGCCCTCTTAGTCTAGACCACATATGGACACGATCTGAGGGTTCACATCAATCTCATGCTGTACCCTTGTGACGTAGCCAAGGAAGGCATGAACCATAACACTTCCGTTTTGAACTGTTTGAACTGAACAAGTGGACTCAAGGAAAAAATGCATAGCTTAAATAAGACAAAGTCTAAATTAGGCAGTTTCCTAAGCTGCCTTACATGTCTGATATTTGCTGTCTCCCCATATTCCCCTGCCCACCATCTTCTTAGTGCCACTTCTCAAAAAGAAGGATGGTCGTGAAAGGTTTCTCAATCAACTAGATAAGAGTCACTTTTTTTTTTGTTTCTAGTTTATTCCTTTGGATAAGATATAGAAAAGATTATTTTTTTCAGGCCCAGCCCTGTTATTGCAAGAGCCAGCTGTGCCTTTCTAAAACATTTTCCTTTTAGATTTTCTAGTATATTTCCAGCCACTGGATATCAAAGACTTTATATGGGATTGCACAAAGGTTGCCTGACTGTATAGAACTACTTGACCACAATCAAGTTAACGTTTAATCAGTTCCCAAAAAGCTAAATAGACCATGAAAAGTGTGTTGACTTCACATTACTACCTAATAATTACAAGCCCTGAACACCAGATTAAATTCTCTGATTTTATATAAAGTGCCTGGTGAGTTTTCCCCCTAGATTTATAATAATATAAAAAAAATCCATTTGAAAAGAAATGCTTACAAGCTCTTAGAAAAATTCACTTCTTCCACTAAATAGGCATATCCTCAGATACTTTTTTTTTAAAGTTTCTAATTGTTTTTCAAAAATTAGTCTTATGTAAGATCAAATCTTTCAAAGAGATTTTGGTCGCTTCATCTGAGAATGTGGCAAGATTTCACATTGGTTTTTCTCTTCAGTGTTTGCAGCTGTCTGGTTTGCACTGCAGTGAAATGCTTGATTTTCTATGTTCAAGTGACACATTTCTGGAACCAGGAACCAAACATTTCCTGTTAAACTAGGGTCCAAAGTCTGTGTAGCCATATCTAATGGATCTACTTTCTGTAACAACATTTGTGGCTGCAATATTTAATTAGGGACAAAAAGTTCATCTCTTTTTAATTTAATTTACATGCTTGAATGAATCTCAGAGGTGCTTCTTAAAGTCCATCATTTCTCAGAGACAACTGTACACTGGGTGGAGGAACAGTTGAAGGTTCACTGCACATTGATTGTCTAAATAAAGAGAAAATGTAACATAAAAGCTGAAGAGTAATAAAATTATAAATCTCATAACTTCAGAAAAATACCCTCAAAGAAATAAGTGAAAGCTAAACACTCTGTGTAAACCATCAGCAAACTGTTGTTTCTCTTATCCAAGTAGGTGAACTGTTCTTTCTGGTGCATAATGATGATCAATATTTAAATTTGATGCTATATTTATCATATTAAAGCAAGTGGATCAGAAATTTAATGCAGAAAAGAACTTATCTCTTTTCTTTTATTCTGTTAACTTCTCCCTAGAAAATTACCTGCATATCTATAGGTGAAAACAGATCAATTGATTCAGACCAAACAAATGGGCAACTGTTTTCAGTGATAAGGGAATCAAAATCCACAGAAACCTGTTGAGAAATGTAGTATAGGGCAACTCTTGACAAGGATCTAGCTACAAAATTTAGTTCCCAATTAAGAAATTAGGACCCTATACAGCGAGGGAGCTTAAGCACGTGTGAAATTACGGAGAGATACATTGCTTATGCCCAACAGTTTTCCTGGAATTGGTCCAGGAAATATCCTTAATATTAAGGATATTAATTAAAACACCAAATCCTTAATATCCTAAAATACTACACCTTAAACAAAGAAGAGATAACTGCACTGGAAAGAGTTGTCATCCCTTAAAATAGGTAATTCCTAGACTCTCAATAAAACAATTAATTATAGTAATGTTTTCAAACCTTGCTGATTCAGTCAAGGAAAAACTCAGTCAGGTCTCAGCAGCTCTAAAAACTTGGAATCAGATCCAATATTGTCTAAAGCATCAATGAAAGAAATAATAACAAAATGCTTTTTGCCCAACTAAAATGAAAGGAAGCTCTATTCCTGTAAAGGTTATTTTTGACAAATACCTCTTCCATACTCTAATTTGCTAAGGATAACAGACTAATTGCATTTATATAAATGATAGACTACCATAACATCCACTCAGATTTTTATCAAAATGGGGTGGGGGGGGGGAAAGCTTCAGATGCTGCCTAAAGGGATGAATATGGGATATCTCATGAGACAAATATGATGATAAGGGCATGTTGGTGAGTGTTCAGAGGAGGGTCACATTGACAATCAGAGGGCTGGAGCACCTCTCCTAAGAAGACAGGCTGAGAGAGTTGGGGTTGTTCATCCTGAAGAAGAGAAGGCTCTGAGGAGACCGTAGAGCAGCTTTCCAGTACCTAAAGGGGCTACAACAGAACTGGAGAGGGACTTTTGACAAAGGCACGTAGTGATAGGACACAGAGTAATGACTTTAAACCGAAAGAGAATTGACTTAGACTAGGTATTAAGAAGAAATTCTGGTGAAACACTGGCATAGGTTACCCCAAGAAGTTCTTGATGCCCCATCCCTGTAAGTATTCAAGGTTTAATAGAAATTAATGCTAAAAAAACCCCAACAAAACAGCTGGAGACAAAGGTTGTGTTAGCTGTACTGTTATAGGAACAATAGAATTTCCCAGGAATCCATTCTTATCTTTTAAAGGCTGAAGAGATACTTGTAATTCATTTTGGTATCAGGTTACCAAAATATGGAAAATTAATATTTATTGATTTTTTTTTTCATCTGTCTGGCTAGAACAATAAAAAGCCAACCATACAAATCTTTTGTGAGGAGTATTTGTGAAGAGGAAATAAGTTCTAAAGCACAAAATTATGTCTTAATTCACTTTCTAATGAATTATGAAAGAGAAAATAAGAAGTAATGCACCAAATAGCATCTTTGATTTAATTTCTTAATTTTTCATTTCTGAGTTTCATTTTTATTCACTTGGTCCAAATTTTTCCTGACATCATAGAAGGAATATGTCAATTGTCTGTTGAAGCCCTTACAAAGTCTTTACTGACAAACACCAAATAGCAGTTTTTTGAAAGTATTAAAAGATGCAGAGTTCATCACTTTCATATAGATTTTTTTATGCTTAAGCATTTTTATGGATTTATTGCTCTATTTATAATCCAAATTCATTTACATTCAATTTCTATCTAGGCCTTAGCTGTCGGATTATCCTCTCGTCACTGTGGTAACAAATTAGTTAATAGCTAGTGTTTTACTCTGTGAAATTACTTATACCTGCATTTTAGTTAATTTTATTTTTTTTCTTTAATAACTTAAACAGATTAAGCTCTGATAAGAGTTTATTTGCTTTTACTGATTCATTTTCTTTGGTAACGTCTGTTTTATGAATACTCTTGTAATTGTGTATAAGATTATTAAATACAGTATATCAGTATTTCACTTAAAAATGCAGCGTACACTTCCTTTCATCTACTCATTGCTCTTTATTAATTTTTCTTTTTTTTTATTCTTCCCCCACATTATTGTGCTAATACAGATCAGGAGTGTACCTTGAAAGTGAATCTCCTGTTGTTCCCCCATGGACTACATTTCGATCTTCATTGTAGAGTGGTCATGGAGTGCCTAACTGCAATTCCTTTTGGATTAAACCAGACTGGAAGATGGAAGCATTTGGAAGCAACTAGAAGCAATTCTAGGAGTACATTGAATGCATTTCAGGCACAAGGGGACACAGTCCTTGACAGCAGGGAAAAAAACCCAAACCAAAACCAGGAAAATCTAAATATATACAGTGTTGATGTCAGATCCTCAAATCAGCTCTACCATTTTATAGATCCAGTTCTATTGGTCCACTCTACTTCCCAGACACATCTATAAGCTAAGGTCTTTCTCAGAGCCCCTACAATTTAGTACACAGCAACTCTTCCAACATTATGTGCTATAGTCCACATTTTAATGTCCAAATCCATTTAGGTACAACACATCTTGTGGAAAATATCCTAAAGTAGCAAGTGACTCCAGACACATGCTTTCCGTTTTCTTCAGTACTTCCCACACAGAGATGATGTCACCCTTATTAATGTAGAAATCTACCTTAGCTAACTTAAAGAGAGGAACCAAGTACTTTAGAGACTTTATTCAGCTAGACTTCACGTAAAAAATATTTCAAACAGCATCCACGGATCCTTATCAGCTATTTATCTTTGATGATTACTGACAGGAATAGCTGTTATTAAAAAATGAAGGATAAGGTACAAAGCAGTGATTAGCCAGTTCAGGGAAGACTGGGTAGAGTTCAAAGGCATAACTGTGACCTTTGAAAGTACCATCAAGCTGACACTGCTGCATTGCAGAGGAGAAACAGGGCAATGAGGATGGGAAATTTATTATCACATTATTTACGTCAACAAAAGAAAAAAAATCCCATTTCCTACATTTATTCTACAGTTGCCATAGTAGATATCTAAAGAACAGTAATTAGCAAGGATTAAACAGAGCAGATCAAGCTTACTATTATTAAATTATTTGCTGTGACAAATTCACCATTTGCAGCATTAAAGACTTAATTGCAAAGAGACTAACTTCAGGGTTGCTTACTGAGCTGTATAAAAATATTTTTAATTAAAATTCAAATTGTCAGGAACATATTCAGGTTTTTTTATCTACTTCTCACATTCACCATTAGACCTATACAACATTCTTGAATACTGGTGGTGCTTGTTCACTGTTCCTGTGATGCATAATAACTTTTGGTTGCATGCTGTGGTGTGGTTTTTTTGGAAAGCACATGGTAGATAATCCCAGACTAACATCTATACAACAGTTTTTTGAAGCTGTAGGTTTGTACAGTCTGCCTTTTCCTATCTAGTCCTATTTTCTTACATCATATCCATGGGATTCTGAAAAAGAATGGAGCTTCTGTGTCGTTTTTAGAGTCTATAAGAATTTAAGAATAACTAAAGGGAGTAACATATAGGTCTTCTTTTCTAAATAATCTTTATCCAAGGGTGACCAAAAATGCATAAAGGTAAGTGTAAAACAACAGCAAATTTATACAGTGTCCAAGATAACTCGTGAGTTTTGACACCGGAGAGATGAGTTTAGTTTGAGCATTATGGAAATAATGTATTACTTTTGCTAGTTTTCTAGTCTTCTTCTCTGGTCCCCATAGATAGAAATGAATGTTCCCTTTATTTCCCTCTAAAGTTCCTCTAGATAAAACGAATTACAAGTATTTCTTCGGCCTTTAAAATAGAAGAATGAATTCTGGGGGAATTCCATTGTTCCTAAAACAGCAGAGAAAAGTATGCAAGAAGGAATGAAAATATGCAACCCAGAGAAATAAAAAGACAAACAAAGCCTGAGGTTGATGGGATTTTTAGGAAAACCGTGTTAGCTTAGCTACAGAAGTAGGAACTGCTTTCTTAGGAAAGAGAGTGATCTGTAGAAGAGGGGGCGAGGTTCATGTACAATCAACTAGTCAATATAAATCCCTGAAGAAAAGTATTTCTTCCTGCCATTAACAGCAACTCAAAACTACATCCAATGGATTGAAACCTCATATTTCTAAGTGTAAAGAAATTTTAAAAAAAAATCTGGCAGGTATCTTTAAATTACTGCACTATATCTGAGTGATAACAGTTTTGTTTGGTGATGTAGCCAGAGAAGAACAGCACGCGCTTTCTGAACACCCAGTCAGCTGATCAATACATAAGGCTCTCCAACAGACCAGGCAAGATAAGGGAAGACATTACAGAAACAGAGCAAAAATAGGGGACTTACAGTGGAAAAGGTTCAGGGTAAGAGAGACAGTGGCAGATAACACATTAGCAAAGCAGGGAGCTGCTGGGATGGACATGAGGCTGACTCCGAGGAGGTAACTGGAACTTCCCAATCACTTCCCAATCAATGAGATTGGAAAAAACCTCTGAGAACATCAAATCTAACCTGTGACCCAAAACCCCCATGTCAACCAGACCATGGAACTGAGTGCCACATCTAGGTTTTCCTTAAACATCTTCAGGGACAGTGACTACACCACCTCCCTGGGAAGACCTTTACTCTCCGTGAAGAATTTCTTCATAATGTCCAACCTAAACCTCCTCTGGTGCTTGAGACTATGCCCTCTTCTTCTCCTATCGCTTTTTGCCTGAGAGAAAAGACCAACTCCCACTGACTACAGCCTCCTTTCAGGCAGCTGTAGGGAGTGATAAGGTCTCCCCTAAGCCTCCTTTTCTCCAGGCTAAACACCCCCAGCTCCTTCAACAGCTCCTAATAGGACTTGTGCTCCAGACCCTTCCCCAGCTCGGTTGCGCTTCTCTGGGCACGCTCCAGCACCTCAATGTCCTTCTTGTAGTGAGGGGCCCAGAACTGGACACAGCCCTCAAGGTGTGGCCTCACCAGTGGCAAGTACGGGGAGACAATCACTGCCCTGGTCCTGCTGGCCACACTATTGCCGATACAGGCCAGGATGCCATTGGCCTTCTTGGCCACCTGGGCACGCTGCTAACTCATGTTCAGCTGCTATCAATCAGTACCCCCAGGTCCTTTTCTGATGGGCATCTTTCCAGCCCCTCTTTCCCCTGTAGTCCTTCACGGGGTTGTTGTGGCCAAAGTGCAGGACTCGGCACTTGGTCTTTTTGAACCTCGTATCATTGGATTCAGCCCATCGATCCATCCTGTCCACCTCTCCTTCAGCAGAGCCATCCTACCCTCCAGCAGATCGACACCCCCCCCCAACTCGGTGTCATCTGCAAATTTTTCAGTGGTAGTCTCGATCCCCTCATCCAGATCATCAATAAAGATATTAAACAGGACTGGGCCCAACACTAATCCCTGAGGGACACCACTAGTGACTGGCTGCCAATTGGATGTGGCACCATTCACCATGACTCCCTGGGCCATCTGTCCAGCCAGTTCTTAACCCAGCAAAGAGAGCACCTGTCCAGGCTGTGAGCTGCCAGCTTTTCCAGGAGGATGCTGTGGGAGACGGTGTCAAAGGCTTTGCTGAAGTCCACAGCCTGTGGTAGACAACATCCACAGCCTTCCCCGCATCCACCAGGCGGGTCACCTGGTCATAAAAGGAGGGGCCAACACTCCTTGAGCTCTGCAATGCATCCTCAGGGACTCTGTACAGAAGACACTGAAGCTGCCCTTGTTACTGAAGTTTGTAACAAGCACACAGACACAAATCTTCCCTCACCCTTCTATGCAGAAGTCCTAACTTCTGCAGGATACAAACATGCGGATTCTGTTACAAGGCAAGACAGGGCTTCTGGAAATTATTTTTCATTAATAAATATTTTTTAAAAATCAAACAGATTCTTCACTAAATATTAAGTGAAAGAAATTAGCTTCATTTCAAGCATGTTCAAATTCTGCCAACGAGTTGCTCAGAAGTATTTATTTACCTCTAACTTACCAGTTCCTTTTATTCTATTTCACTCTTGAAATACCTTTTTCTGTGCAAATATAAATCCTGTTAGTTATACTAGACTTCAAAATTCTTTTTCTAATTCAAACCTCAAACTTCATCTGGGTTTTGGGCATCAGGTGAATCAATCTTTCTAATTTATATTCCCATGTGTGTATGTAATCAATGAATGGTGTCTCTGAGGGCTTGTAGGAGAGAGACTCCTCTAGCTAAATTTAACTGCCTAATTAATCCAACATCATGTTTCTCTGCTTCAGTTTTCATCAAATTAAGTCTTTATATGGCACTGTGGAAATACCAATGGGAAATGAGGGACACACAAATAGAAATGGAAGATAACCAAGGAAAAGAATGGTAGAAAAAAAGAACAGAGCAATGAACAGGAGAGAAACTTTGGTGCAACAGGATGAAAAGCTGCCACAGATCATGTTCCTATGAACATTTCCTCTTTTGGTAAAGCAAAAATGTAAGGAAACAACTGCTTGTCTGCATTCAGCTGCATATATTTAGGCGGGGACAAAAATGGATGTTTTCTGCTGCTTCACCATTTTTGCAGGTATACATTTCAAAGCACAGTTAAGCCTTTAAAACACAGCACAAGAACAGCCTTTCAGTATTGATGCTGAAGAATATTTATAGCTGACATGGAAAAAGAAAACTTTAGGGAGAAAAAAGCACTGCTTCCTGTAGCATCTTCCACCTTACAGAGATGACAAGTACAATTTGCTAAGAAATTGCTAAGCTTCATCTTTTGGTTTTGAAAGTGATGTGCAGCTGTCTCAGGACAAGTTCAAGTTACCTCTGGCAAATCTTAAAGGAGCAGGTTTATGTGACACCAAAGGTTCTTTCTGAAATTAACTGAGAGGAGAAAAATACCATGTGATAGGAAGTATTACTGGAAAACATGGACTGAGGTGCATTTTAGGAGCAATGGAACTATGACAATAACAGATGAAAGTAAAAATTTATAGGAGGATACAGATTCAGCTGCAGAAAAGTCTGCCCATTGGTAACCCTATATTGAGAAATCTTATGTCAGGAAGAGGTTTTGATAAATTTCAACCAGGACTGGGAACTGGTGCTCTACTTAAGAAATTCCTTGAGCAAGAAAGATTTTAAACTGTCTTCTTGGATGTGAACTTTCACTCTCCCTAAAAGCCCTACTGAAATTTTCATTTGGAGGCCTACCTTCCAAATGACCCCAGCTGCTTCTGCTCTCTCTGGCGTCAAGTTTCCCCTTTGCAATGGAGGTATACTCAGAGACAGGATTCAAGGGAGCCAGGATCCAGAGGACATTAAGTGGGCAAGGGACTTCAATATCCTGTCACAGAACTTCCAGCAATGCTACAGTATTAGATGAAATGCAATCCCAAAACCAGACATTGTGGTTTTGGATGAGTTTTTTTAAAATTAATTTTGTCATTACCAAATGTATCTGATAGGATTATCTGCCTGCCATTGGTTTCTTATGCAGACGACAATATACTTCAAAAACAGAGAAAGAAAAATCTTTGAAATCTGTTCTTAAAGATGTCAGCAATAGAAGACAGCAACAGAACTGGAAATACTACTTCAATATTCCTAAACAAGAAAAAAAAAGGGGGAAACTGTATTGTGAGAATAATATGCAATTTCATGATTGAAAACTTACATTTGAAAAGGATTTTTTTCCAACATTCACTAAATACATTACCCAGAATAACTCTTCACAATTCAATATACACAGGGATTGTTCATTGACGTCAAATTATGAAGTAATTTTATGTTATTTTCTTTTCTTTTATGGATGAATGGAGTTATATGAACAATTACTTCTAAGCAAAAGTACTGCTTTTCACTTCCCCATGCTCTTTCTTTCCCTAGAAAAGTTATCAGAACTGCTGGAAAATACTTTTTTTTTTCTTTTTGATTGCATTCACCAAAGGAGTCAAGACTTAAAATTGAACTCATAAATTTTTAAGGCAAATGGCCAAGACCAGTTGTTCTTTCAGAAAATCTTGAATTATCAGAGCACAGGAGAACCATAGACAAAAGTGTTTGAAAAAATCTAGAAAATATGCCCCTGCAACATGCAGTTCTGTGCAATTTGAAATTATCATTCCAGACAAAGAACCTGATATGTTTATGAAAAAACAATGCTTTCTATTATTTCCTTTGGTAAGTGAATGGGGCTTATGCCTTGAAAAAATGCTGTCTAGATTCTTCCCAATTTTCTCTGTATTCCAGAATCAATTGAATTTTCTCTGGATACCCCCCATTTGCTTTAGGTTCTCTATACAGTCACATCTAATTGCTGATATAAGTCTTGTTCTAGAGATACCTCCAGAACACATTTTTACTACTGCACTTTTGAGTAACATTGGAGCCAAGTGTGAATCTGCTCCTACTCAAATCATTTAAATTAGGAGTTAGGTGGGTTGATTATACATCAAAACTCTTCCTTATTTTTCTTTCTGTTATTACACCCTTGTCACCTAGCAGATAGCTAAAGTATTGAGCCTTGCAGCTTGTGTTTTGTAGGAATATCTGGTGATAGGTTAGGTATGTCTTTGGCACAATTTTGTTTTCTCATAAATATTGCATGAAGCTTTGTTTTCCAGACATTTTTGGTTATAAAAAGCAAGAGTAGATAGTTCCTTCACTCACAGGTCTCAGGTACTTTCAGCAGGATTCCACCAAAATATTGGGAAATGTTTTTTCAGGCCACCCTACAAGTGTTACCCTAGTCGTCGTCATTGTTGTTGTCGTTGTCATCATCATCATCACCATCATCATTTTGAAAAGAAAATTTTGCCTCCCTAATGCCAGAGAACTGTTGTTGCCAAGGCTTTTGATTCAACTTCTAAACTAGATCTGGAATCCAGGTGGGCACTGTTGGACATGAGGCATCTTGAGACTTTTGTTTAACCTATGAACTGCCACTGACATTTACCTATTGACAATTCAATATTACTGAAATCTTAATGATTTAAAATCCAATCATAGGCATCTCTTTCAGAACATTGAAAGTTGCAAAAGTTCTTCATATACTTTTCATTAGCCTTTTCTCCATTTGCTTCCTTTCAGACTTAATTCCTTCAGGAAAAAATGCTTGAGGAAATACTGCTTTAAAAAGTTATGAATACATCTTCTACTTTGAGTTAAAATGTAAACATATTTACCAACAACTTCCTGAAGGTTTGGTATTCAATTTAGGGTTCCCTATTTTTTTTTTCCTTTATGCTCAGAAAGCTGTGTTCAGTTTGAAACCAGACCACCCAGACATTCTTTCTATTTATGTCTATTTATCTCTATTTATCTCTATTTATTACTATCTCTCTATTTATTTACAAATCTTGCATAGGGAAATTCCAGGGAAAGAGGTATGGGTTCCCATGATGTTACTGGAAAAAGAGATAACTACCTCTCAAAACACATTTTATGAAGGTGAGGTTCCTCCTTTACACAAAACACTACCGGAAAATTATATGCATATTTTATAAAAGAAAATGAAATCCTTCGGGTCTATGAATTAAGAAGTGTTTGACTGTTTTCTGCAGAACTTATAAGTTTAACTGTGTTGTAACTGTAAGATGTACAGTATCACTTCTGAATGACCAATTCTGTTCTTAAGCTGAAAAAGTCCAAGTCTGTAGAACGCAGTCTAAAACAATCTGGACAGGATACTTTCAGAATCGTTGCTAAACTGTGAGAAGACTGAATGGCTGCCAGCCTGGATTTTTATTGTGGTAAGAGTTGATGTCTTGTCTACAATGTCTGATTGTAGTAGCTAATGGCATTTTGTGATTTGAAGTAAACTGGGTGTAATTCATTTATCTCCTTTGAAAAGTTACTCTACAAAAGGTGTCATCCACTAAAGAGCTACAGTTTTATGGATCACCTACGCAGCTGGACTGGTTACTGCTGGTGTGCACTTTCATCCTTCAGTGAATTCTGGAATATGATGGGTACGTCTGAAAGTTTAATTACAATTTCATTAACTCCAGTGGTGATTTCATCTAATTTGTTCTGAAAAGATCTCAAAGAAGTGGAAGAATTTTATAAAAATAATGCTGTAAAATAACAGCCCATATCTTTATAATTGTTACATATTTTTAAGTCATACTTCTCTGAAATACAAGGATTGTATGTCAGAAATAAACTGTGATGGGTTGAAGAATCAAGGAGATAAAGGTCCTCACAGTATATAAATTTTAGCAAATCTTCCACAAGACTTAAACTTCTAGCTAAATATAGTCCAATAATCCAAAAGAGAAAGGTCCACCAAAAATGGTTCCATGAAGAATTACATATGAAAAGGAATACTTCTCTGAATTCTGTGAATCCTTGGCCTTCGAGGCAGTTTCCACTTGAACTCAAAGTGACCGTGGGGCCTAATTTGGTCCTCCCAGTAATGATGTGCATTAACAGGGATGAGCTCTTAGTTTGTTTATTCATTGCAGGCCTTGATGAGCTCTTGATTTCAAATGCTGCTTTGAGATACTGTCATTAAATCAATGATTAACATTCAAATGAGTCAGTATAACTGGAAACACATTGAGTAGAAAGATGTAGTAATATAGGAACTTATTTGTTTTTTCTTAATGGTATGCATTTTTTAATAAGAAATTATTTTGCTTTATAGTGAGGCAAAACAAAATATACTCTAGAAAATAGCTAGCATCAAAGATGTTCAAAGGTATAGTACAATAAAGCATGAAAACTATTTTGCCTGAGGGGAATTAAGCTCACAATGGAATATGAGGAACAGGCCTACCATAACATGCCTTCATGAGCTCTCATGCTGTGCCTGTCATTATTTGAACATTGCCATGAGACATATCCAGCTGCCTCATCTGTCCATCCTCTTCCCAGTGCAATGCCCACACATTACACATCTTTGGAACACTGTAATTGTCTTTCTCCCATTTGGTTGACCTACTTTGCTCAATATTCTTTTTCCAAGGTGATATGTCAAAAGACTGGAAGAGATTGTTTATTTTTAAACATTTCTTCCCCATTATTGCAGCCTTCTACATGCTAAAAAAATAACCCTTTGTTAGAAGAAGGCTGACATAGATTCCCAAAATGAGAAATGATTGGTGGTGAGGATCCAATGTTACTGCTGGACTATGACTCCACCCTCATCCAGATCAGGGCATACTATGAAATACCAGAGGTGATGTTCTCAACAGAGAAAGGAAGTCCAACTAAACAAGCACCTTCCCTGAATCAAGGATAATGCCATCACATCTTCCACAGCTTTTGGTTTGGCAATTTAACCACCTAATTAAATCAATCCTTTCAAGCAGCATGGCCTAATCACGCTGCCTTCAGGTTGCCTGTTGTAAATTTCTTCTCCTTTTCCATCTTCTTGTTTCTTCTACCGTGTGTCTTTTAAATTCTTTTAAGTTCTTCTGGGTAGAAACCGATGCTGCTGTGAGACCCAGGGTCTACTTAGCTGACCTACTTAGTACAATCACTCTTAGAAATTGAGTGTTGTTCCCCTGAAAGATCCAGCATTGAACAATGCTGAAAATTATCAAAGCAGATTTACTTCCTTTCTTACAGTAGATCCACATGTTCCTAACATGCCTGGTATCTCACAGATGGTACATGTGTCACTTTTAATGTATTTTAAAAGCCTTTTTTTCTGTCCAAGCCTTAGGGTGCAATTAAATAAAGCAAATACAACCAAGACTAGTGTATGAAGGCAATGCATTAAGCACTTTGCATCCCAGGATTACATATGGATGTTTCTTTTCAAAATTCTCATATTTGTCATAAATGTAAATGGTTTTGACAGGAGGTAAATGCTTAAGCCTGTCCTTTTTTTGACCTGAGTATCTCTTTTAGGGCTTCATATTCTTACTGTACATAAATAAAGATAACTAATGATGCACAGGAGAAAAGAGGACTTCTAGAAACTGTTCTGTATACAACTTAAAGGGGAAAAAAAGCACTTGAAAAATTAAGGCTGAAGTTATGAGCACTTCTCCTTGAACACACTAATTTTTGATCTTTTCTTCTGCTTTTCTTCCAGTTGGGCTGAGGAGATTCTCATGTCATCAACTCAATAATTATCTTGTAACTGACAATCATTTTATTTACCCTAAGATTTTTTAAAGAGCATTTGGTTCTGCAAGAGAAAAAAAAAATTTTTTTCCATGTTCTTTTTGGTGTCCTACTGATTTGACTGACAAGGTATCAAACATATATATTACCTAAAAGTTGCAGAATGACAGTATATGTTTTAATATTGAGATAGTATTGAGAAATTCTGGTGAAAATAAGTAGGGTTTGGACAGAGAAACATTTTGTTTGGAGTTCTACTTAACTGTTTTCTAATATTATCATCACTCAAAAAGTGGCATCTTCCTTATTCTCTTTGACTACTGGGACTACGTCACCAGCGTAAAAAATCTAATGATATTGGCAATTCAATTAAAATCCAAGACTCGGATTGATGTTGAACTGCTCCACCTCTAGTCTGACTTAGAAGTTACCCTGCACCTGGGCATCATCCCTCCAGCTATTCTCTGTTCACTGACTATTCTGTCAGTGACCATTGGTGTCTGCTCTGCAGTGCCCAGTGTAGACCCCTGGATATACCACTGTGACCCTCCTGGCTCCCACCTTACCTGTAAACTCCAGGGAGAACAGGAATAGGCAAGAACTGAGCCAAATGTTTTCTTCCAGGGAGCTATAGAAAGCACAAGAAACGTTATTTACCCTTTCAGAGGGCAGGATGAGAAAGGCACTAAAAGACTATAGGGAATGAGTGTGTTTCCTCATGTCCTCTCCCTGGAGGAGGCCTCATTTGAAGAGTATTTGCCTTAGCAACTAGGATTAAGGATTTCTGAAATCCTTGTCAGCTTTTCTCCTGTATGAAAGACAGAGGAAGAACAGTATTGAGCAAAGCCTAAATAAAAATTAGAGTTGAATGCACAATGTAAGTACTAAATAGATTTACTTCAATGAGGAACAAAATGGTTCCAGCTCAACAGGCTGCTTCACATTTCATGAATATCCATGACTAGTCCAATTAAGCCCCAAATAAACACTTCTCCAGCTGAACTGATTCACTTTAATGGAGGAAAGAAATGCTGTCAGGTCTGAAAATAATCCTTTCCTGCATTGTATGCCTTTGGTGAAGAAAATAGTCAGGCTAGTTCCAGCTAAGCCAATTGCATGAGCTAACTTATGATATTTCATTAGAACACAAAACAAGGGCTGATCTGAGTTTTTCTGAAGTTTTCTAATAAGTCAGTTTTGATTTTGAAAATATGAAACAGACACTACACACATAAATATAAATTCATCTTCACCCAAAATCGTATTAAAGAAAAGGAATTCTCTATAATGAATTCAGCAAAAAAGCAATAGTTTCACCCTTGACATGTTTTTACTTGTCTATTGGAAATCTGAGACTCTGACTGGAAGCTACCAGAAGATCAGATGAGTTATTAAGACCACATGGTAAAAAACAGAGTGATTATGAAAAAGTTGACTATGGTATTGCTAAGGAAATGTGTTACTTAGCATTATAGCCTTTGGTGCAGCAAAGCTGCACCCAGCTCCCCTTCCTCTGAGTTCACCTGCTCTCCATTTGTTGTGTAGTTCTGTGGTTTACACCACATTCATTAGCTTTGCATTTTCTAGTAGAGATATAAATCTGCTGTATCAACTCACCACATAAACCTATTTTCTTTGTGGGAAATTATTCTATTTGCAGAGGAAAAATGAGGATGATTTTTTTACTCTCTCGCTTCTTTTTATGTTCAATAGTTCATTAATTTTCAGGAAAGATCAAAAGCTTCCTCAGCCTTCTGAAAAAATTGATGGGCACTGTCAAAACATCCATGAAACGACATTTTTTTCACATGGGTATAAAAAGATCTCATTGTGTTTAAATACAAAGAAATCCAAATCTTACTCTAAGGTAATGCATCTTGCAATTGCCTGCTTTTAAAAGCTGAAGAATGCAAAATGCTGGTCTATAGATGCAATATTATGAACAACAAAACTGGCAGCAGACCGTACAAGACTTCTGACACAAAATAAATCTGTCCAGATCAGATATGACCAGGAATTTTTTAATAACTGCATGACTAAACTTTTAAAGGAATGAGAAATGAAGGTTACTACATGCATCTTGTGTTTTTAATAGTTGAACCTCTTTAACTCTCTTCTTGATTGCCATAATTCTAGAGAACACGAACTAGCCTTTGCTTTCAGGGACACTTTGTTCCTTTTTAGGTTGTCGTGAAAGAAAGTCAAGAGGTGACATAATCACACTTTATCTGGGTGTTATTCACCTCCCTCAGTTTCAAATATTGCTAATGTATATGTTTAAAGAAAGCTCTTAAGCTGCCACTCATTTGTGTTGCCCATCTGCGGCCTTCAGCTACGGGCTGTGCCAGTAGACAGCTCTCCCAGTACCGAGGACTGGCCACCACACAGACAGCCCCACCAAAAGCAGTAAAAGCAGGGTATGAGCAGCTAACAAACCTCCTAGGTAGTCTTTGAGAGTAGTCAGGTAAATACTAATTTTCATCATCTGTTTCATAGCTACAGGTAACTGTGTGATCACTAATATTCAGCTACCTGCTAACACTTTAAATAAAACTCTCTGGAGTTGCTCTTAAACAGTGTATGTGTTGTAGGAAAAAAAATATTGTCTTTTATGACACTGAGTTATATCAGCAAATAAACAGACTAGTTTTCAGATAAGGACGGATTTTGTTCGGGCTTCATGCACAAGAAGCAAAGTCCAACCAAAATGTAAGAACAAAACAATTGCTTTAAGTTGAACTTAATTATGCCAAATTTGTATTCATATTTTAGCACTTGAGTGAGCATTTGACAGCTTGTGAGGTGGTAGGTGACTGCAGAGGAAGCTGTGAAACAGGTATTGCCTTTACACAGGTTAGCAGGAGAGCTGAGAAAATTCACAGTCAAAGCAGCCTCAAGGGTCCCAAAACATGGGTGTGTGATGTAAAGTAGCCTCTGATTACCACACTGTAGCTTGTTTTACATGTCAAACCCAGGTAGACTCAGCTGCCAAGCTCAGCTCACAGTAGGGATTACAGGTTTTAAACTCTGAGGGGGCATTTGAACCTGGGTTCAGGTTTTGAACTGTGTCAGTAGCGAGTGCATGAAGCCTCCAGACCTCCAGACTAGGCTGCTCATCAACGTCAAGTCACCAAACACTAGACCTGCCTCCCAGCAAAGGCTGAGTGTACACACATAGACAGTAAAAAAGATAGGACTTGCACCTTTAAGAACAGCAGTGCATTTAAAGAAATTAGATCAGTCAGAATTGTGATCCATTTTACATTTGGCATTTCAATCAGACATGGATAATTTACTTCTCCAAATAAATAAGTACTTTCATGTATCTTACTCCAGAGTGTTTGAAGCATACAGTTCTATCAGTGGAATGCAGTAGTTTATTTATTCTGAACCGGGATAACATAAATAGATAATGACTAGTAACCTACTTAAATACACGGGTGAAAACTAATCAAGAAATAACATTTGGCTCCAAAAAGACAACACACATGTGAAACCCTAGTCCTGCTCTGATAAATCACTGCTAATTTAAAGTATAATGTCCTATGACCCACAGAGGTGCTTGCATACATATTTATGTTTCATGCAATATGAAATACTTCCTTTCTATAGCAATTTATATGGCAGACAATTCAGTTTTCTCTGTTGACAACAATAGAAGCTTATTCTGGAAATGCATCTATTTGCATAGTAGTCATTGGTTTATTTAGGAAAAAATGAAGTTTACAAAGTTCACGTATTACAAATTTAACCTTTGAAAATTACAAGTGTCAAGATGAGAGCTATAATGGATCACAGTGTCTATGCTACAACACATTACCATGTTTGTTTTCAAGTAGTCAAGGGAGTCCAGATAATTTTTAGAATTTAATCACTCAGGTTCATAATCATAAATACACAACTCTACAGCAGAAAGCATTAAAAAGACAAACCATCTTCTGGGTAAGTGTTATGAGATAGCGGAAGAAAGCCACAATGTTTCTAATTGATACTGGAATGGAAAAGCTTTTAAGAAATGTAATTACCCTTTACTGATGCAAATCTTTCTTGTCATGACAGAATTCCTAAAACATGTTTTTCAAGGCTATTTGTCTTTCTAGAAAGACAGTCATAATCATTCGAAATGGATTGCAAACTAATACATCAGTTTTAATACACTAAATCAAAGAAAAATACTACAACTTTGATATGTTCAGCTCTAATGAATATTTGCCACAACTGGGCTCAAAAATAAATGTCTTACTTGCATATGTAGAGTAATTCTCACTGAAAAATACCATACCTACACTTTTACAATTGATTTATTTTCAAAGCTTTCAGCTGAAGAACAGGATTGATGAGGAACAGCATGTGAGCTTAGAAATTATCAAGAGTATCTGGCCTAGAAATTCTTTGATGCAGTACTTACAGACTTGGTGCAAATGCATCTTATCAGGTGGCTGCTTCTACTTTAAAGAAGATTCAATTTTCTCATGAGAGATGTGTCCCCTGTATGTACCCCACTGAGATTTAGGTACCGTTAAATGCAAATATATTGCCAATTCCATATTCTTCAGATATCTATTTAAAACTGGTAGTAAATTTCATTCCTTAAACAATATGGATGTTCACTGGTTGAAAGGTTATGCATTAAAGTAAAACTACCTGTAACAATTCAGAGGATATTTTTTAACCTTGCTTAACATTTTAATGAGAAACCTTTCATGTTCCTTTCTTACCAGCAATCAAGACAATGAATCTGACTTGAGTTGTCCAGGAAGGGGATTGTAGAGTAATTTCAAAAGCTTACATTGTCATAGACAAATTCTCATTAAGGGAGTAAGAACATTTTTATGACTTGTCTCAATTTAGGAACTTCTACAGGAAGAAATGTCAGGGAGTCAAGATTCATAGGGTATGTATATACAAGGCAAAGCAAAAATGTAGTAAAAGAATGAGGTAAACACTCAGGAAAATAGAATTTCAATGAAACTATGGTCAAAATATCTGTCTCACTGTATTGCATGAATTGCATAAGAAGAATTCATCTCACCTGCCTACAGACATCTGGAATGTACATCTTCCTTCACAGATGAACTAGTTAGTGAGATACCTTTTTTTATGTGGAGAAATACAGGCATCTCTGAGGAATTTGTCTCATCCTAAGGTAAAAATGTAACTAGATCTGATGAATCATGTCCTGAAAATGCCTATTTTCTTTCTCCTCTGGCAATAAGGATACCTGGCTCAGACACAGCATCTACAGTTAGGCAAGACAAAACCCACTGAAGCTGTTCAGCCTCAGAGCACTGATATGCAGGGGAGCTCTCTCCAGGAGACAGTCCAGGCCAGCAAGGTGCAGCACTTCTGATGGAGTACCTGCTATCAGGCTTTTGCAGTGCAGTGTTGAGAGATCTCACTTGGGCCCAGAAATAAATTATGAACTCTTCAGGTATAACTGTCAGGTAAGTCATAGGTCTATCATTCCCAAAGACTTTGTCCAATTCTTTCTTTAAACAGTTAAGGCATAGCTGTGGGCTATTAATGCAAAGGAAGAGACTGTCCTGTAGACTTCCACATCTGAGGTATCATCAGTAATCCCTCTGATAGACAAGGAAGAGAAATAAGCCTTTTAATGGCATACCTTATTTCTTTCTAATATGAAACAGGCCACATTTGGCTTAGAAAATTGTTGCTATTCTCCTTTGACAATACTTGGAGTTTGAGGTGGTAGCTCGGATGTTTGTCTCTAGCCTGTAGACTTGATTGGATGTGATGAATGTCAAACCAAGTCTGAGGGAAAAAAATCACTGAAGTCAAAAGAGGAGAGAGCTCAGCTTGTATAAGGAGGATTCATAAGGGCTCAGATACAGATATGTTGAAGAGACAATTTGAAAAAAACCCCTGCATAATAAAGGTGAACCCTTTATTCTGAGAATCTCCTTTTTGTAATGTACACATTTTCCTCTAGGTAAAATGTAAAGAAAGATGAGACAGGTTACTTCCACTGACCATCATGTGAATGTGTACAGGGCTAAGAAGAATAAAATCGAGTTTATCAACAAGAGGCAGAAATATGCAGTTACTGAAGTGGAGAATTTCTATGTTGTTGATTTTGTAGTACTGGTCAGAAAAAAAAGATAACTGTACCTCTAGTAATCCCCATAGCCAGTCCACCAAAACAAGGTTTGGCTCAATATATCAGTTTTACAGCCTCTGCCATTAGGAACACACTGAACTTTATTAAAAATTCAATAAATGTACTCAGTAAACGCATTACTGGGAACTACTAGAAACTATTTAATCAATATCAAAGACAGAGAACAACCAGCTTTAGACCCCGATACTAAGGCAAGCATTATATTATTTTAATATAATTTCCTTGTTTGAGTGACCAGCAACATGAATTCTTAAATCCAAAAATGTAGTTTAACCTAATAAATTTTTTCTAAAATCCAAATTTAGTTTTAGACTTAGTTAAATCCCAGCAAATGTTTTCAGGGTGACACAGTGAGAATCACAGATGATATGGATGGACCTCACAAAGTGGCCTCCATTCCAGCATCTTGGTATTAAAGAGGCAAATAAAAATCAAATACAGATGTAGCAAATGCAGTCAGAGCCACAGAATTTCTACTCCAGCATCTCACTGAAACCTGAAGAAATGTGAAAGAAAGGTGAAGATATTTTGAGATGGACCACAACTAGCAATGTGAAGATAGAAATTTACAGCTTGTTTAGCACTACACTGTATGTCAACAGAAGGCTATCTTATTAAGAATAAACATTCCAACTTTGCCTTTTTCACATCAAGAAAGGTAAATCTGATTTGAGAGGCATTTCCACAAGTATGATCATCGTGACATTTAAAATCAATTACAAAGGTACAAGTAGGACTAACACTACTGGAAAGGCAGAGAGAAAAATTGATTTTACTAAAATCTCGCTTTTCTACTAAAGCTTTGGTGGGTAAGCACTAATATTATTTTTTGACATCACTAACATTATCTATATGTACCATGATTGAGGATGTGACATTTCAGTCCACTGGTATCTGTCTCTCCAAAGCAGAAAAAACAAGTCAGCTTGTTATAACAAACTCAGGGGAGTATGTCAACAGCATTTGTTTTGCTTTGGAGCCATGTTCGTAGCAATAATGAAGTACAAAGTAGTCAGCTTGTTTACATTCTTATTATACATCCTCTGAATAACAACTGTCATTAAGAAAAAAAAAATTCCTTTTTCCATAGAGACAAAAAATTCAAAAACATTTTTAATCACTTAAATGTTTGTCACCTAAATTTTATTTAGCACATTTTACTTCTATTTAATTATAAATAGTCAGTTAAACTGCAATCCTTGATTTCTTTTTCACATGTAAATGGATAATAATGTTTCAAATATTTTGATACTACCATAAGAGTATTATAAGATTTTCAGGGAATTACATTAACTAGACTTCTACACTTTCATGTTTAGTAACATCATTCTAGTTAAACTACTTTGGAATAATCATTAAGTGAATGGAAATGCTTCATATAGATTGTAACGTAGTGTTGATGAAGTTACAAAACCTACCACGTGGCAATGCAAGAACATCATACAGTTATTTAGTTAATTGCTAATAATCGCAATTTTTCAGAAAGCTACCGAGCTGCTTTGCACACTAGCCAGTCCTTTTGGGGCTGCAATAGTTTGAAATTGTTTTAGCAATAGCAAGAGGAAAGTAACTCTTCCTTTGATTCAAGGAAGGTACAAAGTCATCGCAGTGAAACTATTCCAAGGAGGCACAAGCAGCTTCTGGCATACTGTGGAGAAAGAGCTTTAAAAACAGCCAGTTCATGCTCTGCAGTATCTCACACTTGTGCTGCTCCAGCTTCAGGCTGTTGCGCACAGAGAAAGTGAGGAAATAAAGGGTTAAAACCACAAGCTATGACAGTTCTCACTTCACTTCTTTTAAGTGAAGCAAACCTCTTGAGACAGCTAGTGAATGAGATGGTTCCTAAAAATAAAAATCAAATGGAGTCTTTTGTCAGTAGAAGCAAACCCAGTACCTCTTCACCTCCAGAAGTGCAGGTGGGCACACAGCAGTGGTTGAAGCAGCAGTTACTTCACAAGAAAAATATTAACTGATGCTCAAATTCCATATCACAGCTTAAGGGAGAAATTTCAGTGGAAAATGGAAAGCATCAGTCATCATAAGCATAAAATTATAAATCCTTCTGCCACCAGTGCTGCTAACTGTCCTTCAGCTGTCAATGTGATGTGCTCAGGTAAGAAGGCAAGTGGTTCCAGATCACTAATACCAGAAGATCAGTAGCTGCACTCTGCGCAAGATTACCCACTTTCACTGTGTGTAGGACTCTGTGTATGATGCCCGAGCTCATTACAGGTCTTAATTGTTTGTTTATCCCTCTATCATCTTCTGTCTTCTCTTCTACACCTGAAAAGTTTGTTTCCTAAAATGACGACATGTGGGAACTTTGAACATTATATTTTTTCTGTATAGGAACATAGGGGAAATGCAACAGCCAACTTGGAAAGTCCTTTCCTTCAGGGCCTCAAGTACAGAGACACCTCTGTGGCCTTCTGAGAATTTTAGTTGATACAGGATTAATTTCAGTGATAATCAGTTCTAGAGATGATCAACCTCAGATCAAGGATCAAGTTCAACAATTGACTATTGACATTCTCCTGGGTTAAGAATACTAAGTGTTCCAGACACAATGCTAATTAGCTCTTTTGCTTATGATAATGACCCTGAATTTAGAGTTTGGTCATCAAAGACATGATGGGTTGGGTTTTTTTCCTTCCTGCTTATCACTTGTACATATTTCTCTAAGCCACATATGGCATAGATGTGATATAGATGTCCCCTACCCACTAAAAATGATGTTGCTCTTCCATCACCCATGGGAAAATAATCTTTCTCGGAAATAAAATTTAAAAGGCAAGATGTTTTTCAGGGAACATTTCATAGCAGATGGCAATAATGTGTCTTTGATATGGACTTGAGAACATTGCTATATCCTGCTAGATTGTATTTCACATTTGTAGAAAGAGACAGAGATCTGCTGCAGAGTGATTGCAAAATTAGATGCCTTGTGTATGGTGTTTGCAGTCTGGTTAAAATGCCATTTTCTTTCTTGGAAGGATTTGTCTGGGCCTACAGTTTACTACTGACTGCATAGACCAGTACCTGTTTTTTGAATGCAAAAGCCTCTTTTGCTCAAAATCTGTTATAAGCACAGAGTTTCTCAGATTTATTGTCCACTCAGCGTCCAAATAAGACGGAAAAAATACTATAGTAGCAACTTTTTTGTGGTAGGTCAGCAAATTTTATTTCTTTTGCTGTAATAGTAGGAAATTTAGAGAATGTGGAAATCTCCACCACTGGAAGAAACCATTCATTAGCTTAACACTGTTAGATATGCAAAATCATGACTAATTTCTGCTGGGATGGCAACTTAGGTCAGATCTATTTCTTGGTTCGAGTAGGAAGTTCTCTGGCACAGCAACTGCACAGTAACTCACAAATTAAATGACTGTATGAAGAGTTTTTAACAATAACTAAAAGCTCACTTTAAAAATTATTTGTCTACATTAAGGAAACATATTGATACTGATGTTTGTCTTTCATAAAATGTAAGCATGAATAAATAATATTGAATCATGAATAAATAATTTCTCCTAAATTAATTCCTGGACAATTCCATGGAATCTCATTATGTGAATCAGTTTTTAATCTCATTTCATGATACAAGTAACTGTGACATGCTTAGGTTAGATTTTATTTTGATAAGTTGTTCTGTAAATTATACAATAGTAGTCAACTCCATAATTCTGCTAGTGATAGAGCAGCACTTGCTACTCTGTATTTAAATAGCCATTTAAAGTACACTCTGTACTATGAACATATTCCTTCTTCACTGAGTATGCACATGCATTTGACATTTACCAAGTGTACATTAACTGAATTATATTAATTAAAATACAGTCAGACTGATTCTTACGTGCCACCTTGTGGAAAATCAATGAAACTTTCTTATCCAACAGCTGATACTAAAAATTCTGAACTCACAAAGAGCTGTTGGAAATTATAAAAATAGCTCTTAAAAAGGATAAAATACTGCTGCAACAAGATATAAGTTCTGACAATTTATTTGTATAGCATCTTTCTGCTACAACAAATAACTGAATGGAAAAAAATACGGCATATTTCTGTCTGAGGCTTCCTACCAGCATATTTTCACAATGGATTTCTCTAAATGTGGCCAAAACACACTTCAAAGCTGAAAGAGTTAAAAGGTGTCATTCTTAACCAATGACCATAGAGCAAAATGTGTTAATTTAGTTAATAAGAAATCAATTTCAAGCAAAAAGAAAGCTCTGAATACAGTATTTTAAAACCATGATTATGGTACTGGTGTTCTAATTGTGCTCAGATATCTTTTATTATATTTTTATAGGTCCTCTGCAATGTCTCAAACATAATCCGCTGGTAAAATACTCAACATCCATAGTTTACATGTTAAACAATGCAAGCTTTCAGTATTTAATTTAGAAAATCCAGTTGCCACAAGAGAAATCAGAATTATTCCAGCAGAGGTAAAATCTCACCTATTACATATAAAATTGTGTTTCCAGTTTTACTTTCTCCACACATTTGCAGCACCTTCTCCAAGTCAAATGAATGGCCTTCAAACAGGTATCTGGAACGGTGTGTTTTGTAAAAAATATTTGTCCTTGCCTAGATTAATGCACAGAAATGGGAGTAGAGATACTTAATATAATTTCTTAAAGGGTCTATGGGATAATGATGGCATATTAAGAAGTCTAGCAAAAACACAGGGAAGATTATTATCTAGTTTTAAGAGGTTTTGATCAGAGACTTTAGAACTTTGTATTTCAAAAACTGTTTAAAACACTGCTTAGTACAATACGGATGGTATTGTTTGTCACACAGTTAATCACAGTCACCTTTGGTGTAATCCCAGACAGTAGTTAAGAAGACAGAATCTTAGGTAATTAAATGGGAATCCTGAAGGTCCATTAAAGAACAGCAAGGTAAATGAGGTAAAGCATCATAGCATTGACTCAGGCTGAACCCGGAAAACAATGTACTACCATGTAAACTAGAAAGGCCAGAAAGTTCTTGTTTTATACTGCAGATGCCTTCAATGAAACTAAGGCAATAGTTCTGTGGTAATCAGAAGAATTTACCAGTTCAAACAGTGTTTAATCCTGCCTATTTTTTGAACTACCTTCCAAACTAAAACAGCAGTATTTCTCCCAGCCTGTAAGTACTTTTTTTCCTAATTACACATATTTAAAAGACTTTGTGTGTGCCTTATGTAGTTAGTACTAAGTAGACAAATTATTTTAAATTATGGGGGATTTTTTATTCTCAAAAATCATGCAAATATGGAGTGAAATATATCTGATGTTCATGCAATTTCATGCTCTTCTTGGTATGCTCAGAGAAAAGATTTAAATTTCTCTATGACCCCTTCCGTTTCTGGGAAGGGGGCAGTTATGTGGGTTTTTAACTTGTATTTTTCATAACAGTACATTTCCAAAAATATTCCAGTCTCCCAAGGGCACTAATGAAAGGCTATGAGTAGGTTAATGGATTATAATGAAAATCCGTGTGTTCAAATGTGAAAGAAGGAGGGGTGGTTTTTCTCTTTTATTTCTTCACGTCTTTTATTTTCTCTGAACCAAATGGCTTGCTAATGCATTTAGAGCTCTCTCCTGTTGAAAAAAGCTGTGGCTCTAGCTGTGAAACAGCCCAACCTACTCAACAGCACGTTTGCCCTTCTCCCACCTCCTACACTAACCACTCTTTCTTTCCCGGAGAGCCTGTATCACCCAGCTGGCTGAACACAGAAGCAGAGAAGAGTTTGGGCCCCTTTTTTCTGGCCTTTCTGGATAGGGAGATAAATCATAATCTACAGCTTCCCCTCTCCTGAAAATGCAGAGGAACAAATCTTCCTCACTTCAGTTTGCTCACATTTCTTAGCACAGATGAAGGAAAAAGCCAAACAAATCAGGAGGATTTCTGAGGAAACCTAGAAGGGAACAGACAGTATCAAAATGCCAGGAAAATGCAGAGACACAGAAATCCTTCTCTGTAAGACCAACACACAAGTCCAAATGGCCTCCCCATGTCAGTGCTGGACCTATTGCAAAGAGAAAGAATTTCTTCCTAACAGCTACAAATTACTGTGCAAGTTGTTCTAGGTAGGCTCAGCCCCAGTGCTACGGAGCGGTCTTTCCTGAGGAGGCAGCTGAAGATATAAACTACAGCACAGATAATTTTAAATGGCTTCCTAAGAAACTTGCAAATACCTTCTCAAGATTTTATACTTACTACACCTTGAAATGGCCAGTAGGATTTGTCTAGAGGAAAGCAGAAAGATTAACATTTGAAAGACACTTTCAGAGTTCATACACACAATGGCAGAAGCAGGAACTCTAGGATAAAACAATCTTTATGTATCTTCAGTAATACATCCATTAAATAAAACTATTATTTTCTAGGTGATGTGAAAACTTCAACCCCATAATTTGAAGTATAATGTACCTGTTTATTTCTCATTTTCTGTGGCTTTGTGTCCATGATTTACAGTGTTTACTTTTGAAAACAGAAACTCAATTCCCACAAACACATTAAATTTCTCCCTGGTAAGCTCTTTAAACAGATTGACAAACACTGTCTTTGTCTTCTAAAACATAGTTAAAACTGATCATCACTAAAATACTTCTCAGTGAGTAGTTGCCTTCTTCAGTAACTTATCCTCAGAGAACCCACAGTGATGAAACAGCCTGGCCGTGTCCTGGACAAACTCCTTTATAAACGCAAACTCTTTCAGAGGGCCATTATGTCCTGGGAACTTCTGATCAGATCTCAGAAAGGGGAAAACTGTTTCAAAGAAAAGCATCTAAAATATAATGCTAGCCAGATACTGACCTCTTTCCTGAGCTCTGCCAGTTTACTTGCTCTGATGTATTTTCTCCTTGCAAAATGACAGAGTTGGAGGAACCACACCATAGCAAAAAAAAGATACCTTTCATTATGAAAGGCTTGTCAACAACAACACATCAGAATGGTTTCAACAAATGCCCTGACAATCCTGGAATCTGAGAGGTCGGAATTTTCAAAAGACCGGAAGCAGTATCTTTCTGAGGTTCAGGAAAGAAAACTCTGGACAGATATGAAATGGTAGATAAGGTCTCATTTAGCTGCACTCTCCTCCCCACAATCTCTTGCAAAAAAATAAAATGTAGTTGAAAAGTTTTGAACCTGGGTATCTGTATACAGGGTAGATATTGAATTGACCACTAAAAGTAGTTTACTAAATCACACCCTACTTGCACATGATTTAGATGCTGACTAATTATTTGCTACTTGAAATTTCACCATCATGTTTAACAGCAGAAGGTAATCTGGATATTAAATCTCTCAAATAAAGACACTGTCAGTGATTCCATACAGGACTATAAAAATGGTTAATAGTTAAAACGGGGGAAAAAAATGAGTTGTCAAAATTATTTTCAAGGTTTGACCATGGGAAGAATTCTGTACTCTCCAAAGAAATTTTGTAATTTAGCTTAGTGTGCTAGGATGAGATAGATAGATACATAGATTAGATAGATAGATAGATAGATAGACAGATTGTTTGTGTATGTGTGTATATGTGTATAGATATATATATATAAAAAAAAATGTGATCTTTGTGATTATCATTTGTAGTACTACAGGCAACCTAGCAGGATTTTTCAATATTGCTGAGCAATAGAGAAGTCTGCTGAAATCCCAGCTTTCATTTGAACATTAGAGCTACTTTCCCCCCACTAACTACAATTGATCATTCCCCTGGAAAAAACTCTTTTTTTCTCTTAAAATACTTTTAATGTAATGATCTTCAAGTAAACAAAACAAAACCATTTTCCTTATACAAAATGATTACATTTATACACAATCTTTATTGCACTATAAACTGAAATTTTATAACAATCATTCTGGGTGTTGTTATTCTTATTCTTAAACCTAGCTACCTCACAAATTTTCATTTTTACTGGGATAAAAAACTCTAATGTCTGTTACTTAAGCAATATTCCCTATGAAATATATTCAGAGTGACTAAGAGCCTTCCCAGGTGTTAGCAACACACAGCAAGACTAATAGGCAAGTGAGGAAATTTGTTGTCTCTCGAAATATGACTTCGGATGTGTTCCCTCAGTTGTTAATACGTTTGCCCATCCTACTTTCAGTAGCTTATTTAGGAAGACGGCATTTTAACAAAACACTCTTCTTTTTATTGATTCAGTCATTCACAAACTTTCCCACTACGTTCTTGCTTTTTTAAACAACTGATTTAAATCCTGTGTAATAAAAAATAGTCTTTTAAAGTACTCAAAACTCACTCTACCTTTGATCCAGTTTAACGTTTTTTCCCTAAAAATCATGGTTGCTAAGATAGATCTGTCTGAAATATACACACTCAAACTGCTCTCCCTTAATCTGTATTCTTTACTGGAATTCCTCGCTTCCAGGAAGCCAGACAGAATCTGAAGAACTCATTTTGCTATATAGGCAATTTTATTTTCTTTCTTATTAACTCCAATTCCCAAGTCTTTTATTCCCTTCCGCCACTCAGCTGTACTTCCAGTCTGCACAATATGTTCTATGGTATTTTGATTTAATCTGTAGCACTGTGAATTTATGGCAATGATTCTCACCTTTTACTAAGATCTGCTAGATTTACTTGATTTTTCAAGAAACCTTTCAGAAAAGGTTGTCTACAGCTATGAATATTGTGATATTCATAGAGAAAATACTCCTGTTCTATTACTATCATAGTTGGTTCCTTGTGTTGTTATTACCAGTGGCAAAAACAGGGTCTGTGGTCTCTATTGCTATTTCTTTATGTTGACTGGTTCAACTGCCATAAAACAAAACCATTCTGCTCCTGCTTGGAAGTTTTGACCCTATGAAAACTTTTTCAAAGCATTTGGTTCATTAGATCAAAGGTTTTCTCTAAATAAATGAAATAGCTCTTGGTTCTTTTGAACAGAGAGATTTTAGTTTTTTCAGTTGCACTTTATGTGGGATAGATCTAGTAGATTAGGTCAAAGAGAACTGGAACACATTAATTCTTGACAGAGATGATGATATAAACAGGATAATACCTTGGAGATGTTTAACTATGGAGACAAGAAGCTTGAATTTAAGGCTGGAAAAAAGCCCGAGAGTTATGTATAAATTTCAGGTATCTTATTTTGACTAGACTGTAAAAGCAAAAAGAACAAGATAAAAAGATAGGGCAGATAACCAGGTAAGGAAAAGCTTATAAGTTTAGCTTAGCCTTGCATTCACAGAAACACAGAACAACAGAAGTTGGACAGGATCCTGTAGGTCATCTGGTGTAAAGCCCACTCAGAGCAGGGTCAATTAGCTCAGCAAGCACAGGACCATTGCCTCATCATGTTCTGAGCATGTCCAACAATGAAGATTTCTCAGCCTCTCTGGATAATCTCTGCCAATGTCCAATTACCCTCACAGAATTCTTTTTTTTCTAATATCTGGTCAAAGTTTCCCCTTTGGCAACTTGTGGCTATTGCCTCCCATCCTGTAGCCATGCTCTTCTAAGAAGTCTGGGGCCACCTCCCTTACAACCTACCACAGGAAGCAACAAGCTCTGCAGAGAATGATGTACCACTCAGCCAGAGTGTTCCTTCAAACTGTCTATGCTTAAAGCATCTACATTAAGATAAGGCAGCAGGACAAATGCTGTGACAGTTGTTTCTTTGAATACATTAGTATTTATTAGTATAAGTGGTTCTCCTTTTGTCTTCACAGATTCCCAGCCAAGGGCAGGGCAGCTGATATCTGGTCTCATGCTTTCCTTGTCAAACTGGACTAACGAATTAAAAGGTGTTTCAAATTTGTCTGCCATTACAAAAGAAATGTTTCTTAAAAGACAATGCAAAACTACTACTTTCAGGATTTCCAGTCTCACACTTTTGAAACAAATCTGTCTCGGCTCAGAATAATTTTCTGATTCATAATGAGCATCTATTGTGTTTGTGTCAATTTAATTCCTTAGGTGACTTTGCTTAGAATGACTGCAGATATAAAATAGTAAATGAATTTCAGTAAAACTAAGGTCTTCCTGTGGATTTGTTATGGTCCACTGACACATCTCAGTTTCTGTCCTACACCTTCGTTCTGTATTAGTATTCTCCAGCTCAGGGAAATATCACAAAAAGGATTATTGAATTTTGTTTTACTAAAATGTCATATCTTGCTTTCTGTTTTGACATTTTCTTGATCAATAAGTTGTCAATGCAAAAAAGACACAGCTACTTAACTTTCTGAGTGCAAGGAAAGAATATGAGTTGTTACTGGATTTCTCAAAAGCCAGCATGTGCAACATGAAGGAAGCAGCCTTAATGGTGGGGAGCTTTAGTGAGAAGAAAAGGAACAGACAAGGCAGAGATACCACATTTGTAAATTAAGCAAAAAACCAAGGTTGAATAAAATGTTCTTATCTGCTAAAGGCTTCTATGGATACTCAAAATGTTTTTATCTCTTACAATACAAGATGCAGTGAAAGTGGAGGCAGGTCTGGTCATACAACTATAGCAAATGAGATTTGATGCTTTCTTTCTTCTTAGTTCGGCCATCCATACACAAATTTCCAAAAACTTGTGACACAGGCAAAAACAGCTGCTTATTATCTACAGTATGTACATTATAGATTTATCTGGCAATTTGAGGAAACATGTAGGAGTGAAGGCTGTATTATCTGTGGTCCAAACATCCACTTGGGTTTCTTTGCTGGTAGCATGATCAAGCAAAAGTCACAGCCATAGAACATGATTTCCCCATCTGTGTTCAGCCTGCCCTTGCTGGTGCAACAAAATGGAATTTTCATCTCTGATGTTTGCAGTTGCATTACCATTACAGCAACCAATTTCTCTGTGAAGACCACTTTTTCACTCCTGACAGAACCAATTAAGGCTGCTGATTTTCAGACAGAAAACATCAAAGTGTTTTGCATGTATGCCTTTCAATCTTTCATTGCAAATCAGAGTTTTAGGCTTGATCTTTAGAGTCTTAGTTATTTTAGATGTCAACAGTAAAATAAACCATGTGTGTGTGGCTCCAACAAACTGATGTCCCATTCCTTTGCAGTTACAGAAATGCTGCATCTCATTCTTGCCAAGGTCAGTGAGCCCTTGGAAAGCAGCCTGTGAAACAGGGCCTTGGGAGAGGGAGAGACTTCTCCAACTTCATCTAAAAAATAAAAAGGTAACAGCGGAGCTCCTTTGTTACATGTTCACCACTGTAGCTTAAAACAAAAAGCCTGATTACTCTTTTAAAATACTAGTTGTGGGGTTTTACGTATTTTCTTAAAGAATAATTGCACTGTATCATTTCCACTCCTATACAAAATTCTGCATGAGACCTTTCCATTTCCAAAGCAGACTTGGGGCATTATGCATTATGCCTGTTTTTTTCTAATTTTATTTAGATAAGGTGGTGTTTGCATTCAAAATTTTAAGGAAAAAAGAACATACAATTCTTAAGCAGAACTATGCCAAAAACTTCCTATGCTAACTGACTTAAATAGTCTGAGTGTTTAAACATACATTGGTTAAAAAATCCTTAGCACTAAGATAAGTGGGGAAAGACTGGTTTTAGAAATGGGCTAGGGAAATGAAGTAGGCCCAAACACAAATCTGTTTTATGTCTTCGCTCTTACTTGTTTCCCATTTCTAATGGAGTAGGATGTGTTTCTTCACACAGTGTTTTCTTCTTCAGCTTTCTACTGATGTTCTGATCCTTTGACTACTGGCAAAGCTGCTAAATCAAACTTGTGAATAAATTTCACATCATAAGGTACATACTTATTTTAATTACTTTTAGACATGCTGAGAATATCTGCAAGGTAATTAATATAACTTGGTTTAATATAAAATCAAGCTAACGATGAATAATATCTTTCTCAGGCTTTCCACATGGAGAATGTAAATCCTTACTAATGAAAGAAAAAGCTTTTACATCAGAGTAGGATTACCCTACTGAACAAATACTACAGCAGTTATATATTCATATATATCTTAGAAACCAGTTGCACATTAAGAAACTTACAAATCCTAAATAAAACTAGAGTGTGAAGTTACATCTAGATATTTAATATATATATTATAAAGAATAAGAAAAGTTAGGAAATTTACTCCTCACACTCCTCTAGATTATTATGGTGGGTTTAATTTTTGAATGCAGGTATATTACATCCAGTTCTCCTGAGCTAGAAATTTTAAAAAGTTCTTAATGTTTGATGTTTGAGCAATGACTTTTCAATTTCTATTCTTCTTTGCTTCTTTTTCAGTCCTCTTTAGCTAGAGGGAAGGGCTAATTTACGGAAACATCCATATTTACTTAATCATTATGCTGTACAATATCAATAATACCCAGGGAAGAACACCACATGCTAAATATGACTGGAGAGACAGAAACTGGAAAAGCAATATAAGTAGCCATAATTAACAACTGATAAATTATAATAGCAAATCATCACCAAAAATAATTGGAATGCTTTTTAATCTACAAAACATGCAGGTAGGTTATGACAGACTCTCTTTTACTCATTATTTGGAAGACAGTTGATTTGATGTATTATGTCTCTTGTTGACAACAAGATTCAATACTTTCTATGTCAAAACCAATCTGCATAGTTAAGCTGCCCTGCTGAGCCACCAAACACAAATGGGGTGGAATACACAAAAATGAGACCCATGTATGTGGCATCCCTCAATAACAACTGACAAGAAACAGGCATTTTAAGGATGCAAATTATCTGAAGGCAAACATATCAAGTAGTGCAGGTGAATCTTACTCTAGAAGAGTTGTCTTTAATGGGTGTTGAGGCAACCAGAGTGCGATTCAGTCAGAGGTTTTGAGCCCAAAATCTAGGTGGTTAAGCTGTTTTACTCTGCAGAGATGCCAGAGACTAGAGCGATTCAGGTGTCCAACCACTCGATATAGGATTTAGATGCACAATGGTGGAGGTTTGGGCCATTTTACCTGCCACTGGGTAGGCTGGGTATCACACTAAGAAGCAAGAAGGGTGCAAATCCCTCTGAAGTGTATCATCTTTTCCAGCTCCATGTAGAGGGCTTAGATCAACAAAGAATGTTTCAAATGGCACTAGCAAAATTACTTTTAAGAAACTGAATCCTGTCCTACCCAAACACCACTGCCCTGCAATGACCTAATTACATGAACAAACGAGAGCATAGCAAAATCAGATATTTCAGTGGTTTTCACACCCTTTTTACCAGTGGGAAAGAAGTGTGTATGCTAGACCATTCTGAGGAATTCCTTGAGACTCTGGAAAAGGTCTGGAACACTTCCATAAGACACACCATCTCTAAGGAATTTGGCTTTCCAAGCAGGATATTCAGCATGGATTTCAGTCCGACTGATTGGACATACTCAAGATCCACATGAAGGAAGTCAATGTGACAGGAGGTGGAATGAAGATGGCACATGCTATTCTAGTCCATGATAAAAAGCTCTCACTCTTCTTGCCTAGCTCCTCCACGGCAAGTAACAAAACAAGAGCTATTGCTTCCTAAAGAAAAGTTGATGAGAAAGTCACAGCTTTGTTATTAGTTTTTATTATATTGAGGTACAAGGTGAAAAAAATTCCCTGGGACTTAACATGGGGTGAAACAAGCATTATTTGAACAAGCAAAGCAAATGTTAACACATTGTTTCTAAACATGTGTTGCAGAACTGAAGTTTAAAAAAACCAAGATCCTAACCAAACTGTTGCCAACAGTAAAAATAACTCTCCCCAGCTAAGCAATTTGCAAATATTAAAAGTGGATGTGTTCATTTTCAGTTTCTATTAAACAGACTGGATTAAGAGCCCAGTTGCTCTAGCATAATCATTTCTATGTATTTTCAGCTGAATTTACTATTTCATGTGGATCAAAACTAGTCCTTTCCTTTTTCTATGGGTTTGTAGAAGGATGTCTTACAGTTCAGAAAATGTGACCAGTGAAGTATATATTTAGGAAACATTTTCTTTCTTTTTGTGGAAACTTAGCAGTATCTAGCTTGAGTATTAATGAAATTTGTAAAAACAGGCATGTGAATAGGCTAAAATCAACCCAATATAAAGTATAAAGATCCACTATCAATCAAAAAATGGAAATAAATTTTCATGAAAGTCACACTCCATTTTTTAATATAATTCAACAAGAGTTTATAGAAAAAAAACCTGTGAATGCTCTAACTTTTCAGTTCTTTTATTATTATTTTTCCAATTCCAATTATTTTTTCTCTCTAGAACAAGATTCAGAGAAATTTGTACACTTGATTCAAAGGTAGCTTAAGTTCCAAATTTTATAAAGTCATAAATAAGAGTGAGTGAAATTTTGGATCCATTGAAGTAAACTGAAGAACTCCCCTCGACTTCAAAAAGTTCAGGAATCTAAGCTGTGTTCTCTTCTAAAATTTTCTTGAAAATCTATATTCTCCTATCACTGGCTTGGAATTTCTCTACATTAACCGATACATTTCTCTGTTTCTTGATATGTATGTGTACAGGGAGAAAGAGAGAAGCAGAACTATGTATGCTAAAGCACAGCATCTAAGGTGAAGGGATTTTTCACTAAACAGGACAATGCTGAGGGAACTGGCCAAAGCTGCATTATAGGGTCCTTGAAAGGTTGTGGCAACCATGGGAGGTTCCTGGTGACTGCGAAAATAAAAACATCAGGCCCAGGAAGAGTAAGAAGAACTGAGGAACTACAAAAGAGTCATTTGCACATCAGTAAGGAGGTTATGGAGCAAATCATCCTGGATTCTTTATCTAAGGTATGTGATGGACTCAAGGTGACTGAGTACAATCAGCACCAATTTAAAAAGGGCAATCTCTGCTCGAGCAACTTAATAGCTTTCTATGATGAGATGATCAGCTATGCAGCTGATGGGAAAGCAGTGGATGTCACTTACCCTGTCTTTGCCACAGTTTTCAGCGTGTCCTCCTATTCTATTCTTTAAGCAAAGTGGTGATATGATTTCAGTAGGTGGACTATAATACAGATGGAAAATTAGCTGGACTGATGCACGTAGAGGATTGTGGTCAAAAGCATGAAGTCCAGCTGGTAGTTGTTTTTTCTTGGGCGTCACTACTGGGGAGGATATTTTTATTAAAAACCTGAACAAAGAGACAGAAGGCACCATGAGGAAGCCTGTGGAAAAATCACAAAATCACTATGCTCAAGGGCAGGGCTGCTGTTCAGGGAGAGAAGCAGAGAACATGGAGTCTCTCCATCAAGAGACTGGAGAAACGGGCTGACTGGAAACTCAGAAATTTCAACAAGGGCAAATGCAAATCCTGTGTCTGGGATGGAATATCAACAGGTAACAAAACCGGTTGGGAAGATCAGTTGTGCAGAAAAGTGAGGAACAAAGGTCAAGTGCATTATTGGGCTGCATTAGAAAGAGTGAGGTCAGCAGATCAATGGAAATGATTCTTCTGTATACAGCACCTGAGACTGCATCCAGAGGATTCTGTGCAGTTTTGGGACCCCTAATACAAGGAACATTTTGATAAATTGGACAAGTCAACCTCAGGTAGACAACAAACAAAGACTGGGCAACATGGGCCTATTCAGGCACAAGTGGAGAAGACTCAGGGAGTGGATTTACTGCTGCCTTCAGCCAGCAAAATATTCTGAGAGTATTTTGTTCCTCTACATGTCACACAATTAAATGTTTAATCTATTTTTCTTCACATCATTCCTGATAGTTTCTGCATCAGTACAGGCCTGGACTGGCTGGCTTGAAAGCAGTTTTGCAGAAGATGACTTGGGGACCTGGTGGACAACAAGCTGCCCATGAGCCATCAATGTGCCAGTGGCAAACGAGGCCAATTGCCTCCCTGGCTGCATTAAGAGCATCACCAAGAGGTCAAAGAAGTGATTCTTTCACTGTGAGGGTAGTCAAACACTGACATAGGTTGCCCAGAGAGGGTGTGTAGTCTTCATCCTTGGAGGTATTCAAAACCTAACTGGAAAAGGACCTGGGCAACCAGCTTTAGCTGACAGTGCCTTGAGGAGGAGAGCTAAAGTAGACCATCTCCAGAGATGCCTTACAGCCTCAAATTCTCTGCAATTCTGCAAAGGATAATGTAGGTAACAACATAAAAACCTTCATCATGTCAGAAAATAGGAAGATTACCTCTTTTCTGTAACATTCATGTTCTGAAAACCATACAAGCAGCTTCAACAGAATAATTGACTCAAGAAGTCAATAAGGTTTCTTAGAAAATCCGCTTCCACCGTGCCGATAAAGCCTTTGATAAAACATGCCTTCATGGGCTTTGAAACAGAGTTAATAAGAATCTCTTTGAAGTGAAAAATACTAGTTTAGTCTGACAAAATATCAACAGCAAGCAGGACCATTTTGCATGTGGTGCCAAGGCACTGAACAAACACAATCATTCTACTTCAGAAGACCGTTCGTTTCCACAATCATCTTCCTGTCTAGGGAGTCAATAGTAGCTTTACCTGGAACAGACATGTTTTACCTCATGCATTATTTCAGGATACACTGTGCAAGAAAACAATAGGCAAAACAGAGAAAACACACTCTTATCTGATCTTGGGGTTTTTGGCTAATCTGAATCTGTAGAACAGAGCATGGACTTCACTCACTACCTACAAACACCCTCAAAACCCTAAACTTAACTAGTATTTCTCTGATATTCTCCTCTTCAAAATAAACACTTCTAACTAAAAGTCAAAATAAAATAAAATAAAATCTTCCCAAATCCCCTAAATCATCTAAATTATTTCCTATAAAAATGACAGGCTGTAGGAACTTTTGAGTAGACAGGATTTCCTTGAACTAACAACACTTTTTCCTTTACAGAAGTTTTTCCGCAGTAGCTTTATTGAAGATGAGCAGTTTATCTGTGATATAGGTAGGAAGAATACAGATTAAAAGCTATGGTACAGAGCCAGTAGAAGCAGTAAGCCTAACAAATGAGGTTAAATTATTTCTGAGGGTATTTGTCTTTAGCTGTTAATTCACTTATGATTTTGGAACCTATTAAATTCTGAATGCTCAATTCTGTAAGAATATGACTCCTGCTACAACTTGAGTATTAAGATTGGTTATCATGTCATAATGAATGTCACATTACCATCTTAGTTTCTGAACTGCCTGCAAAAACAACATGCTTTACCATGAATCATAGAAAAACAAGGAAATTTTTTTAATATGACACATTTTACGATACATGTTAGTATGATACAGTTTATTAAGTAACGCATAGCTTTTCTGTGTGGTATTTTTTAATTTTTAGAATAGGTCTTCTGTGTTTGGAAATTTGCTGTTTATACAGTAGCTTTAATGTGATGTATCACCAAGGAAAAGACACTAATCCTCTTTTTAGGCAACATTTACATTTGCTTCTCCATACAGGTGATTCATTTGGAATACACTGTCTGAATCTGTATCACTGTATACACCGTATGGAGAAAAAAAACAGATCCAGGAGTTTATTATCCACATCGGACAGCACATTTTAATGTAACAGATAATACTAGGAATTTTAGCTTAGATAACAGCCTTGCAGCAGCAATTGCTTGTCTTATATATTAAGGAAAAACAGATGGAAGGTGAGAAATGGTGAAGAACTAGTAAATTGTGCAATACAAACACGATTGAGTGCAGGGAGTACAGCATGGGGAAGGCAGGGAGATAAGAGGAAAAACATGCCTAGAGTGAAAATAAAGTAGGAATCAGCAAAAGAAAGCAGAAAACAAAGAGAAAATGTAAATAATGCTGGAATTATTCAGGATAAAAGATTATTTTGATATAGAAGAAGAAATATACACAATAGTATGTTGGCAGAAGTTTTTTGCCAGACTACAACAAAGAGTGTTCAAAGGGAGACAGAACAAATGTAAACAATAATGAAACTATGAAAAAAAAGTAAAATTCAGACTTTTGTTTTCCTCTATCATTTCTGTTTTGGGCAGATTTTGCAAGTTAACAATGTGTTTGATGTTTCATTTTCCCATTTTATGTAGTCTCAGTGATCTTAACAAGCCTTGTGGTGTTAGCATTTTGGTTCCACTCTTCTAAGCAACAGACAGGTGATACCCGCAAATTTTCTCCATTCTTTTCCAGTCTAATTTGTATTTCTTTCATCTGCCATCACTTTCCTGTACAGCTCATTTCCTTGAATTTGTGTATTGTAGGACCAAAGGCAATGGGCACAAAATGAAACAGAGAAGGTTCTCTCTGAACAGCAGGAAACACTTTTTCACTGTGAAAGTGACTGAGCACTAGCTCAAGTTGTCCAGGGAGATGATGGAGTCTTTATCCTTGAAGACACTCGGAAGACAAGTGCACATGGTCCTCCGCCACCTGCTCTAGGTGGCCCTGCCTGAGTAGAGTGATTGGACCAAATGACCTCCAGAGGTCCCTTCCCACCTCAATCATTCTTAGATTCTGTGACATCTTCTTTACAATGAGTTTATTCAATCTTCCTTTTGCATTTTTTTCCATTTAACTTCTTCTATTCAGTTGTATGCCACCACCTCTGTATACTACTTTGCCCTTCTAACAACCATAATTCTGATTAGTCTTTGGGAGTGTTCCCAAAGCAGCTGCTGAAAGAAATAGGTTCAATGAAGCTTTCAGAAAAAGAGAATTATCTGCTAAAGTTAGAAATATAATAGCCCAAACCGACTCCATGTGGTGGGACAATGATTCCAGTACAAGTGAAATCTTCACGACAGAGGGCATGAAGGATAGACATCTAGGTGAACACTTAAATCATCATTAAAACACTTTTTTTCCTTTCATAGGAGCAAAACCTTAACAGTTTAATTCTGCAGATAAAAGATGCCCTTTTCTGTGAAGGCATCCCATTAGCCTCAACTGAAGTTGCTCCTGAAATGTGAAATGTGGTTATTCTTTCGCTCTTGCATGAGAATGGTAACCATCACTGTATTTAGCCAATGAAACCCTATTTGCACTTTCTTCTTCTTCCAGATCTTAATGTGATTTTACTTTGTTTTTGTTAACTGAGATTTTCTTAGGTTTTTCTAAAGATTTATATAATCTGTTATGCTTTTCTCCCCATATTTTAATGAGAGAACCATACAAAATCAAGCTGAGTTCAACTCGATGCCTGAAGTTATACAAGAGGAACAGTGGAACAGGGGCCTGAATAATGAAGCTCCTGAACAACCTAGAGGCATGAACACGGTGTGGGATTCACATCACCAAACCCCTTTGTTTGTATAAAGTAGATGTCAATATGAGAGTTAGCCAGTCTAGCCTCTCCCTGTTGTCAGTTTGAGAAGAAATTGGCACTTTGAGGAAATAGCTCACCTTTTCAGAAGTCTACTTCAGAATGATACAAACTGTGCACTAGAAGTACCTTCTTCACTTTGAATATAAAGGGAACACAAGGAACTAGCTTAGGTGTAGATATTTACAAAGTTGGCACCAACATTTGGTCAGCTGAAGCCTAAACTTCTGTTGTAGTATTGGATTTGGAGTTAAAATTTATTGCAGTTAGACGATTTAAAGGTGCTAATGTAGTTTCTTAAGCCTTGCTAAACAGTAGTGTTTAGGAGATGGAATAAAGATATATTAACAAGATAATACGCTCTCTAAAAAAACCTGTAATGGAAAGCACAAAGTTACTGAAATTAATTATACGTTCCTTGGAAACTCATTTGGCAAAAGAAGTTGTGACTCTAGTCTACATTTGCTAGTTAAGGGTAATTTTATGTTCTCTGCATGTTTCTTGATTATTTCTCAACAGTGTTAATGCTTCAAAGCTCAAAAATCCCTTATGCCAATATAATCTTGCACTTAGTAGAATTGATTTTGTTTTATGGGTAATGGTCCAGAAACAAGAAGTCTCTTACCACGTCTAACACAAAAGCATCTTAAACGTTCAGACAAATCTTCCGCATCGTGCTGCAGCAAGCACTGCACAAGGAGGCATATTTCCTGGGTCAGAACATTCCAGCTAAACCTCTGATCAATTAAGAAGCCCACAGGAAGGCGACAAGCAGAGAAATACTTGGCTTTGTACCCAAAGAAATTAGCATGCAGAGCCTGATAAACAGAGCCACGTTTTGAAGGCTGGTGTCCTGAACCACAGCAGGTTAGAAAGGCCTGTTCTAGATGAAGAAAATTAAAGGTCGTATTTATCTTTTTGCCAAAATAAAGCTTTAGCAATTTAAAAGTCCAGACTTTGCAAACAGAACGTAGGTTTTCACTTCTCTTTCATTTTTACAGAGATGCACCACCTTCTGCCATCTCAGTAAATCTCTCTTCCAATCCCTTCAAACACTAAACTAGTGATCTGTGTAACCTCAACTCCATGACAGAAAAAACTGTCTTCTTGCAAGAATACTTGCAGATTATATAAACTCTCTTCTGGGCTTGCCATCAAAGAGAACAAAAAGGAGAGGGAAAATACAAGAGGTATCTTCATAACAAACGACTGAATAAAGAGAATATATACAAGATGACCTTGTTTAAAGAACTGTGAGGGATATCACAGCTGAAATTTTGTACTAAGCCTGTTGGCATCACAACTTCCCGGACCTGAAATTAATTTCTTCTTTAGTCTTCTTCTCTTCACCAGTGTATACATTCAAAAAGGGAAACATAATTTGGCCTAATTTCTTGCTTCACTTCAGCAAGGATCTGTGCAGTTCTTTTTAGTTAAATGTTAACTGTGAAATCACTAGAATAACCTGATTTATTTAAAGTTTATAAAAAAAGTATCCCTCATTAAAAAACTCTAATAGGCTAGGCACTTTATGAATAATTAAATTGCAGCAGCAGCTGAATCAGGACTCTTGCTGGGGGTTTTTTTATCATGGCTGCACACAAAGGATGAAATTTTGGTCTCTCACTGAATTTTCATGACACTGGTAAACAATCTAAATGCGCATGTAAAGCCCAACCTGCTTAAGAAACAAAACAGCACAATAAGAAAACTACCCTGGTCGTAATGCAAAAGCACCTTGGTTTGATTTGTGTTTATTCTCTACAGGAAAAAAGGATACTACAATAAAAAAACTCTAGCCTGAATTTATGCCTCAGTACACTCTTATGTTTCACTGTCCAAGTCTGCAGTGTATTTGTGTGCATTGTCCAATCCTCTGAATCATCTTGTAAATAAGGTGATTTTATCTCCGGCAGCAAGACAACCCACTGTAATACACAAAAGTAGTAAAAATAAATGAGAGAACTGCACAGCCTGATGATGGACACAAGAAAATCAACACATAAAACAGTTTACTGAAGAAAAGAATCTGCATAATTAGGTGAAATAAATACTGGGCCATTTCAGAGGAGCATGCTCAGATCACAAAATTTGCTGCTTGCAGCAGACAGGTAATAAAGGTACATGTATTTTCTGAGACTGGTGACTAGCTGACAAAATACAATTTTATCATAATTCTCCAAAACACAGTGAATAAAATATTCTATAAAACCCTATGATAACTGTGCTCACTGCACAATCAAGCAAAAAGCATTTTGATGAAGTTAACAATTGCAGCAAAAAGGTTAAATATTTAGATCTGAACATGGTTTCTTTATATCCATATCTTCCTTCAAATGTCTTCCTTTCCTCATCAGGGGGATGGGTGGCCTCCCCTCAGATGTGAATAACTACAGTTTACTAGACACTTTCAAATCAAAAGATGGAATTTTATTTCTTAATGTCCAATTAAAACACGGATATTAATCTTATGGAAAACACTTTAAAAGCATTTCCTGCATATAAAAACAAATTATCACAAAAGCATTGCCATCACTAAAAAAAAATCTATAATTGTCATCATGACAAAAGAGAGAGAAATCAAAATACTTTTAAGATGACTGGGATACCCAAAAAATTATTCATCTGGAAAATTATTCAGAGTAAAATGATTTCAAATAAATTCTAGAAAACAGGACATAGTACACATATGTAATAGGGTCATCCTCCTATTACATAAATCAAATTCCATGACAAAAAAATGATAGCTAGAAGAAATAATACATGATTTTTGTTCTTCCAGACCATTTTTCCTGATAAATGCTTATTATCATAGAATCATGGAAACATTTGGGTTGGAAAAGATCTTTAGGATCATCAACTACAACCAATAACCTGCCAAGTCCACCACTAAGCCATGTCCCTCAGTGCCACATCTTTTAAATACCTTCAGGGATGGTGACTCAACCACTTCCCTGAGCAGCATGTTCCAGTGTTTGGCAACACTTTTGGTGAAGAAATTTTTTCTAATATCCAATCTCAACCTCCCCTGGCACAACTTGAGGCTATTTTCTATTGTCCTATCACTTGATTCTTGGATTATCATTTTGATTTAAGGATTTCTCAATCATTACTTTTTCAAAGCAATTGAAAAAAAAAAATCCATTGCTGGTACTTCAGAAGATCAATCCTTAATGTTCTATTTAACCACACATAGGCATAAAGTAAAATTTCTGGAGTCTAGAGACCTAGCATTATGATTTCTATATGACTAATATGACATTTGTATGTGATCCTCTCGTTTTGATGAATTATTTTTGTAAAATGTTTGTGACACAAGAGAACTGTAATAGGTTGTAATTATTATTTTGTTAAAGGAAGATTATGAAGACGTGTCAAATTGTCTGATGATTAACTTTGCCTGGCATTTCTTAAGTGTTATAATCTTTCTCTATCTTTGGCTTAACAATGCTTTTTAAAAACCCTATGTATGTCTATATTTTACAGAGAAACCAGTGACCCAGTATGGAATACAAAACTGTTTCTGTCTCATATGGGCTGCAGGCTCATGAAAGTAGAAACTCCCTGTTTAAAGGAGGTTAAAGTTTTCTCACTGGTGTGTAACACAGGTCACACTCTCACTGGTGTGTAACAACAGGCTAATTTAAACAGGCTAAATTTATGTTGTATGTTACACCACTAATTTTGTTGGGGAAAAAAAAAAAAGAAGAAAAAACATAGAATCTGTAATCATTGGACAGTAACAAACTGCAACAAAAACAACTTAGAGATTATGCAGTGCTATTGCTTCCTTTCTGGAGGGCTGAATTTCCTACAGAAAGATCCTGCCCAGACTCTACTTGAGAAAGGCAGCTGACTCCTGCTGACATAGCAGGATTCGGCAGCCAAGGAGGTTCCTCTATGCACTGGGATGGGTCACAGCCATTTCCAACCATTGATGAGCTTGGGAGAATGAGGAGAGAGCCAAGAGATGCCACCACGGTGAGCTGAGGGAGAGCTAAGGGGATGTACCTACCAAAGGAGGACTCCAGCACCCTGACTATAGGAAATAGTATCAAGAGGAAACCATATCACCAAGACCTTTAAGACCATCAAGTCTAACATGTTAACACTTGACTCTGATCTTAAAGGTCTTCTCCAACCTAAAGAATTCTATGATTCTGTGATTCCCTATTGACAAAAGAGGAAGATCTCCTTGCCTCCTCTGTTGTGATAGCTCAGACCTTTCCCTGAGCTAACTCAATGCTCTCAACCAGCAAGGAAACATCCATGTCTTCTGCTGATTTGAACTGACTCACTGGTGGATCCACCAAGTACAAAGAAAGAGCAAGGAGTAGCCAGGGGGCCAGAACAGATTGTGAGGCAGAAGTGCAGGTAAAAAGTACGACCTCTTTTTCAAGGGAGTTAGCACGACTCAATCCACCTGGTAAAATCAGTCTCACTATGAGCAAAAGGGATCAGACTGTTATCCATGTGCTTGATATGGAAGTGGTTGGTTGGAGAAACACTGTGTTTCTTCTTCCTCCCTCTCTTCCTCCTGTAACAGATTGCTTGGCAATGCTCATTGTTTAATTCATTGCAAGCACAGAAGAAAAGTATGCTTGTGCCAAGATCTAATTTTCTGGGTACCTGCTTAAAGGCTTAATTCAGGCTTTTTCAGCAAAGATTCCTGGAAGTCAAACATTCATTATTCAGTCCAAAACTGACAAGCTAAAAGCACATTTTGCAGGTGGAGACATTTTACTGCATTTCTTAAAATTTCAGATTTGATACTTCCATAGAGTTTTTGCATAGATGCTTGTGTAATAAGCTCTTCCTCCACATGGGAACTTCCTTGGTAGCATAAAAATTGACATTCTTCAAATGGCACATGCACACATGAATGTAGTAATGCAACAAAGGTTAAAAGATTTAAGTCACATTGTGTGCTTCAGAAGCAGAGAGGAAATCTTTCAAAAATACAAACACTTAATTTTATGGCCAGACTCCAAACTGGTCATGTTTACTTGTTGAATGAGCAGGAAATTGCAAGTCCCAGTTCTGTATCAGGGGGCGGCTCTAATTGAATGCACAGCAATATATTGTAGCTAGCAGAGACTACAGTAAGGGAGAACAGGAGACAAAGCAGGAGGAATAAAAGCAGGCCAAATAACATTTTTTTAAACACAGTTCTCCAGCACTTTTTACTCTATGTTGTGGCTATTGTTCTGTTTATTTTCCCTCTCAACTCAAATACACCAGGTCCAGCCAGGTGGAATATAGGCATGTGGGATGAAAAGCTTCCATGTACTGCAGTTCTTTTCTCTCTTGCAATGCTACTAACAGCTAGAAAGACCTGTCCAAAGAATTGTCAGAGGTATTTTAGTTCATTCCAGTAACATCCACAGCATCCATTTTCTGGTTTGTACTTTTTTTTTTCCATTTTCCTGACCTATAAGCTTTCCGTTGTACAAATGCATTTACATATTGCCAGAGACCCCAACTGTTTTAATTAATTGCTGAAATTGTCATTCTTTTTGTCATTTACACAGCTAGAAAAGTCAAAGTTAGGTCTCATCGCTATCACACAACATATTTGAGCCTAGGTAATTAAGAGCTGTAGGGAAAAAAAAAAATTTTAAGGAATTCAATTTTTTTCTCTGGTTTCACTCACAGGGAAAAGAGGGCAGACTTTTTTTGGAAATGAACCAGTTTTTCTGGAGTTGAGGAGAATGTTGTGTATAAACCCAATTGTGAAATGCAGTCCTCCAAACCATCCCTGGCTTGTTTGCAGATAGGACAACAAGTCCCATTAACTCTGCCAACTGAAAGAGAAAAATCATGCACATTCTCCTTCCCCTATTCGTTGTAAATTCTCGGGGAAAAAAAAAATCAACCCTGCCAGCTTTCTAAATGGTTTGAGACAGCATACGAAAATTCTGAATTTGCAGCACTGGAGAGTGCTTTTATGAGAGTGCTTTTTTCTTAGTTTTATGAAATCACTTGGATTCCTGAATCAACATCAGAAGATCCTGGCCCTGTGTATTGGATTTGCATGGCAAGGTTTTGGTAGTGGCAGGGGCTACAGGGCTGGCTGTGAGAAGCTGCCAGAAGCTTCCCCATGTCTGACAGATCCAATGCCAGCTGGCTCCAAGATGAACCTGCTGCTGGCCAAGGCGCAGGCCATCAGCAACGGTGGTAGCACCTCTAGGATAACAGACTCAAGAAGGAGAAAAAAAACCCAAAACCTACAGAACAGCAGAGAGAGGACTGAGAATATGCAAAAGAAACCACTCTGCAAACACCAAGGTCATTGGAGAAGGAGAGGGAGGAGGTGCTCCAGGTGCCAGAGCAGGTTTGCTGGAAGGACTTGTGATCCCCTGGGAAGGACCCACACTGGAGCAGTTCATGAAATACTGTAGTTTGTGGGAGGGACCTCACAGAGGGGACAAGATAGAGAACTCTGGAGTGAAGTTCAGTACAGAAGGGAGAGGTGGGCAGATGTTTTTAAGATTTGCTTTTACTTCTCATTACCCTACTCTGGTGTGATAAATAATTTCCCCAAGTCGAGTCTGTTTTGCCTGTGACAGTAGTTCGTGACTGAACTTTTCCTGTCCTTATCTCAACCCACAAGCCCTTTAATTATGTTTTCACTGCCCTGCCCAGCTGAGGAGGGGAGTGACAGAGCAGCTTCCATGAGCACCCAGCATCCAGCCAGGGTCAGCACACCACACCCTGACATTACCATGAAACTCTTGATTCTTGCTCAGAATACAGCTCCACAGAACCTTAAGCTGACCTAAGGTGCAGGACAGTTATCATTGCCAACCCGATGTGCTCCCTCATGTCCTTCTTTGTTGCTGGTTCTTAAAGATAACCAGATTAAAACCATCTAAAAGGAAAATCTTGGGGGTTTTGCTAAATCAATTTCCTGAATAGATTCCCCACCTGGTCACAAGTGTTGGTTCCTCTGCTTTTACAGAGGACAAGACCATGTAGCCACAATGCAGGACTACCCAGGCCTGGCTTTAAACTGTTCTCAGCATTATAGCACACATATGCTCAAACTGGATTTAACCAAGTAAACCTGGGTACTAAACGCAGTCCAGCTTCAACAACATGAAGATTTGGATCTGCCTATTTCCTTATACTGAGAGGCCAGAAATGAAGTGCTAAAAGGATCAGTCTTTTATTTCGCATCTGCATTCATGACCTTGGAACAGAAAACAGCAATGAAAGCTGCAGATTGCAGAGCTATACAAATCAAAGATATAACATCATACATACATACCAAACCAACTGATTTTGAAAAGGGCAAGAATAAATACTGGACGACACTTAGCTACACTAAATGCAAGGTTAAATATTAAGAGATAACTATTAATTAATTCTAATTTCAGGTGTGATCTCTTAGAAGCAGGGGGATGAAAAAGCCATGAGATCACTAATGGATTACAAAATATGCATGATCCATGAATTCAATACATTTATAAAGAGACACAGTAACTTAAATGTAGGAGATACTGGGAAATATTACTGTCATTGTATGAGCTGCTAGTGAATTTCTTCTTGTTGTTTTTGAATTTTTTTCAGTTTTGTCTTTGTTAATATAACAGCACAAGGGTGAAAAGCTGAATTCTATGCCTGGTCACCAAGCCAGTCCTTAGGAAAAAAACTGACTCCAATGATCAACTGCCTTTTGTACAGCATCTCATCTACCTTAACCCTAACGAGACCCCAGCTAAGGTGAACACAACGAAGTGCTTTGCCAAGACCAGTCTGGCAAGCAGTGTGACAAGTACCTCATCTGAGAGCTGTCCTTCCTGCAGACAGCAGAGACTGGAGTAAATACAAAGGCAGTCTGGCAAAGTATCTTCTACAATGGTAATACTGACATACCCACAGCTGCAAACTCCGTCATCATCTGTATTAACAGATGAACGAGCATTATAGAAAAAAATTACTTTGCAGTTCCATGTTACATTATTAGTTTAAGAGAAAGTGACTTGTAAAAAGTCATAGACAAATAAAACTGGAACCTGCTGCTTTTCTACCATAAAACTACCCATCGCTATCCAAAGAAAACTCCAGATTCTACCTTCCTTGTTGCAAGGAAGATGTGAATGGTTTTAAATATTAAGAGGGTGGGTACCAGTGTTTGCATCCATTTTTCCTTGTGCAACTTCAACAAGCATCTGCAGAACATTTCGGTTTGAAAGTGACACAGAATCACAGAATGATTAGGGTTGGAAAGGACCTCTGGAGATCACCTACTCCAACCCCTCTCCAGGCAGAGTTACCTAGAGCAGGTCACACAGGAACACGTCCAGGTGGGTTTTGAATGTCTCCAAAAAAGGAGACTCCATGACCTCCCTGGGCAGCCTGTTCCAGTGCTCTGCCACCCTCAGCATAAAAAACTTCTTCCTCGTGTTGAGCTGAAATTTCATGCATTTTAGTTTATGCCCATTGTTCCTCGTCCTCTTGCTGGGCAATACTGAAAAGAGTCTGGCACCGTCCTCCTAGCACCCGCCTTTGACATATTTATATGCATTAATGACATCCCCTCTCAGTCTTCTCTTCTCCAGGCTGATCAGGCCCAGCTCCCGCAGCCTCTCCTCGTAAGAGAGATGCTCCAGACCCCTCCTCATCTTTGTGGTCCTGCGCTGGACCTCCTTGTGTCTTGTACCGAAGAGCCCAGAACTGGACACAGCACTCCAGATGTGTCCAACTGATTTACCAAACACCTCCACACATTACACACACTACACACTACACACACACACAGAGTCATGCGACCGCAGCGGACCCCGCGATCCCGCGCGGCCCCGCTTCCTCCCCGGCCCGCCCCCGCCTCCCTCCAGCGCCTACGGAAGCGCCACGTCCCGGTACCTGGGTCCTCCCTCGGCTGAGGGACAGCCACTGTCATTGCCTCATTAGAAATCCTCCTCGCCGTTCTCCGCACGACCTCGTCGACCATTCATCCTCTCTCTTCCCCGAGTGCAGTGAGGCGCCGAGGAAGAACACGCCGCTCCCAGCCCCACAGCGGCTCGGCGGGGCATGTTATCTGCCCTTTGTGGTCAGGCGCGCCTCGGGCGGCTCAGAGCCAGAGAAGGGCCCTGTGCGGCGGGCGACGCTGACGTGTCGGTGAGAGCGGCGGCGACCCCGGCTGCACCATGTGAGTGAGGGAGGGAGGGAGGAACCGAGCGGGGGTCCCGCAGCCCCCCGCGCTCCCTCACCAGCGCTAACCCCTGCTCTCTCCACAGGTCCAAAGTCACCTTTAAAGTGACGCTCACCTCGGACCCCCGGTTGCCTTACAAAGTGTGAGTGCCGGGCCGGCGCTGCGTGGGGCGGCGGGGAAGTGAAAGCGGGGCGCATCGCGAACATAGGCGGCTTCTAATCCCGGCGGGGCATTCCGCCAGTGGGAACGGCGTTTGTCTCCCTCCGTGTGGAACGACGGGCGGTGTCCGTGGTTAGCCCTCCTCTCTGGGCTTTCCCGCTTTGCGCCACTGCCTGCGCGTCTTTCATAGAGTCACGGAATCGTTCGGGTTGGGAAAGACCTTTGAGATCGTTGAGTCCAACCTTTGACTGATCACCACCTTGTCAACTAGACCATGGCACTAAGGGCCACGTCCAGTCCTTTTTTGAACACCTCCAGGGACGGTGACTCCATCACCTCCCTCGGCAGCCCATTCCAATGTTTGACAACCCTTTCAGTGAAGAAATTCCCCTGATGTTCAACCTGAACCATCCCTGGCACAGCTTGAGACCAGGTCTTCTGGAGAGGACATTGCTACGGAGCTTAATCCCACACCTCCTGAGTTGCCACATCTGCTGAAACTCAGAGGTGTTTTCATTTTCTGATAAAAATGCTTGTCTTGAAGCATTTTGCACCCACCAGGGACCTGTTCTCCCCTTGAATAGTGCATGCACACTTCTGGCAAGAGTACTGCCATTGGTAAAAGTAAAGTTTCGTTTAGTAGCTTAATAGCAGATAAAGTTGCTTTTTGATTTGTTTTGGCAGCCATGTATTTACTTGTGTTGTGATTTCAGGTTAAGCGTGCCTGAAAGCACGCCTTTCACAGCTGTCCTCAAGTTTGCTGCAGAAGAGGTAGGTAGAAGGTGATAATGCTGATTTTTAACATTTTGAATGTTCTTGAAAGCAAAAGCCTTTTTGATGGTAAAAACGCAGTGGTTAATTCAGCACAAGGAGCTACTGTTGGTTACAGATGGACAGAAGCTTTACTGGCCTCAGTGGGGCCTGGCAGAACTTTCAGAATCCTAAACTTAGTGATCCTTGCACAATTTATGCATCAGCAGCTGTCATTGAGGTCCTTTCTGTTCTTCTTTGCAATTAAACTGTTTTACATCAGTGATGTAAAAAATTCTGACAGTGAAGAGAATTAAAAGATGGAATACTTAAAATTGCTTATGTAGAATATCAGGAAAATTCTTTAGAATTGTTCAGGAGATTCTTAACTCTTTTCACATTCAGTTCCAGTAATCTCTGATTTTGGAAGACACACGGTTTTTGATTATGGAGGATATTGAGATTAACCATATGGGCTAGATTCAAAAAACCAAGGGAAGAGGTGGATAGTGTGTTCCTTGGCTTCTGAGTGTTGATCTTTCGCATGGAATCCTAAACTATTTGGTGTCTAAATTGCCACATCATGTATTTGAAGACAAGTATCATGTTTCAGATTAGGCATGCAAAGATTAAGAGACATTCACTGGGGGTAAACAATAAAATCGAGTGCTTTCTTCATCTAACTGGCAAAAAACTCATCTGAGAGGTTGTTCTTGCAATTCCCCCTCTACCTTTTTAGGAAAACCTGGGAAATTTTGTGTTACTGAAAACTTCATTTGTTAGAGCATTGTAATTGTAATAAAATAGTTAGGAAGGATAATGTACTCCATGTCTTGAGTCTCCTTATGTTGTTACTGTTACACCACGATGTGACAGAAGTTCTTAGAGAAACACAGCTTGTGGGGAGAGGTTGTGGATTGGTTTTGTTGTAAATTTACTTCAAGAGAATATAATATAGAATATTGCGTGCTGTTAAAAATATTTGATGATTTAGTTGCGGTTTTTACTGTGTTTTCTTTTCTCCAGTTACTTTTATTCTGAACTAATACAGCTTTGCCCACACAATCCATGCATAAGAGACCTAAACTGAAGTCTAATAAACAATTTTGAGGTACCAGAAACAATTGGAGTGGGACTGATTAGCAGGAGATACTGAGAGGGAAGGGCCACTTCTGGTGGGAGAGTTGCCATTGAATCTGTTAACTTTATGTATTTGTGGAACCACAATATTAGTGATAAGGTCTGAGAAATATAGGGAATAATTACTGACTTAAATATTCACATTTAGCAAACCATTATTTTAGTTGATGTGAGTATTTTGAGTATCCATGGGTGTTTTGCCAGTCGACCTCAGACTACTCTGGATCAGCACTGAAGCTTTTTGTATCTCTGCAAAACCAGGCAGAATGAAGTGCTTTGTAAACAAAGAGCAAAAGAGTGTTAAACTCTTCCCCAGGAAAGAAGCCCCTTTTTGAACTGGCATTGAAAGGAATGGCAGATAGTTTTTGTGTTATATGAATGTTTTTTTCTTCCTTGAACTGCACAGCTTAATATTAACTTAGGGCAGTGTGTGTGATTCAGGTATTCAGTGAAACATACGGAAAAGATCAAAATTTGGGCAAAGTTGATCTCCAGGGGAAGAGCATTATCCTCCCAGTGATTAAAGCTCTTGGGGCAGAGAAGGATTTAAGTTCTGGCTATTTAGCCTTAGCAAGTTTCTACTGAGGTATCTTTCAGAGTCCTAAAGTTTGGCCAAATCATAACCAGATTTTCCCTACTGGGGCAAAATCTCATTTACAGTGTGTGGTATCTATTGGGTTTTCTCCCTTTATCTTTTAGGGCTACCTGGTACATGTCTCAGGTGTACATTTGCACAATACTTAGGAAAAAATCTCCATCACATTTGTGGAATTATTAGTAAAATAGTCATTCATTTCCATTAAATAAAGTTGGCTATATCTGTAAATCTGGAGGATTTCTTTTCTCATTTTTTTTTGTACCTGAATGAGCAAAAATTATATCTTAATATTCCCCATGTATTTTCTGCTTTAACTGTGTCTCTTATGCTATTTTGTCCTACTCTTATTTCCTTTAGTTCAAAGTTCCTGCAGCAACAAGTGCCATTATAACAAATGGTAAGAGTATAGTTTATATATATTTTAATAGTTTTCGTATTGAAGTTTCAGTGAAAGGTTATTGATAAAGTCGATAGTGTCTTGTTTTTCACAATCTCTACGTACTGCAAATTGAATTTAATACTGTTGCAGCATTATTTAAATTTCTTATGCATGGGGTAAAGATATTAAACCTCTAACTCAGTTTTGTCCAAATATGTAGCTTGGACTTTTCTGTGCTGAAGGTTTCTTGTTACCTCCCATGCTAAGACTGTTTTTGGTTATAGGAAATAGCTGCATGATGACCTGATGTAATAGTTGTGTCTTTTTGGTATATTTTTTGAGCTGCAAGTGTAATGTAGTACATTGTAATATTTCTGTTTCATCTTCTCTTCTTTTTCTCTTTTTTTTTTCCTAGATGGTATAGGAATAAACCCTGCACAGACAGCAGGTGAGTTTCTGTATATGAATCCCAGTATTTAAACCTCTTACTTTTCTTTCAGACTCTTGTGTAGCACTTGGGGTTCTATAACAATTTGTTTTGACTTCTTAAATGGGAGAAGCATTACCCAGTAGCTGAAGACTAGTCACTGTTGTGTGTAAAAGGTTAAATCCAAAGAATAGTCTTTGGTTTTTTTGTTTAGTGTTTGTTTATTTAGGTCTGTGAAAAAATGAGGCACTTCTGATCTTCAGAGTTTTGCTATTTCACGAGCAGTTTAAAAGCAATACTGTATTACATGCTACTGCAGTAACAAGTAACAGCTATTTTCCCACCTTGCTCTATCTAGTTTGGTAGTATTTGCTGTTTCAGCAGCACTTCCCATGAGATATGTTAAAAAAGCAAAACTCAGTTCTGGAGTAGGAACTCTAGGTGCTTTGGAAAGCATGTTTTCAGAAGAGGTGAGTTGGAACTGGGTGACCATAAAGGTCTCTTCCAAATCAAACCATTCTGTGATGCTTGCTGACAGATCTCTTTCATGTCAGAAATCCCTGATTTCAGCTGTGGAGGCTTGCTATGAGAGAAGATTTTCTCTCTGTCAGAGAAAAGTGTAAAGCTTTTCCCCATCACTTCCTGAAATACATGAGAACATAGTACAGAGATTGAATTGTACTAATAATGGTCTGCTCTCTGGAAGCAGATTCTGTGGACTTGTTCTTGAAAAGCTATAGTGCTAAATTGATTGGGAAATAATTACAGTAGTCTAATCTTAAACCATTTGAGAAGAGAGTGGAGCAGAATATCTTGATAGGTAAGAAATGTTCATAACTTTCTGCTAAGTACTAATAAAAATGGCTTTGGTGCTCATGGGATCCAGTCGTCCAGTGAAAACTGAATTATAATTTTATTCCTGCTTGAAAACATGATGAATGGTTGATGTGGACTTGCTGCTATGCTGGGTTTGCATGAAATCCATGCCAGATCTCTTTTCATTTATGCCCTCTTGACAGCCAGTCATTATTGAAGGTATCCCAGGGAAAAAAAAACAACAAACAAGACAGCACACTTAGCTATGTAAACTAAGTAGTATGAAGTAAATCCTTGCAGAGCACATAATAGTATCTGATGGTTAGAAGAACAGTTAGTTGACATTAGTTTGGAGAATTTCTTGGAGTTGTAAAACAAACCATTGAAGTGTAGAGACCCATTTCTGAGGTCTGTGATTGCATCGATGACATTTGAAAATGAAGATCAAATAAGTGTTTGGCTTTCTGCTCCACTGGAGCTTGCCTTAGGACAGCTGAATTATGGTTTGACAAGCGTGCTGCCTGAGGCAGACTCCTCATCATGATCCCATGACCAAGTCTATTAAAAATAGATAATAAATCTAATAGTTTAGTTACTAGATCATCACCCACACGTAAAGCCACATCTTCACATGACCACTGAAGAATATTTAGCAAAAGTGGGTAAAGTTGCTTAAGGTATCCTTATGCTGCTTCTCTTCCTCAAAAGCATGCTGTCATTTTGTATTATGGAGCTCAAATTAGTTGTAGCTTAATCCTGCAAAGTAAATATATTTAGGACTACTCGACTCCTGAATGAAAGCATCCATACAGTAGTTGATTATACTTGGAGCTGTGCATATTGAATTCACATCTCCAGTTGATTTGCTTTGCCTCTCCTAAGATCTTACAAATATTGAGGAATTATTCAGTAATTACTGTTCAGTAAGACAGCATTTCATAATCAAGGTACAGGTAAATCAAAAGCATCTAGATGCAAAATGTCATCGCTGTCTTAATCTGCAAATGTAAAATTAGGCATATGGATTATGGGGTTTTTTAAAACATAGATGGTACCATTGTCTTGATAATGCCGTGTCATGTGGCCCTTAAATGGGAAAAAAACCCCAAAATAAAACAACCCACAACAAAACAAACTCCCCAAATAAATCCAAACAAAACAATCCGAATACAACCTGCACCAAACCTAGGGCTCAGATCAAGATTCCTGTTCAGTTTACAGGTGAACATATATGATTTGGGTATAATTGTATGTTCAGCCTCACTAATTCGTATCTCAAAATAAAATGTACTTTTTTCCCTTCTTTTTTGGTTTTTTTCCATATATTGAAGTTCCTACAGATTGAATAGTTACTTTAGCCTTCAAAAACTTCCAAAATAACATATACAGGAATAAAATCTTAGTAATCCTTGGGGATTTCAGAGGTTTTGTACTGTTCCATGATTTCCCTTCCTTTCTGAATAAAAGTGCTCAAGTATGACTTTCATTTTCTTTACATGATTTCATGGAGCAGGAGAAATGAAAGCTGAAAGAGCAAGACTTAGCACTTAATCCCTGTATTGATTTCAATTTTAAATCCTTGATAGTTCAGGGAATAGTATGCCATAACTTTAATAAAACCAGTGTGGTATTAATGATGGAAACAGACTGAGAGGTGGGGTGAACTGCTGTCTCCAGGAGATGCAGCTGTGGCCTGTTTTAAAATGCTAAGAATTTTATGATGGCCATTATAATACGGATACTTTCATCTAGAATAGTAAGATTAGTAAGCACTTGTCTGGTTTGCTGGTGTGACAGGTTTGCATTCACTGGGTTTTATAGATTTCTTCAGTGCATGGTCTTGGCAGATCTCTAAAAGCAGAATGTCTTCTGATAACACATTCTTCTGAATTGATTTTCTAATGCTCATTATGTTGAATATGTAGAATGGGTTTGATCATGATCCACATGCTGGAGAATTGGAGTTCAAAAAAGGGTAGCTTTGATCTAATAAGCAAGCAACTTAAGAAGAAGTCAGGTATCTTAGTCTTATTTATGAGAGCATTCTACATCCCTGGAATAGGATGCTTGGGAGAGAAATACAATTACTCTGTTTTAAAAGTTAATGCAAAGTTGAATAAGAAGAGACAGATATTTTATTGTAGAATTACATATAGTCCATTTTGTGCAGTAGCAGTATGAAGTAAAAAAAAAATAAATGTTCAGTATAGTAATTAAATAATACATCACTTAGTGATGTGGTTTCATTTTCAAATGTTACCTTTAATAGGAGAAAGTAGCAACCTGAATGACAATCCTGAATACATGAACAAAATATTTTAAGCATCTAAGTATTAGAAACTTCTAATTTTCGTATTATGTCTTCTTGAAAAGACTACCACGATTAAGAGAATGCAGTAATAAATATGAAGTTCAAGGGGGTTTTTATGCTAAAATGAGACTACCTTATGCTTGGATATTTGGAGAACCCTCCTAAAAGGAAAGTGCAATTGAGGTTCTGAAGTGAGAAGCTGATAAGTACTGAACCAAGAAGAGAATTAAAAATGAATGAATGCATGAATGACTTCAAGATAACAAAATAGTTATGGTAAAGTAAAACTTCATTTTCTGTTCTTGAAATGATTATGGTGTATAAGTGAAATCAGACATTCGAGTGTGGAACTGCAAAGTTGGAAGGGCTACACTTTGTAAGGTCTAACATTTTTATTTACAAGTAAAGAGTTCTTTGGAGAAAGAGGGACAAGACAAAATTTTATGGAAACATGAATAATCTATTTCTGGTATGTCAGAGAAATTACTAGAAGATCTTAAACATTGACCTAACATTGTTATCCTTCAAATGTGTGGGTTTATTGAGGTAACATTGTATTTTCCAGGTTAGTAACACATTCTGTTGTCTGTCTTTGTTTAGGAAATGTATTTCTAAAGCATGGCTCAGATCTACGGCTTATTCCCAGAGATCGAGTTGGGCGCTCATAACGTCTCCTGAAATCTGTGGAATAAATGACATTGCTGTATGGCAGAGGTCTGTTTATTTTGGAACTCCAAGATGCAACTAATGAATTGGACTTCTTTAAAGCAAGGAAAAGTGACTTCCTAGGATTTGATTTTTTTTTTTTTGAAACAGAGATAAAGTTTCATTTTCTTGTTAAAATGCATTAACTCATGCACTGATTCTTCCCTGACTAATAGAAGAATGGGCTGATTGCATGTTATGTTGCTGTAAGAGGGACAGGCTTCTCTGTAGGTGTTATTGACACCACAAGGGCAAACACACAGCCACCATCAATAGATACTTAAAATATTGGATATTATTGAGCCTAGTTTGTGAAAGGGGGAATTGTGTTATGATTTTGCTACAAAGAAATTTTTCCTACTGTATGCTAAAAGGGGTTTTCTTTTCCTGCATTTTTTTTCTAAAATTACTTCCATATTTAGGGGAACAGCTTTCACCTGGCTCAAGTATTAAGCTCAAGTAGAAGGGAAATTTCAGGAGTTTATTACTGAGATGTAAATAGCTGCCAAATGTTCCAAAGTAGATTTAATTGCTGCAGGTATTTTAGATAAAGGAGAAAACAGAGGTTTCTGTGGTTTAAAACTTCAGTTAGACATACTATGAAGTTAAATTAAACTTGGTTTCAGAGAATTAATGAGACCGGGTCTCCTCACACGAAGAGCCATCAGCTCAGGATTGCAGTGTAATTTGGGAATGTGTAGATATTGGTCAAAAATGTCATTCCTTTTTCAGTAAACTAATACTGGTTCTTTCCAAAAGTCTTGTTTCATTACTGCCTGTTACATAAGAAACAGCATAGAATTCACTGAAATGTTTGTGTTCAGATTATAAATGGCCAGGTGTACACTATCAGTTGTGTAATTTAAGTAGAGAAATTGCTGCTTTTCTTGAACTGGTTATCTACCCTGTGATTTAATGTATTTGGCAAAATGTTACCATATTGCATTTTTTTTCTGTTTTACTGAGTTGAACAGAAAGAACAATGGGTATTGTAGTGCTTGGTTAAATGAGTATTGTCACAAATACAACTGTCTCGAGATCATTGTGCTTTAGAAAGATGTTGAGATAATGTGTCAGATAATGCAGAAGTACAAAATGCCCTTGAGTGGTTGTAAACTGAGGATATAGAGAAAAACTTCAGAAATCAATAATTGACTATAAACATCTTCCAAATTTAAGATAAATTGTAAAATTCTGTATTTTTCGTTAATAAACAATTATATGAAAGAAGTGCAAACATCGTTTCTCTCATATTCCTAATTAGAGTTTGACAATAATTAAAAACTGATCCCTTTAACCTTGTATTCAAGATTGAGATTTGAAAAAATCAATTAAAAATCTCAAATTCAAAATCTCAATTAAAACCTTTGAGATTGATTTTAAGCCAAAAGATTGTTATGCAGAATTCTACATAACACTTCCCATGAAGGGCAAAGTGCGTAGTTTCTGTTAATCTAATGCCACAATATAATTAGGATAAGCCATATTAATGGCTTGTAATTTTCAGCTGCAAATCTGCAAATCTGCTGAACGTTTGAAAAAGCACCTGATACTGGAAAATAACAAACAGGAATCTTTTTTTTCCTGTCTAAAGGTGCAATGTAGTTTTTGAAAGGCCATCATGAGTAAATGCATTTTGGAACCAGGATGCTCTGATTTATATTATTGAGGGTTATGTAAAAATTATTTCATGTGGCGGCTAACATTTCTTACACTGTTACTTGGGTTATAACACAGTATGAAGTATTTGTTTGACATACTGCATTGCAGGTAGTTTATGTAACATGCTAAGAATTTGTTGATTTGTAAAAACTGGTATTTTTAGTACTCTTCATTACACCTTTGTCTCAATATGGTCTCTCAAATCTGAATGTGGCTTTTCTGTTTGGTAAAGAGACTTGACTTCAGTGCCAAAATGTATTTAGCAGATGTTTGCAAGTTGACTTGACCTTTGCAAGTTCATTTTTTTAAGTCATGTTTGACATGGTTGTATAGGAAACTTTCAGTTTCTAGGGCTTGGGAGTTAGAAGGTTGTGGAAATGCTGTGCTCTCAGATTTGTACTGGTTTGCCTATCCACTTTATGGTGTACTTTGGAAATCAGCTCTGCCTGGCATTTGTGTTGTCTTTGGCTCTGGTTAGAACTTGACTGGTGTTAAATGAAAGACTTGTATTATTTGTGATTCACTTTGTCTCACCTTTGCTGAAGTAAATTTGAAGGGTCTTTTTTCTGTATTCTACGTTTATAAAAGGATGGCTGATTTGTTTTACAAAGATATTCTGTGACAAAAAATTTTGGCAGAAGTTTAAATGTGAAAAGTCCCACCAAAACTTTCAAATATCTGTAATTGTTGTTTTGGTTTATACAAGATCATAAAAGTTTTATTTTGATAGAATTTGAAGAGAACATGGACATTTTTCAGGGAGGAAAGCACAATGGTCTGATGAATTGTAGAATGGGAGAAGTTAGAAAATGGCACTGATAATAAGTTCTGTCAGTAATGTGGCTTTCTTGTAATAATGTCACAAAATCCAACTTTATTCTGTGTTCAAGATGAAAAGACCACTTTCCTCTGTTGTTGTTAGTAAGTAATAATCATAAAAATTGTTGACAGCAGGTCTCAAAAGTTGAGAATTTTTATTCTTCATGTATAGTTTGATGGTAAAAGCCCAGCTCCCGCTGCTGCTCCAGTGATTCAAGGAGCAGTTGGAGCGAGAGAAGGAGCTGTGCCAGCACGACTGCACAGTGTGAGTGGATTCTGAAGGTGCTGGGGCACAGCAGTCCTTTGTATGGCAGATGTGGGTGGCCATCAAACAGAGCACTTAACTGGGGCAGTGGAAAAAGCTCAATCCTGCAGTCATCCCAGCAGTGCTATGGATACTGTTCCAGTGATCTAGCAGGAGTGCTTAAGCTCCAGCTGGGTAAACCAGTGCAATGTGCAATGCACAGTGTTCAGAGTTAAATACAGTATACCCGACAGTGCATCTGGGTGGTGAATTTCAGCCACTGATGGAAGGTAAATACTGGGGAGTTTTCACAAAAGCAAGTGTGGTCTTTTTGAGGCTAATCTCTGCAGGCTGCTTCTGAAGCTAACAAGTTAAGAGTCCTCCAGAGAGATTCTGAGTAACGAAACGAATCGTCATTTCTGAGTGGCTCTCTGAGAAGCCTTTCTCTCTACTGAATAGAGAAAGCGATTGAGGCATTAATCTGCAGGGGTTGATGTTAACCCTCCTGAATACCTTCCCCAACTGGTACTTACCCCTCCCTTCAATATGATATGTTACTATACTGCCTACTCAGTCTTGTTGGATCTTGATGTTTAACACATGATACAGAATTCCCAGAGACTTGTTCAAAATCACAAGAACCTTTTTGCATTAAATCAAAACTGGTTTTTGATGTAATACAATTAGTTAAATGCATATTTTTTTCCTTTTCCACCAGGTTCAGGACCCTTGGTGGTAGTGTGAGGAAGGCTTCTAGCTTTTTACAGAAAGCTTTGTCAGGTTAAAATTAGTTCTGTTTACAAATCAAGAAGAAAATGTGTGTACAGAAGAAAACAAAAGATTCTACTACTTCATCTTTTCAGGATATAGATTTGGTCTCCTTTATCTCTCTGAAGTGGTTAAGTGTTCCTGACAAGCAGATTTTAAAGGGTTTCAAATGCATACAAATAGCCACTAATAAAAGGACCAGGTGCAGGTACTCCTGTTCACTACTATGAAGAAAATACTGAGGCTGTGAGTGGGAACTCTCAGTGTCTTTCACTGCTGAGGAGTGCCAGATGTGGTGTGTAAGAACTGTACCAACACTAGTGGTTTTTGATCATTTTAATGGAGAAAATCGCGCTTTGATTTTGAAAAACAGATAAATTTGTTTACAGATCTTGAAAGTAATCGTCGTCTGATGGGAGTGAGAAGTTCACTGTCTACAATCCCTTTCATGGTCATGAGATGGGACAAGAAATAACTCTGGAACAGTCTGGCCATTCAGTAAGGTTCTGGACTTGTCCCTGTGGAATTCTGTCTCAAAGGTGAAGTGTGAACGGAAAAGTGCAGCATCTTTATCTTCAGAAGACTTGACTGTGATAAAAATGCATTGCTGTCTGATGAAAAAGAGACAGAAAAAGGGGTTTAAAAGAAAAAGAAAAGGGGGTGGGGGTATTCTTTGTTGTACCTATTGAGTTATACGGTTATTTTGCAATTTGAGGCTCACACTGTATGTCTTCTCATAAGAAAATCCACAAGATTTTAATAAATGTTTGCTATCAAACATCTTAGAAATTCAGCTAAAGAGCTGTGGGCTATTTGTCAGACAGTAAATGTGAAACAGACACATGAAGCATACTGACATCTAGGGAACACTTGCTATGGATGATAATAAATAGCTTGGTATTAATACTAATTTGTGCTTCTGATGCTTTAAAAGCATCAGGCATTTCTTTGAACTGCATTTCACTTCTGGTTTTTTGTGGAGTAGTTCGTAATACTTTAGATTGCATGCTAGCTTTGCCAAAGTGCTCTTAATCCTTACTATGGGCCAGACTTACTGCTATGACTTCTGTAGAGGTTAGGAGTAGAAATACTGCTTCTGCCCCTAGCTGAGTTTATGCAGACCTTGAGTTTACATGCATGTGTGAGTAACTGACCTATGCAGCACTCGTAACTCCTGCCCTGAGGAAGGGAAGATCATCTAGTATCAACCCCACTGCCACAGGCAGGGATACTTTCCGCTAGGCCAGGCTGCTCTCAGCCATTTTGTAAATTAAATTTTTAGTGTTTAAATTGGAAACAAGAAGGCAATGGTGGATGTAGCTAATCGGCTGATGTTTATTGCAGTGGCTTTTTAAACCGCATATTCTTCCTGCGGGCGGGGGAGGGAGTAAATAATATAATAAAGTGCTGTCAGAGCATTCATGTTGCTTGAAAAATTAACATCTTTAAATTCATTTTTGCATTGACATTTCCAGTTAGTAGAGACCCATTAATTTGTGACAGGGTTCTGTTCTATTGCTATGGGCTCTTGAATAGTATACAAACAATACTGGCTAACAATAACAGCAGCCAGGCATCCTTACCAGCAGCACGAATAGCGAAGGTTTGTACAAGCACTCAATGTCAGAAAAGCACCACCCACGCAGAGCAGCTTATTAGTACGTGAACAAGGGCACAGTACATCTTGCCAGCTGTTCAGTAGTTGATGTGATCCATTATAGGTGACATTGATATTCAAATGGTCCTACTGTTTATGTCAGGTTCATTTAATTCCCACTTCTTGAATAAATGCTGTTCCAGATGAATATGTGTGTAGCACAAAGAGTGTCTAGAGTGAGCTCAGGTACTTACCATTCTTATTGCACAACTCTGTTTTGGACAGCTCCAGTGCTCTCCAAGAGAGATTTGTTCCAAAGCCGGATTGCAGACAGTCAGTTCCATGGGGCATCACATCCAGAATCTGTCATTTAAAAGCTGGCCTGAAACTTATGCATTTCATTTATATTTGTCATCCTGTGGCCATAGAAATTTAGGGTGGAGAACTTCCATTGATTTTCAGCCCTTAAGGTCAGGGATTGCTGAAGATTTAAGTGCCATATCTAAACACCTGTAAGTGACAGCAAAGCTATTTTAGCCATGTGCTTTTGTGAATTAAACTTTAATTTCTTCTGCCCTACTGACATGCCAGAGGAACTTAAAAATGTCACACAATTTTGCAGCCATGAAAAATGTTAAGGGGGAGTGAAAAAAAAGAGAGGATCTAAAAATGAGAGCACTTGGGTGCTACAGGGACTGATGAAACCTGACATCCCATTTCACTGTTGCGGTTCTCTCAAAATTTTCATAGGTGACCACTGCTCTGGCCTTATTCCATTGCCCTGATCCCAGACACTTCCAGTTATGAACTGAAAAGATGACTTGACTCTGGGCATCTCTAAAGAAACATTCTGCTTTCAGTTCTGATCAGGGCAGTTATCTCTCTGATAACCAATTATACTTCCGTTGACGAAATCATGCTTTTCTCATCAGAATGGTGCAGACTATTTTATCTCTAAATGATTAAAATAATGCAGTTTACACTGGGAAAGTCCTGGCACTTAAGGAAACATAGGAAATATGTAAAGTGTCCCCCGTTCTTAAAATAGTTAAAGTTAGCAGGCATTTTTAGTTCTCTAAAATAAAAGAAAACCTGTAACTTTACCATTTTGTCCTGAAAGTGGCAGCTATCAAAGTAAAATATGCATTCTTTTTCATATTGTGTGTTAAATGTGCATTCTACTTTCAGTTTGAATAGTGATATCACCTGGAAGATGAAGCCTATTAAATTGCTGCTGTGATATGCTTGCATTGATTGATGACCTCAAATTAGAATGGCAAGGAAAGGCCATAACAGTCTCTAGTGTTCATCAGAAAACTAAGATATATGTAAAGATGTTTTAACTCAGGGTTTGGCTGGTTAGTAGAAATTACTTTAATGAACCCCTTGACAGCTTTTTTTCTGAAGATTTAACAATTGATCATGCTTAATGGAAAACAAATTTCTGCTCATTAGTGCTCAAACATTAATTTTAGTAATGCTTCCCTGGTATGAGTGAGGGCTATAATGGCTTACCAAATCTTGTGTGTTGTATGGCAATTCATGTGCCAGTGTAAAAACTAAAGGAAGACAAATAATTACTTCCATTATTTAGTGATGGTGGACTGAAACATCAATTCTGTCCAAAAAAACCAAAACAAAAAACATGAACTGTGAGGTGGCAAATATCAATAATATGTATGATCATCTCCTTGAGTTCATGTGAACTTTTTAGTATTAAAAAATGAAAGGCTCTTATGGATGAGGCAGATCTGAAACTGAAATGCACTGACTGCTTCATTTTGGTTTGGTGTCAGCACCATTCCATTTGATTTAATGCAGAAGACTAAGTACAAAGAATAGTAATTTCTTTAATACAATAATTCTTCTGCTATTTTTATTGTTGACTTGCATGAATTATATACATTCTACATATGTGGAATTTCCAAAGGGATCTAAAACTGTTCTGGAAATTTGTTAGGCATCTAAAGTTGAAAAAGGCTGAATAAAATTGATCTGGTTTAACTATTGGTCCTGCAGTGGTTAAACATTAAGGCAAGAATAAGTCTAACTGTACTAGAAAGTGTTTCTGCAAATGTAGTTCTTTAAAAACTACTTGCAGGGTCTGGAATTTTTCTAGACCCGTGTTCTAGTACACTTAGAAAGTTTTAAACAAATTCCATTTTAATTTGTGAAAGTTAAGCCTGCTTTTTCTTTTCTCCTTTCCCAGTGTGTATCTAGGACAAGTGATGGGACTAGTGCCTGCAGGTGCAAATTTCTACAGAGTAGAGGAGAAGCTTGGTCAATAAGTTTACACGAAATGAACTGCTAGCACAGGTAGATAGATTCCAGTCAGGGAGGCTTTTACAGAAAACGAGCATGAACCAGCTCAGATGGGGAAGATGATGCTTCCTGTTCCCTGCAGATCATTGGTTTTATGAGCTTCCTAGCTACCCACAGTATTGCTGGTCATAAACGTAGGCAGCTTAAGAATCTGTTTGAAACTAACCTAAAAAAACTCTGTAGATTGTGCTTTAATTAAACTGCTGCTGGAGGTATTCAAGCAATAAATTAATTTAAAATCTTATAAATTGCCGTGGCTGTTCTGGTGTAGCCTGCCGCGACCTTCCAGAAACGTCCCCTGGGGGATCGCTCCTATCGAGGGTGCGAGCAGAGCGCATGGTCCAGGGAGGAGCCGTGCACACACGGACAGCTATCTCTTCCAGCGGTGAGAAGCGACAAAGAAGCAAGACGGGTTCTCCGATATGATCTCGACAGAGCTGTTTGTTGTCAAGGGCTCAGGGATCGAAGAACAAGATGGCTCCGGGTGCAGGAGCTTATAAGGGATAGCTAAGAGGGCGGGTAGAACATCAGAACGAATAACCTGAGGGATAGGGAATGAGCGATGGGGATACAACCAATAGGGTAAGAGGGAAGGAGGGATTTGAAAAATTGTCCAATGGGAATACAAACCCCTAGGACTATTCCAGAACCTGAACCATATATGGTTAACATCACTCAAGTACAGAGGGAGGAGATGTGGGCGGGCTTAAACCTTCGAGACGGCCCACCACTGACGTCGGGCCGGCCCATCTCCTGGGGCAGCTTGTAGGAAGGGAGCCACAAGGATCATCGAGTCCTCAATTAATTACTTGTGTCATACATTTAGAGATGTTAATCTTTTTTCTCTAAGGTGATTTTTTCGCTTACGTAGTGCTGCCATTTTCACACTGTATCACAGAATATTCTGAGTTGGAAGGGAGCCACAAGGATCATCGAGTCCAACTCTTGGCCCTGCACAGGGCAACCCCAAGGATCACACCATGTGCCTTGAGAACATTGTCCAAACACTTCTTAAACTCTGTCAGGCTTGCTGCTGTGACCACTTCTCCAGGGAGCCTGTTCCAATGCCCAATGTTTTTTTTTTTTTCCTTAGAATTCTCTTACTATCTACTTTTTATAATTTTCTTCTTCCTTTGTTTTAATCCAATTCAGTTTGTCTCTCATTAGCTTGAGCCTTGTTCCATCACAGCTCTTTGAATTCCACTTTTCTATTCTTTTCCTGAGACCTCTCCACAGTCCTGATTTCTGTTACTTCATGTAGCACATCTGTGTTGCTGGCTTGTTCTGAATTGCTGAACAACCCTCCTGCCTTTTTTGCTTTCTTAATCTCCAGTCTAGCTGATACCCTGACTGTATTTTTTTTTGCTCTTCCTGGTTCCAGGGCTAATTTGGTGTGTGAGGATGTACTAGAATATTAATTTATCTAGCTGAAAATGTCTCCTCTACCCCAAATACAGGTTCACCAAAAAAAGGAAAAAAAAATAAATTTGGCATGCAAAACACAGACTCCAGTGTTCTGGAAACACAATATATCAGTCTGGACAACTCAAACATTGAATTAGTTTTGTCTGCTTTTTCATATTCTCCACATTGCTTCAGTACAACTAAGTTTGTGTTACTCAAAAGAGAGTTGTGTGAAGTAGGAAAGTAGTTGGAGGTAGAAGAGCTTCCCTTTGAGTGCCTAGTAAACAGCTTAACTAAAAGTAAGCTTTCCATCCCATTGCAGGATGGTTTACTGCTTACTTTCTTGAGAATCCTATTGTTTCAGTGGGTATTGACTACCCACTGCTCATCTTGCACCAGAGGTTTGGGAATTGTGTATTCTTCTAGATACCAGTTCTTTTCACATGTGTAATGAACTGTACCTTATTTTTCTGAAAGATAGATGTATATTCAGCTACATCTATTTAGTGCTTGTAAAAGTCCAAGGATGAACTCTGTTGTTTAGCTGGATGAGCTTTGGATCAGACATTTATATGGTAGACCAAGAGTTCTGCAGAAAGTTGACAGGAAGACAACTCTTTTAGCCAGAGCAATAACACTCAGGTCATTCAAAAATTCTCTATTTCTTCCATCTGCTTTTGAGCTACTTTGAACAAGCCATAAACTGACAAGCTGAAGGTACTTTGAGTGACTTTGAGCAAGCAGTAAGCTGCTGTTGTGGCTTATTTTTCCTCTGTAGTTTTCTTTTGTTCTTTGTTTTAACTTTTTGGTCTATCTTCTCTGTTTTCTTTTTTTCTTTTTTCTTTTTTTCTTTTTTTTTTTTTTTTTTTTTTTTTTTTTTCTTTTTTTTTCTTTTGGAATACTTCTTAAAGCATACTTTAGTCCCATTGTCCTACAAATCCACAATACATTATTTCCTTTCTAACTGCAGCAGCTGATATTCAGTACAGCCAGCTCTCATACAGAGTGGTGAGAAAGACAATAAAGAGAACATAAGAAACTGTTTCAGGCATTTTAAAATAATCCTAACTGCAGCAAGAGACTATAAAAATTGTGGTTTATTCGATTAAGTAACATAGGATTTTTATGTTAATGGAGGCTATGAAAAAAACCCCAACTTTCTCAAGCACTGAGGAGTTTCTCTTGGCGAGATGCACAGAATTGTCCTCTTCTGAGGAGGGAGGGAACCTCACATGAATGAATGAATTTTTGATTGTAAATGGGTGATGGGCTGGGTGAAATGAGCTGATCTAGGAAAAGAAAGGAGATGAAAGCACAGTGGGGGGCTCATCATCCAAGTCTCTGCATATCTTGAAATAGGATATTGATATCTCTGAACATGTGTGCATGAACTCCTGACATTTTTGGTACTGTGCCCCCACCCCCACACACTGCCTTTCCTCCTGCTAATTAACATCTACTCACTGCTGCACAAAGGTCCACTTATCTTAAATAATGGAAGCAGAATCTCACAGACTGGCACCATCCCACCCCAAATACAGTGCAAATCTCTTCAGAAATGTGGAAGCTAATGCAGGGTTTGTGTTGTTGGAGAGTACAGCTCATGCATTTCATCCAGTGTGCGCTTTGCAGGGGCGCACAAATTGCTGGATTCTTACTACGCCTGATGTTGCCACTTTGCAGCACACTGATGCCATTGTTAAACAAAACACTTTGCAAAGCTCTGTGGTTTGTTGAATAGCAGCATTCCTGTTATTAGTGGATTGTGGAAAGCAACCTGTGACAGTATTAACTTTCAGCTTTGTGGCTGACTGGCTCAAACTGAGAATGACTGATTTGTTGCAGAAAACTCTGTAGCAATTAAGCTGTCTGCCACTAAGAAATGCTAACGTAACATTTTAATCCAATTTACAGGCAAGTGAATTGATACACAAGTCTTCTCTTTAGTTATGGCTGCTTTCCATCTGCTGCACTTGGAATACCTGCCCTTGTCTCATGCATAAACCAACGTGTGTGAGGTGGGATAAGGAGAAGGAAGACATTAGAGTTGGTCCTTTTCCAACTCTGTTCCTTTCATCTCTAATATTCCCAATGTAGGTCCCTTCAGCACATAACAGAGGAAGGACTGCAAACTGTAAAACTTTCCCCCCACCCCCAAGAGAATATGTCATTCCCCAGAAAAGGGGGTAAATATAATATAAGGGCTCTCTGACTCCAAAGATATGGAAACACTGGAAGAGCGTCGCTTTCCTTTCTTGCCCTGTTTCCTTCAAGGGTAGAATTGAGCTACAGACAGACACTTTTGTTCTTGGCATGAGAGCTGGATTATTTTGGCAAAATATCTATGCCAATAGTGGAAGCCCCAGGAAGTTTCATCTCAGGAGGTAAAATTGCAGAAAGTAGGTAAAAATATCAAGTAGGAGAACTGTCAATGCTGGAACCATCGATGTAGGTTATGTACAGGTGAGAAACCAAGCAGAACAGTATATGTATGAACCCCATATAAATTGCCTTCCTGGTGCAGGATGTGCATCAGTCAATGAGACTACAATAATGTTGAGTTTCTAATTCCTCAGTGAGCACTTCCTGTTGGCTCACGCATTTTTAGGGTAAGATTTGTGAGCAGTCTTGGTTTTGTTCATGGGGTTTTTTCATCAGGAAAAGCAAAAAGTTGATGGAATGGAAAGACTTTTTTCTTAAAATCTCAGGTGTGTGTGGGAGGGGAAAAAAATCACCCCACAGAAAGAAAAGCTTCAACTGACAAAAACTCTGCATGGAAGGCATGATGTGTTATTGCAAGATGGAAAGTAGTTGAGGAAGAACTTATTATATTCCTCTGAAAATATTAGGATTTATTTATACAGATCTATGACTCCAGAAGGGGATAAAAGTGCATTTGCTATGTTCTTAAGAGAAAGCAAGGCAGAAGAATTTAATTAATCAAGTTTTATTGCTTTATTAAGGCTGCTTTCTGAGTACAGTTTTTTATGTAGCAGAGGGCAGGTGAGAGTTTAAATGAATCCTTCATGATGTAGCTTTCTGTGAAGGAAAAGGCCTTAAATGGCTACAAACTCAGTACACATGTTCTGCTTCATTTGTCTCTTAAAAACATAAATTGTACATTTTGGCACTAAGTAAAATAACAGTTCTAAGCAAAACAGCCATAGAAAGAAGAACAAAATCTGTCTATTTAAGGACCAGGAAAAACTTTCTGATACAGTATTATTAGTTAGAGCTGCCCGAGAAATTTGATTTCTATTTAAAAATCCAAAATAAATTCCTGTTTATAGAAATTAATACCTGAAGTTGTTAAAAGTGCAGGGCTCACTGCAGACTCTTGCTAGCAGAAGCATTAGACATTGAAAAGAATTTTCTTAAAACTGTGGAAGGAACTGTGACAGCACCCATTGCAACAAGGTGGTATCATTGTTTGACCAAGGCCTCATCTTGTGTGTCTGCTTTGTGAGACTTTGGGGAATGTGAAACACACTCTTTTTGACTAAATTATATATTTTAATTTTTTTTAATATTGAAAACACAAAAATAGTAAGTAAATTAGTGAAAAAGAGAACATACTTCATCCATTATTGTCTTGCTTGTCTGCTGTACCCTAGTGGAGCAGGTCTTTCTTTCCAAACAGCTCAGTGGTATTCTGAGTTGGAGAATTCTCTGCTCCATCCCTCTGGTCTCAGGGAAGCTTTTTACCTCTTTCTGGGGCAGGCTTGACATCTTCCTCTTCCTCAGTGCAGTTTCCCAGCTCTTACTTCTCCCACTCTCCTTTGACCCAAGCAGTAGATCTCCAGGGAAGGTGGAAGCTTCCCCTTCTGGGTTGTAGTTTTCCAGACAGTGTTTGAAGGAACATAATATTCTTCTGGAAAGACATAACTGGGATGGTTATCATCCACTACACCTCTGAAAGAAGTGACAACAAAGTAACTTTGTAATTTAAAGTCAGATCATTTATGATGCGGAAAATCTAGATATGGCTGTCTGTAAAAGCAGAAAAGTGGGCATGCTGATGCTGGAGGTCTCTGTCCACTGCTGATCAGAATGTGGCAGTAAAAAGGGAAGCTGATTCTTTCCCATGTTCCTGCATAACCAACACAACACAAATTGCTGGAGGAGATGTAGAAGGTATCTATTGACATCTGTACTCAGACCTGACCCGTATATGCAACTGCTGTAAATGTTTGGCTTGTTAATGCTTTCCTGTAACCATGAGAGAGTGAGTATGTTTCTGTCTGAATTCCCATTCAATTTAAAGATGACTCAGTAATCTGAATCACTTGCCTATGCAGTAAATGAAGAAGACATATGTGAGGAAGATGATTTCCCTTCCTGTAAAGACTATTTCCTGGGTGCAAGCAGAAATGGGTTGCATAAGCAGTCCTACTTCTGGCGTTCCCTACTTTGAATTTACTGTGTTCATCTCAAGTATATACATACAACTATATATGTATATTTTTACTAACTTTATACAGATGAAATGTCCTGTGTGTATGCAGTGGAGATGATAGGATGCTTCAATCTTCTAGACAGAAAGTATTTTTTCTAAAATAAACCCTTTGAGATGAAACCTTAAAACCTTCTTCTGGTTCTTAAATTTAATGAGTTTGCTTGAGGCTCGGTTTTCTCCAGTAGAGTTTTGTCTGTCCTGTGTTTCTGTGCAGTCTGATGCACATCTGCTCTTGTCCGTCAGTAAAGAAGGAGTTGTTCTGTCCCTGTGGCATGCATAGAAGGATGTAGCTTTTATGTTCTTGCGAAGCTGGTATTTCTCGACTGTTGCTTTTAAAGTCCAGTTCCTACTCCATAAACTTTTATGCCTTACTTGGACAATCAAACCCTTCACAAGATGAAATTTCATTTGTGATTTAGGGTTGTATGCATCATAAAATTTGCTGCGGCCTGTTACGATCCAGTTTAAGCACAGAAGAGCAGGGGAAACTAAGTCTCTGTGTATAAACCAGAAGGAACTTAGAAGATTGAAAATATTCCTAAAAACGAGATTAAAACCAAACGAGATTAAATGTTGATGCCAAAAAATGATTTATTTTTATTTAATAGTAAAGGAGGCAAAGAGAAGGAAAAAGGAAAGAAAGAAAGAGATAGAAAAAGAAGTGTGAGTGGGGTGCTGGGGGGACAGGGAGAGAGTGACAGGGGTTAGATGGAGACATACCACCCTTCCGGGGGTCCCAGCGACGCCTCGTGGCTCCCTCCATCTGGTCTGCTGGGTGGTGAGGNTGGGCGTTCACTGCCTCTGACCAGAAGCTTTTCCCAAACACACCCCAAAACCTCTCTTCTCCCCCCGCCCTTCGGTGTGAGGGTCTGTGCTGGCCTGGCAGCTGATAGCCCTGGGGCTGTGGTCTCCACCCCGAAGGTGCTAAGCGTGATCCCTCTGTGAATGTATTCTTCTCCCCAGCTCTTATCTTACCTTCATCAGCGGGCAGTCAGGGCCCCATTCAGGGTTTTTGGTCGTCTTCTCTGCAGCTTTTGTAGAGTTTTTCTATAATACCAAGAGTCCTTCATGAAAATGTTTAAGCCATAAATTATAACATTTCAGTCTCTGACAGGGCCCTGAGGTACTGTCAGCCCTGACCACAGCCCAGGACCCCCTGTCAGCCCCTGGGGCCATCAGTCCCTGCCCCAGTGACACCACAGCAGGGCTCCAGCTCCCCACAGCCTTGCCCAGCCATGGCCACATGACCATAACTGTTCCCTGACAAAATCTTCACAGGATTGAGTCTGCTCCACAGACTGACACTTCTGTAAAATATTATTTTTTAAAAAATTCATACTTAAATGAGTTTACACTGGGATAGAGTTCTATTGACTTGACATATTTCTTAGGTCTGGCTGCAGATCTGTAATTTAACCTATTAGCAGTAAGGGATTTAAATTAATACACCTTTCTAATTTCTAATACATCACTATGCTAATTCAAAATGTTGCAGAGTGTATTGTTTCATTTTAAATATTAGTTCAATTAATTTCATGATGGATTTCTAGTCTGTGCAGAAAGTACCACAATTAATTATGAATTCACATTCAGCTAAATTTTTTATGCTGGGCCAAGTTCTTTAATTTGTGTTTAAATAATTTACAAATCTTTCCTTCAAAATGATCCAGCATTTGACATGTGTTCTTTTTAGTTACTTTTACTTTTTCAGTGTCTCTAATATGTTTGAAATGTGTCCAAAACAGCAAAGGGGGACAAAAAAACTTCCATTTAGTGTGAGGGTCTAAGTGCTGCTAATCTTCCACAACAAAGTGACTGGCTTGGTACATGAGGAAAGAGCAGTGGACATTGCCTAACTTGATTTCAGCAAGGTTTTCTACATTGTTGCATGTGAGATCCTAATAGGGTAGCTGAAGAAGTGTAGGCTGGATGAGCCCATGGATTGAAAACCAGCTAAATGACCAAGTCCATGGGGTGGTGATCAGTGACAAGAAGTCTAGTTGGAGACCAGTGACTAATGCTATGCCCCAGGGATCAATACTGGGTCTGATGCCTTAAGTATTAGCTTTTGGATTTTTCTAATCCTGTACTGTACTAGTGTGTAATTCTGAACTCCATATTGTGTGCTAAGCAAGCTCTCTTCACATTCTGATTAGACAAAACAATTCCTTCTAGGCCTGGGAACCAAGGTCACCATCCTAGGCCTAAGTATAAACAAAAGTGAATTGGGAAGGGAATGAATGGGGGAATATTACTTCATTACCTGGAACTGTAATTGGACAATTAACTTCTGATATGCAAATGTACCAAACCGATATCTGTGGGGAAAACTCATGATCGGTGTCCATCTTGGGTCCAACCTAGCTGAAGCTTCGGCCTCGGCCAGGCCCTGTACTGCCCAAAGGTGTACCAGTTGAAGGCCTTCAATAAATTCCTACCTTTATCCACTAATTTTGCTTAGTCTCTGTTTCAGGTACTCCTATTTCAGGCATCAGGTCCAGTCCTGTTTAGCATCTTCATTAATGACCTGGATGATGGGATGACCCTCCGCTGTGTTGCAGAAAACACCAAACTGAGAGGGGTGGCTGATAAATCAGAGGGTCATGCTGCCATCCAGGAAGTCCTCAGCAGGCTGGAGAAATGGGTTGAGAGGAACCTCATGAAGTTCCACAATGAGAAATGCAAAGGTTTTTTGGAAAGAAAAAGTACAGACAGTCTCACACACACTCCAGAATGCCATCAGACCAGTCCCGAACCAGCTATTCTACTCTTATACAGAGCTGATACAAGCGATGTAATTTCTAGAACATGGAGCTGATCATGCACAACATTATGTGTTTCCTATAGTGACCTAATTGTGTGATTGAGGCAATATAAAGAATCATTCTCATGTTTTGGTTTTTCTGTTCTTCATGTTAGGGCCTGGAGCAAGGAAATCATTAGTAGTTAGTGGTGTATCGTAGTCACACAAGAGGGAGCAGAGACTCCTGCTTTCTGCAGTTTGTTTTGATGCACTGCTTCTAAGATGGAGGACATTTCTTGATCATCATAGTTAAATATGATTCATCACACAATTGGGTTTCATACTGCACACAGATGCTTGGCAATAAATTAGAAAAATAACATCATACTGGTTTAATTTTCTAGAGAGAGAAAGTCTCTTCAATCACGACACTAAATTCAGCCACATGCATTTCTTTTTGTACTGTGATATTTGTAGGAGCAGCTCTATGACCACGTGGTGTATTACTACACTCAAGAAAGAAAAAGGAATGCAAATCTGGTTAGAGGGAAATGCAGGTTAGAGGTCAAAACATATTCAGAGAAATTTTCTCTGCTTTCTTTCAGAAGCTCTAAAGCTTCAAATCAACAACTGCAATTCTCAACCATATGCTCTCCAAGCAATTTCTTGCCTTCTACTAGTCCAAGGTCTTGGGAAACGTCATGGGTTTATTTCTATGTCACTCATATAAGTTTTTATTCTTTTGAGCTATATATGCTCTGCTTGAACTGGAAAATCTTCAATGTAACAACCAAGACATCTACTATATTAAGATTTTACCTAAAATTTTGCTATCTTACTAGGTCTTAGTCCCCCCAAATGACTCGTCAGCGGTGTCCATTTTCTTTTCTCTTCTTGTTTGTTATAAATTTTGTTCATAGAATTAATAAAGTATTTGTGAATAGGAATATAATCACATTTTCCTATCTATGATTACTATTTCTTTCCTCCTTGCAAGTGATCACAAAAGAGAGAAATCAAATTTATGGGTTTGTATCCAGTATACCAAACACGAATGCTGATACTATGGTGCTATGATATCTAGTATTGTATGTTTGGAATTCATCAATCTGCGTAATGACATACATGAAAGCTACTTAGGTAAGAACTCATGGAGTTTTTATTGGAGTCAAAAGTTCAGTCTAGTCTTTGCTAGTCCTTGCTGCTCTTTGGACAGTGCCACTCTCAGCTGCCTCAGAAAAGAATGAAAAAATATAGGTTTTCAGCAGAAGATCAAGACTTTATCACAAGTGTTCTGTGATACTTTTTTTCCTGCTTTCTTTACATTCGTTACTGTCCCTACCTGTTCTCTTCTTGCTGGCAAGAATTGCTTGCACCTCTTTTTCTCCCTTCTCTTTCTAGTCTCAACTGTCCTTATTTTTGCCTCACGTTTCACCCAAACCCTCTCAATCCCTTTTGTGAGGTGACAGGAAGCTCAGGGGACTGAAACCACGTTCCTAACCATATCCTGCTTCTTGCTTCTTGTTTATTTTCTTCTCCTCTGGCATGGGTTCCTCCGCATGCTGCAGCCTCTTTGGGGATGTCCCCACCTTTGTGTGTGTTTCCCAAGAGCTGCAGCTCCTCAGGGACATTTCTGCCCTTGCATGTTTTGCTGCAACCACTGTCCTCTCAGAGTGGGGGACTCCTGTATCTCCTGTGGCATGGAACAGGTCCTTCCAAGAGCATGCCTTCAGCCATATTCCCAACAATGTCTCTTTCCACACCACTCCTCTTCATATATCCCCTCCATTTCTGTGTCTCCCAGAGCCCAAAGCCTTTTCTTCATTATGTGTGCACAGAGGCACCGTGTGCTCCTCCAAAAGCTGCAGTTTTAGGTCGGGACAGGGTTCTCACAGCAGTTTTGGAGCTGCCTACAAGTGGCTGTGACCAGCCCAGGGCTCATCCTGGCCATCTCCTACAAAGGCCCTGCTGCAGCCTCCTGCTCCCAAAACCTTCCCCAGCTATGCCCACGCACCACCCTTTCAGCCATCAATCATCTTAGTCAAAAATCTACACTACTTCAGCTGTTGGGTAGGATACAACTCCCATGGTCTTCAGCATCATGAACAACGGGTGGTTCCATCTTTTAAGTGGCACTACAGAAAAGGAAGGGGTCTGCAGATGGGAAAAGCAGAATCTCTGGTGTAAATAGGCACTGGCCTCCACTGTAAACAACACATGAGTATTCCCATCCATGGTCTGAGGGCCCGAAACAGGAAGGTGTTTTTAATCCAACATCCTGTATTAGGTTTTACAGGTATTAATAAATGTATTTTATGCCTTTTGCTAAGTGTTTTCTGTGTTTGTGCCTTGGCTTGACATGTCTTGCCAAGAAGAACAGGTTGGAGAGTGCTGAAGATGTTTCCAGATACTTAGTCACTTAGTCACTTTAAGATAACCTTGTTCCTTGCTAGATGCTAAAACCTATTCTCTTTTACCAGCTCACATTTTTAGTAGAACACTTGGAAAGTGCAAACCAGCTATTTGAAGACACTTCTGAGATATACTTGTGTATAGGCTTTCAAGTCTATCTGAAATATTATGGTCTTCTTGGATTCTGCTTTTTTGAGGGGTTCTGTTTATATTTGGGGGTGATTTTTTTTTTAATATGTATTGGGAGAGAAGTGATAGATGAGTGAATGAAAGAGAAACATTTTGCACTATTATTGAAAGAATATGATCAAAAGAATATAAATTCTGTGTTATTGAAAAAGAGCTGTAGGGAGGATTGACACCCAGGCAGTTTATATTCACATATAATATTAGAAAATCACTAAAATGATAAAAATGTCACTGCTAGGCTTTACTATAGAAATTAAAACCAAGATAGATCAGCTGAAACTCCCAGAAGGAGGCCAAAAGAATAAGAAAAAAGTCCTTGAAGAGAACAATTCATATTGTAGTTATTGAAGAACAAATGAAAAGGGGAGTTAGTTACTTGGTTGGCTAATCCTGTAAAATCATTCACAGCTGTTCATAGCTTCTCTGTCATCAGTTCTTCCTCCTCCTTGCTCTCTTGGTCCTGATCCTGCATCCCATGCCCTCCCTAACCTACCCTGGCTGTCCTGCCCCCCTTGCTGTGCCTTCCCTCTTCTCCATCATTTCTTCTTCCTTTCCTTTACTGAGGTACCAGGTAGAGGGATGGAACAACTGAGAGAGCTGCTGTTGGAGGAGTCTGAGGTTGAGGGTGTTTTCCTGCATCTTCAGGGAATGTGGGGTAGCTCTGGATTATATCCTGTGAATTGAACTATCCTGTGAAAACCCATAAAGTATTGCTAGCTGAGTGGGTTCTGTGATGTAAGCATGCTGAGGACAGGAATGGTGATGTTCTAGAGACATCTGGGGAAATTGCTGCATCCTGTGCAATGGCCTCCTTGAAGCACCTTTGCAGTGATGTATGTTAATATGAGTATTTCCAAAAATATCTGGTAGGCAAAAAATATTTTCACCTACCAAAAAAAAAAAAATGTTCCTTAACTATGAATCAGAGGAAATCTGGAGGTCAGAAATGGAAAAATATTTGCTTAAAGAAGAAAAAATACGTTAAATGCAAGAGAAAACCTAAGTGAGTATTTTAAAATATCGTAGGGAAAGTGCTTTCTGATCAATAGGTAATAACTGGGCACATAACCACTATCTTATATTCAGCCTTAAAAAACACCTTTTGGAACTAGCTGTCAGAGCTGCTGTCATTTTACCAGTAAGAGTTCTTGCATTACTTACTCCTGAGAGCATAAAATAGTCAGTCTAGTTCCCCTTAATATTAATTGTCATAAACCTTAAAATAAAAAGTCAGTCTGTTTATGACACCACTTACTATTCAGAATGAAGACTGAAGTTCAGGATGTTGCAAATGAGAACTGCAAAATGCTTTAGATACTGGAGGAAAAGAGTGAATGATGTTCAACACAGTCTGCTTTAAAACCATCAGCCATAAGTAAAACAAAACTAATACGTAAGTGAACGGAATAAAATCCAAGTACTAAAAGAAGTACTCAGCATTGAAGGATCAGGCCTAGGACCACATTTGGTTGTTCAGGGGAGTTGTCTTTTATAGACTTGAAAAATTACCTGTTTCATTCTTCTGCAAGTTCTGGAGTGGTTTTACAGGACTTTTTGTTTTCACATAACCTGATATTAGATAACCCAAGAGAGAGGACTTAAATCATTTATTTCAGGAGATTTCCATAGACTTATAAACTTTTATAAAGAAATACTATTTTAACTTCTTTTCTGCAGTCACTTCTAGTGATTCAGAATTACCTGACTTCTGCATTTGTTTATGTAATTTGGGACTCCCTATTTTATACTTTCATTTCAGTAGAAACACCATGAATATGATAAATACAGAACTCTGATTCCAGCAGGCTCCCCAGTGATATCTCCTACGTGTGATAAAAGTACCATACGATCATACCAAGCACAGAACAGGACATTGTGCACACAGGAAAAAGACTTGTGACTCATAATGAGCTGTAAATACAGACCTGCTCATCTGGGCTCAGAGGTGACATTTTTCAAAACTTCTCTTAAATCGAGCAGCTGAGAAGCATTTTCATATTAAGGCTAAAATGAAGGAACAATGTGTCCCTGATTTTGTGCCAAATACATTTCTGTTTCTGCTGGCCACTCTGGGGCTTGGAGGTACTAAGGTAAGTAAGTGCTTACAGAGGTCTCCTTGTATTTCTTATCAGAAATTAGATTGAAAGGCTCGTGCATTGTTCTGTAGACCAAAAGGCCCATAATAACTGTGATCTTGGTTAGTGTCATGACACCACTATATTTCTAAATGAGACAGGAAGAACAAAAGTAAGTTCTGTAAGAGTTATTGCAGTCAGTATTTCTTCTTCAATTATTTTTTCGTTTTTGGTTTTTTGTTGTTATTGGTTTGGGTTTTTTTGTGACACCAGTCTGTAAGGTTCAGATCTCAGACATGGACAGCTAGGTCTCTCTTAACTAGAGAATGATTTTATTGTATAATACAAGAATTTCTACCAAACTAATTTCATTTTTTATCATTTTGTGTCATTCTCCAAAGGATTTCCACACCCACATCCTACCACCTACTTTTTGTTCTATGCCAACACATGAGGAATGGAGTTTTAAAGCTAATTTTCTTTATTTATATTATGCAATAAAAAAGCAGTTACTAGGAAAAAGAGTATGAAATCTTCATAGTTATTAGATCAAAAATGCACAGAAGTCAGTAAAGCTTCTCTTTTCATACATTCATCTTAGTATATTAAATGCAGTTATCTTACAAGATTTTTTCTTTGTAGCTAATAGAATATTTCTGTCAATACTTTAGCCCGCTTCATCTTATCATTTGTTTTATTATTTTATTGATAAGCAGAGGACTGTGGGTTTTTCTGGGGGGTCTGAAAGCTTATAACCTGTCCACTGTTCAAAGATCCTGACTTTGGCAGCCAGATGCTAGATATCTGTACCATTCCTGCTGTCAAAGACAGCAGGTGCTTTGACTCATTCATCTGTCCTGACTCAAATCACAAGCCATTACACTACACATTACACACTGGTAGCTGAACCCAGCACTAAGTGTATCATGTGCTGAGTTCACTTAGATACCAATGAAAAATCACTAATATGAAAGTCTGGAATTTAGCTTTACAAAGCCTGGAATGAGGCTTTACAGCTAGTGCCTACAACAGTGAGTCATACCAGTGAAGGATGTTGTACCTCACCCTCCTCTTACCAGCTATCTGGATTTGCCTTAGCTTCCTGACAAATATTTGTGCCTGTAGTAGCCCGTGGATCATGTCAATTGACTACATAGAGGTCACTTTAACATGAGTTTGGTCACTTTCTGAATTCTACTGACTATATGAATTCTATATCTAGGAGTATGGGAGGCCTTTTGCAGCTGGAAGCTTGATGAAATACCTCATAACACCCCAAATGATGCCAGATACCTATGCTTATGCAGTTAAATTCTGCCCTGGCTCTCCACTGATGATAGTACATGCTCCCACATAGACATTATCCTTACTCTATGGGTATCCACCTTTAGTTACCTCAGTGCACCAGAAGAAGGTGCTAAGCAAGGTGGTACACAAACAGCCAGTGTATCTGCAGTTGGAGCTCAGGGCTATACAAACATAGGCCTTATTTTTAAAAAGATTGGCAATATTCTGTACCTTCAAACCCAAATGACCAGCAATCACAGATATTTTGAGAAAATGAAGACAGACGTCACTGATTTCAAGACTGTATTTGTGTCAAAATACTGTCCAGGTAGATGCCATTTGCAAGATTATGTAACTGTAGGAGGCATCAGCATAATGAAATTCTATTATCTCTTTTATTAACAATAAAGCAAGTCAAATTACTATTTATTCTCTAAAAGCACATTTCACGAGTTCATGATTGAAATGCTCAATAAATCCCCCCATTTTATTTTCTATATATGTGTGTAGGAAAATAACAGAAAGGTGTATGCTCATTAAATCTACAGCTGCCTTTTAACGATGACTTTCCTCACCTTGGATAACCTTACTAACTGAGTAAATTATTTCCTGTGTATTTCAGGTTATTGGAATAAAAATATTTTGTCAGATATGAATGACTTGTTTACACTGTCTCATCACGCAGGGCAGGATTTCTCTTCCCTAACTTTAGCCATATACAACATACAACATCTGAATTATTTTCCCTAGTTTACTTTTGTCAGTGGAGAAAAGATCAACACTTATGGCAGTGCATTTTTATTCTCCTTAACTATAGAAGGATTTTGTAGTGACTAGTTCAGACAGGGTCTTCTACATGATAAAAATCTAAGATCTTTATTGCCAGCAAGTGGCATGTTCCCACCAGGAGTAGAATGAGAAGTGTTTAAGGAAATTTTATCATGTTGGAAGAAAATGTGGTCTGTCAGGAATTCAGTCAACACACACATGATTTCCTGATGTTGTTTCAGGACAAAGGCGCTTTTCTGTCAAGCCAAAAGGTCATTTCTTTTAGCTATGATATATAGCAGGTGCTCTTGAATTACCATCAGGCTGTAGATGAAACTTGCACTCTGGGTAGTTCTGCATCACTGGCTGGGGAAGGAGCTGTGGGAACATATCAGGGAAGAGACTAAGCTTTGCTATATTTATTGACATGGAGGTAAATTGGATTTTCTTTTGCCTCGAGTACAGTTTTCCATAGTGATGGCTAACCCAAATTAGCTATTTCAAAAGCAATGTGTGTTTTTGTATACCAATGACACGTATTAAATATAAGGTAACAGCTATTATGTACTCAGGCAAGTTGTATGCATTAATAATGTGCTTACCATTACCAGACAGCACATGTACTCTCTCAGGCCTGCATGAGTGATCTGACTACACTAATAGCTGTTTTGTTGTGACAAAAACATTCATGATTTTTAAATTATTGAATATTTTTCAGTAAAATTACTTTTACAGTTAATGTGCTTCTGATGTTGGCATCCATTATTTTCTGGCAGCACAGAATGAAACCATGGAGGAGGATCCCCATTCTCCTTTTACTTTCATATATGTCAACATGGAATAGCTGCTACAGCATAAAATAGGAACAACATAAAGAGGCCAGAAGTGTCCAGCTCAATTTGAATTTGTTTTCCTTTTCTCTCTTATGTGTGCTCTGTCACTAAGGATATTTTCAGATGAAATTAGTAAATGCAACATAGTCATTCCTTACTTGAAAAAAAAACCAGACCCAATCTATTTCTAATTTGTGTAACAAACAGTATTACTTTAAATGTTATTTTCAATATTAGAAATTTAGTAGTAGAAGAGATTCCTTTCTTTTATGAAAAAAAAATTAGAGAAATTTTTCTGTTGGATGCAGATTTCTCTCTGTATAATTAGCATAAATTCACACACTATGCATAAGAAATGAAAAAGTTACCAGAAAACTTTGATATATATCATTCATAAAGATTAGTTTTTTCCTGACTAGCTTGACTCAAGCTGACTATGTATTTCCAACAAAATCTTTCAGCAATGTTGAGGGACAAAGCTGAAGGATGCCCATGATGAAGGATGAAGAAGTTCTCAATATGGTTATTTAAGATATAGCCACCAAAAGATCTGCAGCAATGTCTGGTGGGATCTTCTGAGGGAATTTTATGGTAAGGATATGCTTTTTGTTATATTATGAAAATTGCAGTTCACACGTGACCAAGATAAACTGATTTTAGTAGTTAAATCTCCAAGGTATCCATCCACTAGCTTAATCTCTCCCAGCATTAACCAGACCTTCCTGTTGCTACCCTTGAAATAGGTGTCATCCTTGGCTTTTCCCCAATGTGCAGGAGAAGTTCTGGAGAAATCATTTCGCCTAAACTTTTCATGGAAAACTAAAAACTGTGTGTTTCTGATTTTCTCTGTATTCTAATGTGAGACACTGAGGTCTGATTCTCAGATAGATTAAGCCAATGACAATTGCAAATTAAGTCATGTCACATATATAATGTGTTGCACAAGGTCATATGCACTGAAAAACGAGCTTCTAACTATTTCCAAATTATCATGTGAAATTAGTGAAAACACTGTGTCTCAGTTCCAGAGCCATAAAACAGGTTACTATCACCTCCTACTGCTCAAAATGTATTGTATTAGGGCATGGAGCTATCTATACAACAATAAGAAGAAAATAAGTGTAACTACTCATCAATTTGAAAATAGTAACTATTCACTGCTGTGCAAGAAATGAAGGCTGGTGACCTTTCGATTATATGCAGTCATATACTTACAGAATTGCTAAAAAGACAATTCTGGCTGTCTTCATTCTGCCACTTCCCTGCTTTTGAATACTCGGCTTTGTGATTCTAATCTTGTTCTTTTGAAGTGGGGGTTGGGGGTTTTTTTGTTCTGCAGCTTCAGCTGCTAAGACAATAGGCTCTACTTAGTATGAAGCCTCTGTTTTCCTATGATGACATGCAGGAATTGTATGTCCTCTTAGGACACGGTTTTAGTAAGAGACAAAGAGAGAAAAAGAGGTCCTTACTTTAGCACCCATGCAGACTGGATCACCTTTATTGTCAAATAAGTGGGCAGTTCTTTGCAGGAATATGGTTCTGACCTCACGGGCCTCACCTCATGGAAGATCTAGAACACCGCTGGTTGTATTGATTTTGTTTGTTGGATTGGTTTCTGTTTTTTTTCTTCTCTTAGTTCAAGCACATGTACAAACTTGCGAGCATGGAACTTATCACTCACTCTGTTTCTTAATAATGTGGTTGTGCTATAATTTGTAATCTATAATGTGATTATTAAAACAAAATTCAGTGCTTTTCTCTCCCAGGCGAATGCTCAAATCATTGGGATGCAACTCAAGCTACGTTTCATGTATTTTGAAGTTCAAAAGGACAGTTTTGAATTTATTAACCAAATTATGATTTCAACTCATGTCTCCCAGTGCTTGGGTCAGGGCTGTGATATAAATGATAAGGTTTATATTTTCCATCAGTCTTAACAGAAATGAAAATCCATTGTCATTTTCACTGCAGCTCTTGATTCTAACAATTCGTGCAAAAAGTCTTTGGAAAACATCTGGTACATAAGGCTTTACAAAACCAAGAGGATTTGGTTTGAAAGTGAGCTAGGGCTGAGTTGCTAAGATAAGACAGTTCAGAACTGACTTGCAGCCTCACAGGCACATTGAAGCAGAGCACAGGTGCCTCTAGCGTTCAGCTGTGACATATTTAAGATATAGATAAGGTATTGGGCCTGAGTATTTAAATTCATCTCCAAGTGTTCTCTATCCATCTGTTTTGTGTTTATTGTCCTCTATTCTGTGCCAAGAATTTGCAGTGTTGCAGGTGGGTAAAATTTCCTAGACTTGCCAGCTGTAGATCAAGTTGTCTGGAGACAAAGCATCAGATCTTCAAGCAACTTCTGCTGACTTTGTTGGCTTCACTAACCTAGGATAGCTGGGTAGTGTGCTGTGTATCTAGGAGCCAGGGGTGTTTGTCACAGCCTGCAAGCAAAGAATGCTTTCTTTGTGTTAATTCTTGTTGGTTGGTCTCATCTAGTCTAAGTCACTATAGTTTACAAAGGAGGGTAGAGCTGTATAAGTCCAGCAGTGTAGTAATTTAGGCTACCTACTTTAAAAATTATTTCTCTTCACTGCTTTACAGTGATCTTTAGCAAACAGCACCCATTAGCAAGATAGGTATATCTTTAAATCTTGCTGAGTCTGTTATAACTGCTTGCAGCTCTGAACACACATATTATTTTGCATGTGATAATAATATTTTGGCCCATCCTTCGTACATGTTGTATAAAATACGACACTTGCAGGCTGGATTTAGAAGAGTCCAGTGTAGCTACCTGGAATCAATGTGTATACCCACACAAATTATTAACTGAATTTTGTTCAGGAGAGTGAGTACTTTCAATCAGAAATATTCAGGACGTACTGGTATCCTAGATACAAAAGAGGTTTTATGATGCCAATCACAGTTCATATTGAATCCTTCCATATAAAACCCACAAAAATAGCAAATAAAAATCCTATATTTTCCAGGCCCATTTCTGAAGGAAAATAGTGATATAATAGCACTCTGATAACACGTTCCAGAAAAAACAGCCAAAGGCATAATTTCTTCAAATTAGTGGCATTCAACTTTGTTCCTTGTGGGGAGCTTTAGATTTTACTCTTAGATAAGTCATTGTACTAAAATTTCAGGTCATTGAGAAACCATTGCTTTTATATGTTAGCTGCAGTCCCACACATGAACCCCATCAGTCTTAGTTGTTTGTTAGGTATAATTAATTTTGAAAACGTACCATGTCGAATAAATCGTATGACGCATTACTCACTTCACAGTTATTTGTGTCCATCTTCCATTTACTCCTTTTTTTGAATAGCAACATGTTAATCCATCCTGAGGAAAGAAGAAAAGGTCAAAAAAACCCCATGAGTGACTGCAAAATAAAATTACTTTGTTAAAATAAAAGTGAACCACCAGTTTCTGGCAGTAATCTGAGATATTTGACAGTGGAGCCTGAAAGGGAGAGGTCCAGGCATTTGGGAATAGGCCAGGGAACAGAGGAGTGTAAAAAGGGAGTCCTGAAGCAAGCTATTACTGATTATATGCTGAGAGATGTTGCCCCTAAGAAGTCAGTATCCTGCTTTTATTAAAGAGAGGATAAGCTTGCGGAACAGTCCCTGTTTAATTTTAAAACCACTATTTTAGGTATTTTAGAGCTTACAACATTAAAAGCCTTTGACAAATTTGTCTCATGTCAATGATCCAAATGTCATCAAATCCAGATTGTCACAAAAATCGGAATATGCGCACAGCTAACATTCCAACTCACATTCAGATCAAATTTGTCTTCAACCGATAAAAATAGCTTTGGGGCATTTCTCTCAAATGAACACCATATGAAAAGCTGCACTTCCATATGATTCTGGGTCAAGAAACAAATTATTTGCAACAACCCACACTGGTTTGCCAGGTCAGCAAGCTATGAAAAGCATGTGACATCTCTATAACAATGCAACTTCTCTGCCATTACATGAGCAGACTCTGCAGCAAGTGGTGTTAGCAGTGGTAAGGGATATAAACCCCCTGTATATCCCAAAGATAATTGAACCTGACTCCTACAAGCGTATTGGTAATAATACTTCTACCCATCCCTTACAGAGCTCCCCCCTCCATATAGTCACACAAAACTACCCCTTCTTCTAAAACGAGATTCAAAAAATTTGTGACTCATAGAAATTATCTTGCTTACAATTTTCTCACAAAGCTGAAATTTAAACAAGCCTCAAGAATGCAGATTTATGTGTATCTTTACACACCACTGTGCATTCCACTGAAACAGATTAAACACTGTGTGCATAGTTAAGCACATGTATAAAGTCTTTGTTATGTCAAAATCTTGTTTGTTTTTCAGAATATTCTCTGGGTTTGAAAGGGTCGTACATGAAGATGAGTTTTACTTTGAAATTTTGAATGTTGTAAGATTCCTGTATACATATCCATACAGTTGGAAATACAAGGAAATTTTCTTCTAAATCTATCCTGTGTATAGAAACTGCAGAGCTTTGTGGATCTTGGATGAGGTCTCTATTCCCTATTTTAAGTAAAGCTGATCCTTTCCCTGTTTGTGTATAAAAGAATTAAAGTATTTGTGGTACCTATTTAGCTGGGGACAAGTGTTGATAGACACTATAGGAGACACCTGTAAGAGAACCCTTCAAACCTCTCATACTCATGTGTGGCTTACAAAGTGTCCTCGAGACACAGACTGGAAGAGGAAGAGAGGCATTTTGGAGGCAAAATTCCAGGCCATGCATCAAGGAAACTGCTATCATTTCTAGATTACACAAATACAGGCATCCTAACCTTCTGTCAGACTTCACATTTTTCCTTAAAATGCCATATCCTCACAGGCAAAGGTCTCTAGCTGGCCTACAAATCAATTGCAATGTTTGATTTCTGGCCTCTAGGCAGCAATCACGGCAGCAGTAGAATTACCTCCATGCAGTGTTGCTCGTAGCCTGGCTGTTCACCCCTGGGCTGGTCAGGAGTGGAGCTGGTTTTCCCACTCCCTTTATCCTAGGTTTCTTAGTGCAGAGCTTCAGACACAGCCAAGCTGGCAGCACCTACCAGTTCCTCTGCTCTCCCCAGGTCCTCCTGCCACTCTGGTCACCCTCTGCTTGCACTGGATTCCTGCAAATAGCCCAGTTTCACAGTGGTGAATCATTGCTCTGCCAAAACATTACAGGCTCTTTGCTGTTTGTTTTTTTTTCCCTTTCTATGGGTTTGTTTTCTTACAGTGTGTGATGTGTATTTGCACAAAGTTAACCCCTATTTGTTTCCACACAATGCGAAATATTTATTTGTTCATATTTAAACCCTCTGCTTCTGCAGAGGAGATCTGCTGGCAGATATAAGAGGGCAGAGAACTGTTAATAACAAAAAAAAATCTTCCTGCACTTGGAAAGGGACTTATTCACAGTAAAAATATCTGGATGGTAGTAGACAGATGTGAAGCTTAATTGACTAATGTAGAATTGGTGTAGATAGACCTATACAGGGCACTACCACTAGCTAAACAGAATCAGGTTGAAGCAGGATTGAGGGTCAAAGACTACCCTGGGACATTTAACAGCTGAGGTTTAATAGGATGTGACTTAGAAGCTACACTGACTCCCCTCCACAGTGGCACTTTGGTACAAGTCTAAATGTGGCTCACATTCCAAGGCCTCTACTCTGACATATTCTGATATCCATGTGTTTTTCCATTTGTTTCCAACTTTTAAAGCTCAAAGTTATTTGGTTTCACTTCTAGGGCAAGAGGTGAATGGCTGAAAAAAACAGGCAAGAATATTGAACTGACATTACTTTATGATGATATTTAAATCCATACTAAAAGACCTACTCTAGAAAAGGGACAACTTTCTTCACATAAATGGTGGAATCATTTAACACATTTTCAGAATCATGATGCACTTAACTTTGTTAGTGTTCCCATTAAACGCGACAATATCTGCAAAGCAAGCGATACATAAGAACTGAACATAAGGTTTCTAAAATGCGTTGGAAAATAATAAAATTATTTAAGTTGCTGCTACTAGAGCTACAGCTACTAGTTTGGGGAGTGTATTTAAGGGTGATTCTATTCTCAGGACAAGCAATTTAAATTATGTGAGGAAAGTTTTATGTTCCCACATAGGGAACATAAGTGACATTAAAGGCAGAGAGAGAAGAATGGGCAGGACCTTCAAAGTATGTTCTGGATGTAGGAGTAAGTAACAGACAGGACTGGTTTGGGGAGATATCTGTTGTCAGTAAAAAGCTGCACAGATAATAAAATTCAAAATTTGACAGCTGTGTTGAGGCAGTATCACTGCTTGCATAGAAGTTCTCCCAAGGAAAAAAAAACAACCAACCTCTACTTGTCTTATTAATCTGAATTAAATTCTTGTGTTTAGAGGTAAATATGCAATCTCTTCAGCCACTGCTGGTGTGAGTCACTCACCGTGTCTCTAGAGATTCCTTCTGCCGCATAATCCCACTGCAGCCCTGCTCAGGAACAGAGATCTTTTCATAAGAGCTGCAGCACAGTTATTCTTTTACATTTTTGATGACTATTGGAAAAACGATAGAATATGGCCTTTATAGCTCGTGTATGATCCATCCTGTTTTACCCTAAGACAAAATCATATCTGATTTCCTTACCTTTGAAAGGACTTTTTCTCAGAAGTAGGTTTGGATACCAGACCTGAGATGGAGTTCTGGACTGATCTGTTATTGTACTTCTGGTGTTCCTAACATTCAGCTTGAATGCATGTATATGAAATAAGTGGATACATTTTAATAAATAATAATATTCTCTCACAGAGAAAGGTATGGCATCCTTTTCCTGACATTGCATAGAAAATTCATGAAAGTTACACAAATCTCAGCTTAAAGGTAGTTTGTTCCTTTGTATTATAAAGAGGCTTATTTGTACACACTTTGTGAGATGGATGATTCCAAGATTTTCTTAGAAGGCTAAGAGATTCGATAGATACCTCATGGAAGCCAAATGAAATGATAAGAAATTTATCAGGTAATATGCCACTGTAACTGTTTCATACATCTTTAAGTAGTCAAACTGAAAAATGTTTGTAATCTGTCCTCAAAATATGACTTCTCTGTAAGGAGCCCATGTCCCCTATTTTTTTGTTTGTTTGTCTTTGTTATTCATACCATGAGTTCTTAGGCATTTCCACATGCTCTCCATTCAACATTCTGTATTCAGCTAAGGCCTGTGCTGGACCATTAGCTGGTCTGTCCCTGTCATGTCATCTACCCACCAGGAAACTTAGGTTTGTGTAAGTGTTAGCAGCCCTAATTCTTCAGGCACTTCACAAAGCCTTCTATTTGCTCTCCCATCTCATCACCCACAGTGTGATGCATTCAACTGATTGCATCGTTTGTCCCTTGACTTTGAAGATGTTCGTCTGTCTTTCTTTTGTCACAAATGTCTAGGTCTCAGACTCATACTTCGTTAGAGTCAGATTCAGGCCTCATCATTCAGGCACTGAATTATGAGGTGAGGTGGGTGTCGTGCAGAACAAAAGGCAATTCAGCATTGCTGTGGGGCATTCACGATCTTCAAGCATGTTTGTTGCTTTATTGCTCTCAGTGAAAGCCCGCAGTAGCCAAGTGCAGTGCTGAATCAGAGCCACAGATAGTGAGTCAACTAAATGAAAACTTAAATGCTTTTTAACAAGGTATTTAATTCCCATATTGCCCAAGGGATATCTATCTTTGTCAGTCCACTCTTTCTTCTCATTATTTGCTTGCTGTCCTGTTTAAAGTATTCACTATTCTATCAGCTGGAGGTAGGGAAAGTATCAGGAAAACCTAACTCAAAGCAGTAGCCATAACCTTCCCTCTTTCTCAATAGCTGTTTCTAATATGCTATGTGAAATTGTAACCCTAATTCTGGTATTTATTTCTGAGTTATTTCAAGTTTCTCTTGCTCTTTTTCTAGAAAGAAGAATGGTGTGGAGAGAGACATGACTTTGGAAGATTAAGGGTACTTCTGAGGTTTGAAAAAAGAAATTATTCTGAACATTTGAATTTTTTTCCCCTGGAAAATAAGTGTTTTGAAATTTTGATTTGTCAAAAATTCTTTTCATCTAGAACAGAAAATTTACTAATCCACTCCATATTACTAAATTATAATAATTATATCAGCTAAAGATTCAGAAAAACTGTGCATCTTCTCAGCTTTTCTCAGAACTTGTATTTCCTTCAAGCAACCCATACTCAGTTGTTCTGTGACTGTAATATTGTGCAGGATACTTCTTTCAGTTCACCTTTAGCTCTGACGTGTCTGCTTTTCTCTTAGCACCTTTGGTTCCTTCAGCAGTGCCAGAGTGGGCCCATGACAGTGCCCAGGGCTGTAAATGAGGGGCTTGATGAGAATTAACAACAGAATTTAAGACAAAACAATTGGAGAACTGATGTTTGAGAAAGGAGTAAGAGCTGTAAGGAATAAACTGGAAAGGGGATAAGACAGAAGGAAGGATAGGAAGCAGTTGAGCTGGCTGCCGAGTTGGTGTTTGGAGGTTGGAGTCACATACCTTTTTATTTAGCTTCAAATCCAATCCAATTCAAATTCAAACATTGATCAGAAGTCAAATGTCCATATCCACTGTGTTTATAAATGTATAAAGGCTCTAGACACTATATCAACAGGCTTCCAAGAAATTCTTAATAGAGAATGATGGATAGGATGGCTCAATTCTGTTCTCACTTTTGCACAAGACTGATCAAGTATCCAGAAAGAAAATGTAACACCTATTTTGACATTATTTCTTCTCATGAAGTGCATAACATACACTTAAGAACCAGAACAAAATACTCTGAAATATAAAAGTTACAGATACATGAAAAAAGGCTGGATTGCATTGTAGTTTAATTTAAAATGACTGCATTTTTTATTGGATATATATGGAGTACTCAAAAATGAAGTATCCCAAACCAGTGATATATTACTTTATTTTTTAATTGCTATCTTCTCTCCCACTAATTCAAGAAATCATTCAAAAAGAGATATTTATCTTGAAATGTCAAATTTAAATGTTAAGGACTAATTTACGTCTACAATACATGAAATATATTTGGGAATTCAGTTGAAATGCTCTTACAGTGCCATCTGCTGAAAAGCAGCTGAGGCTACAAAGTATTTGGCAATTAATTCTTCCTAGGATATCTGTAAATTCTTGGTCCATCCTGGTACTTTTCAGCTGTTTATGCCCTACAATATCACAGGACAAAATCTGTAGACCCAGTACAGGGGAAACTATGAATACTGCATTTGCACATGTCATTAAGTGTATGGTATCCCTGGAAGGTAAGCAGGTACCCAACTGTCTCAAACAAGAGGATGCAAGCACGCTTAAGGTTTAAATTGGTTTAAGTACATGCACAGCTCAAGGGCTGAATGTCAGCATCAATTTTTTTACCCTCTGTCAGGTTGCCTCTCGTAAAGCAGCCTAAATTTAATAAGGTCTAATATGTTTAAGAGAGAAAAGGCTAGTATGCATTGGTTAATAAATTTTTTAACTGATTTCAATTCTCATCTAGAAGTGCTTGTCAAGCATGTGACTAATTCTTTAAAAATGAAGAAGACAGACTGCATAGATTAAGGTAAGTTTTTGTCACAGCCTGAACTTGGGCCATGTGATAATAGCCCACTTGTCTGAACTCAGAGATGACCTTTTTTCTTTTTTCTAATCAGCAATTAATCCGAGTTTCAAATTGGTTCTTAATTAGAGCTGAATATTTTTGTGCTGTTTGCTGTGTGAGAGACACTCATCCATCATTATTTTTATATTACTTTATAAATTATTCTGGCTTCTCAGTCCACAGTGAATCAAATTTTCAACGGGCCTCACCTAAGATCTGGTCAATAAGCTCAAAGCTGTGTACGTGCATCTCCACGGAAATGCAGAGATTTTTTGATGTACATACAGATGTAAGGCATCCTGTCAATGAAAATCAGGTTATTTCTTCCCTCCCCTAGACTAAAGTGAAGTTTGAAAACGCAGTTTGAAATGCAGGTTATTTGGCATTATTCTCCTGCTTGAAAAGTTGCAATGGTCATTTTGAGAAGTAACAAGAGGTATTCCAGCAATTAATCACAAGCTGCACACCGTCAGAGTGGACATTTCATAAATAACCAAGAGGCTGAAGTTCTTTTTCATACATTCTGTCATGAATAATTTAGACTTGTAAAAGAAAAGTCAATCAGTAGCTCACTGAAAGAGAAAAAGACTGCATTTCAATTAACTCTGTCAACCAGCATGACTAATTCTACCCACAGTTCAATGGATGTAGGACAGGCACAAGTTTTGCTCACAGTTACTGAGCACCATATCAGTGTGCGTTAGGGGACAATGTTCAAAGGTGTTTGTATGATTTATTGCTATAAGTGATATCAGTGTGAATCGCCCAAGCTAAGCAAAAATGTGTTTAAGCTTGTGTCTTCCTTCTTTGTTTTTTGGGGGTTTAAATTTGTGTGTAACTGATTCAGAGACCTGAGCTAATTTAGCTGAATTCCTCCTATGATTACTGTAGTAAGATGTTCTAACACCAGAGGGTAAATCTTAACAACTGAATTTCAACTCCATTTCTGATCTGTGCTCTGAGAAGCCTCTTTCCCTCTTCTCTCTTCCCTGTTTCTTCAGTTTTGAGGAAATATAGGTAGAATAGCTTCTGAAGTCTCTGTGAATGCACATTCTTTTTTTCATGTGCCTTTCTTTGTTAAAAGCTCTGGTAAACAGCATAGTGATGAAACAGTACCTAATATGGTACAAAGAAGGTCTGGAGTAAATGCTTCAGATTTGTCTCTTTACAGACTGTTTCTGTAGCTAAGAATTTCCATACTGAAAAAAAAAAATCACTAAAAAAACCCCAAACTGTGGGGCAGGATATTCAAAATATTTGCATAAGTATCTGAATGGTTTTGTAAAATTTGACAGATGCCTGTGTCTGTAAGTGCCTTTTTAGTTGGAGATTTTAATTCAATTTTCATAAAATTGTGTTTGAATCAAGACCAAATACTGTGCATTTTGCTAAACACAGCACTGTCTTAGGTCACATTCATCTGTTTACTGGAGATGATGGGTACACCAAGGGTTCTAGTTATTAAAGTTTTTTAATCAGTCCGCTGTTTATTAACCACACCTTAAAAGAAGACTGACTTCTATGAAAGAAATCAATTGACAACTAGTGCATATTCTTGGAGCATTCTAAGGACTGTGAATTGTCTTCATGGTTGCAGCCAGCCTTATCCTGTTATCTTTTCCTGCTTGCAAAATTGGATTATTTCCAATGGACTTTGTTTTGAAAAATGCATTAACTTTTGTATTGTTGTTACAATAATAGTAACAAGAGTAAGTTTAGCTGCCTATTTTGGCTGAGAGAAACAACAGAATCATAAATGCAACTGGATAAAATTGTGACATCTCCCAGAACACTGCAGTATTTAAAGAAAAAATATAACAAATGCATATACTTCCTAAGTGTAAACATTGCTTAGCATGGTGTCAGAACGTCACCATTTGTTTTCTTTTAGATTCAGTAACTCTCATACAATTTTAGGGCAAGATCTAGAGTCCACTAAAATTCTATGGACCAGGTGATCAATCTACAATGATCAAAGAGATCAGTATTTGGCAGTGGCCTACAAAATAATTGGAAATTTTTATTTTAGGTGCCTACTAAGAGGTACTGCAGAAGATTTTGATATTTACCCAGTAAACATCTTTGAAGAAAAGATGGTTAGGTAGTTCTCCTTAAGATGCCTGCTTGGTTTGCTCAAGTCACATAAAACAAACCTGCCGTTTAATTATTGTAAAGTTTTTTGACTCCAGAGTGCGGAGGCTGATGAGGAATTCAGTGTTTCTTACAAATAAATAAACTCATATATTCTGCAAAGAAAGACTTGAGATCTTTGTAATAACAAGCTCTTCAGTGAGTATATTTCCATGTGTTGTAAAGGTCAGTATGGAACACAGAATCATAGAATAGTGTGGGTTGGAAGGAACTTTAGATCTCATATAGTCCAACCCATGCTGCAGTAAGGTACATCTTCCACTGGATCAGGTTGCTCAGAGTCCCATCCATCCTCACCTTGCATGTTTTGAGGGATGGGGAATCTTACCACCTCTCTGGGAAACCTGTTTCATCATTTCAGCACCCTCATTGTAAAAAAATTTCTTCCTTCTACCTAGACTAAAGCCATCAGCCTTATCCTATCCTACAGGATCTACAGGCATCACTGGCCTCAAATGTTCTTTAACTGTTCTTCTAGATATTGACACAACCTAATCTACAAGTAGGTAGCAAAAGAGTCTTTTATTTTGTCACATTATAATTTGCTGCTTTATAAATAAATCATTATAGAGGCATTCTTTTTAAATGTGCCACGGGATTCTCTATATTTCACAGGCCCTGACAGCTTTGCTTCTATAGGGTATAGGTTTCCTGAATAAACAAGTGATTTCTTCATTTTTGGAAGTCTGTGCCATGCTGCTGTGCACTACACCAGAGCTGAAGCATTGTTTATGTGCACTCTGCCAGCTATCTTCAAGATTCTTAATGTTCTTACACTCTTCTGCCAGCTCCTGTCCTAAATTACATATTTACAACACTAATGGCTTCAGAGAGATGAAAACTCAGGGTTGAAACCTCCCCTGTCACTTTTCAAAGAGGCTGCTTTAATCTCCACCTTGGAATTTCAGACACTTGCACTCCATCCAGCAGTTTTAGAGAAAACACTCAGCTCAGTTCAACAAAACATCTCCTCCGTGTTTTGGACTACAGGTTACTAGAAGTCAGGGAAACAAAGTACTTAAAAAGAAAAAATCACTTGATCATTCCCCAGATTACACTCCCGATTGTACTGAAGAAATTAGAACTCTATTACTCTTCTAAATATCACAGCCACTGAGATTTCCTAGGGCTGTGTAGAAGAATCAAAGTTAAAAGAAAGTGGTAGATAATCCTGCATATTGGGATTTGTCAGGACATTGCCTGCTGTGGCACGTGGGCTATGAAGCAGTCCAGAGAGAGAAGAAAAGCAGATACGAAATACACTTTAATTTCTACTTGCAGCTATGGTGTATCCTTTTTTGAATAAAACACTTCCTATTTTGAATAAAACACATTCAGAAAAATACTAGCAAAAGCAAGGACATTGAGTACACATGTAAGAACTGAACATCTGTAATCTCTATAACCATCCTTGCAAAGCATTGTTGCACTATCCTTTCCCTTCCCATTCCTTGCTCTTACCTGTCTTGCTAGAGATCCTTTACTAATATTTGCCCTGGGTAAGGTGTAGCAGGAGCTGCAATCTCTTTTTAAAACTTACCACAAAAGGAAGAAAAGACAAGCTGTCAGGCATGCAGGCCCTTCCTTGACTATGTGCCCAAAAGTCTGTTTCCTCCTGATAACTGGAGGGGTTTGTTTAAAGATGTGTTTCTCCAGCTTGATAGGGAAAAGATGTGAATGCAGAAGCAGATGAAATGGAGATTTTGCCAACCTGGTTTAGGGCTCATTTGCATTGTTATTTGTTAGTATGAATCAGATTTGTTAAAATTCTTAATCAATAGGAGTTTATGTCAAGCTGCTAAATAGGAGGCATCTGAGAACCTCAGGCCTTCAGTCTGGCAGTTTTTCTGGGGATGTCATTGGCCTGGAATTCAGCTGGGCTTTGGGAAGTGCCATGCCTCCTGATCACACAAAGTATGACTATACTATGGACCCACAATTGGAAAGGCTAAGAGGATCACTAGTCTATGGTTTTGTCTGTGGATTTTTATAAACCTAAATCACCCCATTTACTGACATATCCCAAGTCCTCTTCCAGTACAATTTAATGGTATTCCGTTGCTAACCAGATACTTAAGTATTCTGCAGAAGCAAGATCTCAATTTCTGTTGCTGAATCTGCATTTGGTGACTACAAAGGCAGATTCCATCCTAAGTTATAGGGTATATAGGCTCAATTTAGACACGCAGTTTAAGCAGTAAAATAGAAAGGGGACTGGGAAGTGGAGGGCATTGTGTTTATTAAAATAGCACAGATATGGTCTTTCTAATTCCAGTCCCTAAACAGGGAATATGTGTTTGGCATGTTTGCATGACAAATTTCAAGGTAAAACATGTTTAACAAAAACCAGTGCTTCCCAGCCTCCATGGACATATAAGGCAAGTTCTGCATTTTACAGTGTGCTTTACTCTGTATTAAACTGAAGAGATGGATATTGACAGAAAGGAAAAGGTCATTATTAGCTGGTGAGATTGAATTGGAATGATGGGTCTGTATAAGCAAGCTTTAACAACTTGTTGACAAATATCTGTATTAATGAAATTAATAGAAAAAAAAAACCCTAGTGTATATGCTTTTAAAGCTTTTTTAAAATGGTGAATTTTCCAGTTTGTTTTTCAGAATTCTATTTCAGTCTATTGTCCAGATCCTCCTACATTTTCAAAATAGCAATACTTAGCACTGCTATAACAGCTTATATGTTCCTGGCTGCATGCAAACAATTACTGATGCGCATCCATATTGGCACAAATTAAGCCCACATGTAGCTTTGTCATGCACATACAATTTCTCCATCATTTAATCTCAGTTGTAAATGACAACTTTGGAATTCTCTGCCTCTCTAAATCTGCATTTCTCATTGAATCTAAATGGATCTCAAATACATAAATAACTGCACCAACCCTGAATATTGCTTTCAATTACTTTGAGTTTGCTGCTGCTCACATGGCATTTCATGCTGGTCTTTCATTCATAATGCTGTTTGCATTAGGAAACCTCTTCTTTCTAAAACAACCTCCTGCATTCACAATTAACAACTCAATCCAAGGTTGAATTTTTTAAACTTTTTCTCTGACTTTTTAAAAATGAACAACTGGTGGCCTGTGGCTACAACTCACCCATTTTTCTTTTAAACAAGACTTCATTTGGAGTCACAAAGGTTAGAACTGGTTTTGAACAAAAATAGTGGGCCTGTTTTGCAGGACGCAAACCAAAATGCAGTGCAGAATTATAGCGAGAATAATAACGTCTTATTTCAAAAAGACCATGCATGGAGGTGCCCAGGAAGAAAGGGTCAGGCTGTGAAAGGATCGTGTCAGACAGCTGCTTCTCCCTCTGGGTAGCAAAACCAGATTCACTGATTTTGCCTAGAGTTCTATTATGAAGTGGCCCTGACCAGGGCCCAGGGACTAGGGATGAATTTTCTATTTTATTTCTGGCTGCAGCAGCAGCCTTAGGACTGACTGGGGAAACCGCAAGGAAACCTCCAATGCTGACTGTGGCACAGTACACAAGGAAAGGGGCATCTCACCACCATGGGCTACATGTTACACCCCTCAGCTGGACAAGGAGCTTCTGTCTAGCCCCTTTGGGCTAAAAAACTGTTCTGGACCTTCAACAGCCATGATTATGAGGGCAGAGTGCTGCCTAACAGCTCCTCACTGTTAATTGATGCAGCAGCAGAAATGTGCAGAGCCTCATCTTCTCTGTGGCCTGTATTTCAGGCCATTAAGGACAGCCCAAGCATCCTTCTTGGGCAAAAATCAAGTGCACTTTAATATGAATATTAAATTCACAATTCAGATATTAATAGGTGATGGAGGAAGATAAGATCAAGATCGGACAAACTTGGATGCTAATGTTAGTTCACATGAGCATAGGCAATTCGACTAAGGAACATAGACATGCTGGAAAGGACTATGAAGACCTGTCTAGATCTATTATCTGATAAAGGCCTGCAATGTTTAGAGCTGACCAACTCTATGGAGTAAGAACCTCTGGACGACACAGCAATTAATAATAAGTGGCTTGCCCAGATACGCAAAATATTGCAATGGCTGCCTGCAAAGAAAATGGGTATTTTACTTACAGGGAATTATTTCAAAATCATATTGAAATTAGGAAAGAATGAGATCCTTGCACTCACTGAAAGGCATTAAGAAAGCAAAGGTGCAGCTAGAGTGAAACACAAAGACTTAAAACAGTTCTCCAAGGTTTCTTTGCTTTAAACTTTTACTCACTCATGCCTCATTTGTGCACAGATTTCCTCCTTGTTAGTGGTGTACATGTCCATGGTGGCCCATCGTGGTTAAGGCAAACAAAGCCACTTCTGTTTTAGAGTAGGCAAATAGTAAATAAAACCCTGTTGTGACTGAAAGACAATGCAAAAGAGACATTTGAGCTCTGTTCACTTTTCCATTCCTGGTTTGTCTGGGTAAGGACATCACAGTTGCTGCTAAAAGGCGTACCTTGGCTTACTGATGGGGAGAGAGATGCACAGACCCATGTGCTAACCATGTTCCACTTCAGATATTTTCCAGCAGTATCAGTGGGTCCCAGGCCTGCCACTGGCTCTCCATTTCAGTGAAATTCTGTGCAAAGATGGGCAAGCATAACTCAACCTAAAAAATTTTCTTTTACTCTAAACTGAAAACAAAAACAAATAAATGTGCTATGAGGAGAATGCTTCTCAAGGCACCCTTCCCATAATAATTTATAAACAAATGTCCGATTTAAGCCAAGGGTGCTATGTGTCTACTAAAAATATCTAAAAGATGCCCTTGCTGTTATGGTAATTAAACATGCAAGAGATGGAAAGTAACAAACACACAAAAATAGCCATAGTCACCCAAGATGACTTATAAATACAATAATAGAAGAGTTAAATTTAATAAATAAAGCAGAATAGTGTGGTGACAGTGAGGCAAGAACATAAAATCCACAGAAAATAATGTACTGCACTAAGGAGTAACAAAAAAGCCTTGTCTGAAGGGCAGAAAATAATGATGAATGATATACTGACCGAGAAAATAAAATGTTGGTGAGCAAGAGACTTCAAATGCTCAAGGTTGCATAAACAGTGTGATTATTCACAGGGATTACTGAATGTCCCTATGAATCTTCACAATGCCAGCAGCATTTCATTTCTTCCTAAGACAAGCAGAGCATTGCTCAGGAAGTAAAATCAGCCAACTCTTTAGCTAGACTAAAGGTAAGCAAGGTTCTGTACCACTTTCAGACACTTTCCCTGGAGGAATTGCATCATACATGTAATTAAGCTGAACAGGAATTTGTCTCCAGTACTGCCTTTAAGAAATAATAAGAAAGAATGCTAAAAGACTCTCAAAAATGTCTTTCAATATCAGAATTTAAAAAAAAACCACAGTTTTTTATTTATAGAATCTTTCCCCAAGTGCTATTTCTTTCCTGCTAAATGTGAATTTTTCACTAGAGAACAAAACCACTCCTTATTCCTAAATACGATGCAATTCTTTCCTTCCTCTTAGCATGTAGTGCAGAAAAATGAGGAGTTTTTTTAATGCAGAGTAGTTTGGTGTGACCCATGGATCAGCAGGCCAAACTTTTAATGACTAATATACTGTTGAATACTGAGTAAAAGCAAATTTGATAAGGTGTCATAGTTTTCTGCTTGTGTGAGCTTATTGTAAATATTATTGCATATTCTACTTATACTGATAGAATAGTTTTGACTTGCCCAATAAAAACCTTTAAAATTACCTGGGCAAGAGACATTTACACCACTCAGTTATTTCCAGCTGCTTTGTATTCTTTTTGTATCTCTCCCTTTAACAAGTGTACATAAGAACTTTTAGTTCAGAGAATTAGCACCAGAGGAGAGACAAAAATGTAATTCTCAGATTGTCTCACCTTCCCACCTTGAACTTTGTGAATGTTGCTACTGACACACTATTTAATTGCTGTTGTTGTGGGGAAAGATCTACCTAGATTAAATGTAAACTGTTGTAACATTCTGGATATCACCAATGTCCTTTTACATCATGCAAGAATTTGTTTTCCCATATTTAAAGCCTTCAATTCCTTAATTTCACCAATTCTTGTCTGCATAGATGACTTAGGATGAGGATCCATTCAGCTTTCAAGTTGGAAGCATGAAAAATATCCTGAAATTTCTTGGCTTCCAGACTCAAAATAACCTTTTATTTTTGCCTTTGTGTGTGTGCGTGTCTGTGTGTGTGTGTGTATATGATTAATAGTAGCACTGTGTTTCGGTTTAGCAAAAGTGAATACCTGTCCAGACACCCCTTTAAGTATTACACAGCAGGAAGTTTATGAAAAAGCCTGTTGAAGATGTGGAGGCTTTGGTTCTGCAGAGATTGATGCCACTGACTGTCTAGAATTAGATGTGTCAGATCTGTATTTCACTGTCAATTGAAATGAACCCAGAGCTTAAATGGAGTTCATTCCTCTCATCCTCCTCCTGACATCACCTCAAACAGCTTTGGAATTTGCTTGCACTTCAAACAGAAAAAAAAAAATACTTTTGATGTGCTGCTGGTTAGAGCACTGTTTTCTAACATGTGGGCCACACTCTGCTAAGGAGTCACACTAAGGCTGAGTTTGTAATCAGTGCTTCGAAGGGCGAAAAACAGGAATCAAAGGGAAATTCCACTCTTCTTTTCAAAATATAACAGACCAAGACTGAGCTGGAAAAAGAAAATTAATACCTTCATAGATCTGGAGGAGAACGGAGGACCACATTAGAGATTACTGTATCTCAGCATTCACAAACTCCATCTGGTCTGTAACACGCAGGCTGTAGTGTACTCCCTCGTATCCTTGAGAAAATCATAATAGATGCAAGTATTAGTTTTGAAAAGTCTTGCATTTTATGTGATGTCAGCAAAGGTTTGACATTGGGAACTTTGCAGGGTCATTTTCAAAGGTGAGACAAATTATGTCACTTTGGCTCAAGACTTCTATATTGACATCTATTCTATTTATGCTGAGGCATTTTAGGCCCAATCCTATCTCTGGTACTTACCTACAGCTCAGGCTGTGAGCTCGTCTGAGTAATTCAATTTTTCTGCCCATATGATTACTGATAGTGATTTAAGCAAAACTAGTAGATCGTGAGAATAATTTCTACAATGCACATAATAGTTCTAATAACTACTTGTCTTGAGCTCTGTACTCCCTGTTAGGGGCTGATCCTGAAAAACAAATCTGTCTTTTCGCATTTCTTGCATAATATAAAATCTCCTTTTTTCTTTCTCTCTTCCCTTGGATTTTATAGGTGTAGGTACCTATTATCTTAGGCATGATATGAAATGTAAAAGCTTTCAGAGTTCTCACTGAGAAAAAAACCAGAAAGCTATTAAATTCCATAAAGTATTTTTTCAATGTTTTTAAATTTAAAAATGCTACAGAGTAGACATTACAAAAAGAAGGAAAAATTGATCATTTATATCAAGTGCAGTACTTCTGACTAACTACAGATGTCAATCAACTATAGTAAAAAAATTGGCTCTGACAGAGGAGTTCTTCAGAGCAACTTTGAGGACAAAGCAAGTCTCAAATTTGCACATGAGGTATTTGGAGCCTCACACAACAAGCTTCAATACATTATTTTATTATCAGTATCTTAATTTTCCCCTGCTTCATAAGCACGTTACATCCTTATTCTTGTTGCATCACTCAGCTGGCTTCAGCCCAGCTTCACATTTTGCTACCTTTGTCATCTTTTCTCTGCAGCTTCTGACTGACTGTAATTTTTTCTTCTTCCTGTGTCTTGCTTGCATCATCCTTCCCTGGTACAGGGCATTTATTATTGCCCTTTCTCTTTGGAGCAATCACTGCTAAACACATATTAGATGTCTTTTGATCCTCACATTTTCTTTTTGCGGAGAGATGGCTGTCTCTTCAGTCACTTGCCATTTTCTGACAGATCCCTAGCAACATAAACCCGCAGAACTCCATTTCCTTCACTGGAATCACTCTGCTTTATATTAGCAGAGGATCTGGCCTAAAATCCAAAGATGCTTCTTGTGTTACACCTCAAGAGCAGCATCATTACTTTCTCTCTTCAGTTTAAAGTCTTGTATTTAAAGAGAAGGATGCATTACCCTCTTGTATAGTATCTTCTAATAAGGTTTATATCCTTTTAAAATATAAAATGGATTTTACAAAATCTTTTTGGTTTCACTCATTTAGGTGGTCACGTTTATTTTGGGGAAGATCTGTAGGGATTTTTGATGGGAGAAAACATGATACTGTCAATGAAATAGTCCTTATGGCTGTGAAATCTACAGATTGAAAGGTCTGTCAGATCACAGGAACAGAGCTCAGGAGAAAGACAGGTTTCTGCTGCTCTGTACCTTGTTACTTTTTAAATTACTGTAGGAATATAAAACCCAGCCTAGAACCAGCAGCAAAGGCTCATGACAAGTTAGGTGGAATGTACTTTTGAACCTTGAGGAAAGGGTGACATTTGAGACTATTCCCGTAAAACAGACCAGGGTTTCAATGACTGCACTAGCACTTCCTAACTTATCCTTGGGCTGGAAAACCAATTATCAAACTGCATTCACTGTTGTTTCCAAGATAAACGCCTCTTTAGTGAACATCATATCTCTCTCCAAAGTACAAAGAGATCTCTGTAGCTTTGTAACTTGCCATTCCTGTTCTAAGGTTCTCATTTGCCGTCAATCAGGGGAAGTAGGCATTAATTGCATTAAAAGAATCTATGAAAACCTGTCTAACGTTTCCCAATTAAAAGCGAGAGGACAGAAAGCGTTAGATCAGTTCTGAAGCAGAATGCCAGAGAAAGGAGGAGGAAAAATTGCAGTTTTCTGCTGATTGAGTAGGAGAGCAGTGCACTGTGACAGCAATCAGTCATCCCTGCCGAAGAAGGCACCTGTGCCTGGCATTCTCCAAAATGATGTGAAGCTTTGCCATCTCATGTTTCCGTGCCTCAAGAGGGGACCAGGACTCTGTTCCATTTTGGGCATTGACCCAGTAATACTCCCACTGATCAAATTAGTTGTAGGTGAGCCCTTAGCTACTGTCATTGGAAGTGATACCACCCCAAGGGACTCCTCTGTATGCCACTGCTTTTGTTTCTAGAGGACTGGACAAGTGAGTGCCAATTTCCCTGGTGAGTCTGGTAACATTCCTATGGAAACCACAGAGGATTCCGTCGCTTTTCATTATGCCCGCAAGTTTTAAATCATATTTATATAGTTCTTCTGATGAGAGAATACTGCATAATTCTGAATTAATACTTTTTCTGCAAATCTGATTTTTTCCTTCTGTCCTGCAGCCAAGAAAACTCCATTAAATAATACAGGATCCCTGCCATTTTCCACAAATGCTGGGTACTGCTTCCCTTCTGTTTATTTTGAGTGTCTTGATCTGTCACCTGTGCAAAGCTGTGTTTGCCTGTGTTCTTTCAGCAGCACAGCAAAACCACAAAGGCCACCTCAAAAGTTCTGTGATACCATAATTCAGGTGTCAGTTGCACTCAAGGTCTTTCTTTTTAGCTTTTGCCTGTACTACTAAGAAGGCCACTCTTTGGCCCTTCAGGAGAGTAGAATAACACACTTATGACCATAAGAAGAAGCTTTATTTTCCAAAAAGTAGACTAATTGTTACATTTGTACTAATAGCAACATTTACAATAAGATACTAGCAAATCAAATCTGGATTCAACCAACAGCGTATCACATTGCGGCAGTTGTAGCAACATACAGCAGTAGTTTCATACAGCCTTGCACTGGAATAGTTTAAATCATAATTAAAGTACTTCTTTTAAAAATCTAATTCGTGATCACATCACCAAAATGTGATGTGTGGTATGTACCACTTCTTATGTGGTAATTCCTACATTAGGTATTTTATGCAGGCTGAGGGATACGTGGAAACAAGAATGACAGACAGTTTCCACCTAGCTTAATGTGCAGGAGCACTCTGTGAAACTTCTGCTGTCTGTCATGGATAAATCTTTTCACCTTCTGGACATCCTTAGCACTGTATCCAAAAACTTGACAATGAAAACAACTTCCATTAGCATTCTGCAGTACAGCACAGTAGAAAAATCATTGAATCTGGGACTTGACAATGAAAGCTAATGAGTACCTGCATCTTTCCATGATAGAATAATAAGCACGGACCTTTTTATTATAATTATTTTATTTTTAATTTTTTAGTTTTAATCTTACCTGTCTTAGTAAGACTAACGCTGCTATAGAACATGCATTTTTACACTGTGGCATTTAAGATCCTAGATTTCCTAATACTAGGTTGAAATTGACTTCATCTTAACAGCCTCAATTTTTTTAACATTTATCAGTAGTACCTCTTAAAGAGTGCTCTTGGAAAGTATGTTAGGCACATTTCTTATGCCACAATGCAGAAAATGAATGACATACTTGGGTCAGCAGCACCATGTCAGATAACAGTAAAAAAGTGGAGAATGCTGCAAAATGGATAGATTCTTTCCTGAATGGGCTGTGAACAAAGGACTTTCAGTTCCATCTGTTTGGCATTCTCTATGGTTTCCATAAAGGTTTTAAAACCCTTTTATTACTTAAGTCAAACAACTACAGGCTTTTGCCCAAACTGAAATACATCATGACTGGTCTGTGGACGTATGTTTGGGCATATATTATGCATTACATAATCCATAATCTTACACTAATAAAACTTCTTTCATGCTGAAGTGCTTTAATAACTGTTAGCCATAATTGGTTTTGGCCTATCTGGGTGGTATTTGCTGTGAATGAGCTCTTCCCAGATTCTGCAGCTGTGCTCCTCTGGTGCCAGATTGGAGACTGGCTGGGTAGTAATCAGAGAAGTGCTTTGTCAGCTAAAGGACCATGGCCAGATAAATTAGAGAAAGGCAAGGCCTTACCTGTCACTGCTGCATGTTATGCAGTCACTGTCAGGTCTGATGCTTGCTTTTTCATCTTGGAAGCAAAAGTATTACGCTATCTTTCAGTCCTGTATAGGCAAAATTGTCTGTATCTTGATCCTTCCTTCCTCCCTCCCTCCCTTCCTCCATCCCTTGCTTCCTTCCTTCCTTCCTCAGATTGTGAATATCAGGACAAATCAAACAAAGGAATACATAAGTGTACTCACAGACTCCTGGTCTTCATGAGCAATGTAAATACTCAATGTGTTCTCTGCTGTTTTGTTCTCATACATGTCCTCTTTTGTTTAGCTGGGGCAACCGCAGCAAATTAACCTACCCTAACCTTTTCTGTACTCTGAGGAAAACCAGCAAAATTTACTGTGTCATAAAGTCCATGAAAGAAGCAGCTAAAATTTGGGACTTTATGCCTTTAGGGAGAAGATGAGAGCTCATACAAACTTGGATAATGCTGGGAAAAGATGCCTATTCTCAGAAACTTCCCTAAGATGCCAGGAAGAAAGGTATGAGGTGAGTGTCTATCTGTCTTCTATGACCCACACCTTGGGGATGACACATTGACCTTTCTCTCACTGTTAAACAGTACTGAGGTGGTCACGTCCCAACTCAATCACTATTCCATCACCAGGTGGCTGCCTGACACCAAGATGGCTGACACAAAAGCAAAATAATCTGGTATTCTGTAAGAGACAGTCTTGGCTTTATCACACACAATGTTACGGCAGTACTATCCATAAACCAAGTGCTCTTTTTGCACTTTGCCCTCCAAATGAGTGGAGAAACACAAAAGCCTACATGCAATATGGATCTATATGCATTGGATAAAGCCAATCATGTTTTAGTTGAAATCTGTTTTAAGATAATAGTCTTACATATGGCTCATATGGCCTTATCCACCTGAAAATACATCTGCTAGACTACATTCCTGAAGTTTTTGAATGAAAAAAATATGTATAAGTGTGTGTGTTTATGTGTAGAAGGACATTAAAATAAAACATGGGGTTTCAATCAGGAGAGTCAGTTTCCATAAATACAAAGGGATTTAGATATATGTCTATATCATGTTAAAAGGTTTCAGAAACAAGTTTTCTTTCTAACAGCTCTGCAGATGAATGTTTTAAATCCTAGGAATAGGGGGTGCATTCTTGACCTCAGTAGGTTGTGTGCTCTTGACTTCAAAGGAGATGGGACATCCTTCACAGACTCAGGAAGAAAAAAGAATCTCTAAAGTCAAAAAATGTGCCTTATAGCCACAATATTTTCTTAAGAATACCTTTTCTAATATCATTATTTGGCAAATTATATTTAAAACCATGAGGTGAAAAGATAGCTATTGACTGTTTTCCATATCCTTCAAGATCTGACAGGTTATCTTCCCTACTTTTTTTTAACCGTATTTTCTGAATTTTTCTTTTTGCTCTTTGTTTCAGCACTGTGCAAAGAAGACGTTTCCTTTCCTTTTCATGACTGCACTTCAAATATTTATCCTGCAGTTACTGTTTATCCTAGCCACCTGTACCTGATACTTTATTTCCCCCTTCACTGTCTGAAATCCCAGTACCTTGTCAATGCTAAGAATGAAAAAGCTGTGCAGAACATCAGCTGACATTAATTAACCTTGATTGCAGGGAAACTGCTTTATTATGCTGGTGAATCATGAGGCCTCGATTTTCAACAATGATCAAAATCATATCCTAGTAGAAATTAGGGACAAAAATCTTGCAAATTTCACTTAAAATTACACTGGGGAATTCTTCAAAGTGCAAGCCTTTACAGAAATTCAAAGTCTTAACTGACAAAATATTTGGAAATATCTTTCATTTGTGATTATATTACATGTAAAGTCATGGCTGATCTGCTGGGCCTGCAGATCCTTTTTCTAATTACAGATCTTTATATTCTGTTTTGTGGGTTTTGTTTTAATAAAATGATGTCTTGTTAAATTTAAAACAGTAGGATTATACTATTGAATAGCAAGTATAATAGAATTGTACTATTTTATTTACAAAATGCTGCACATTTAGAAAATCAATTACCTGGTCTCTCTTGGCAAATATTTGATATCTTCTGGTTGAAATTAGACATTACATATGATTCCAGTGAAAATCACCATAAGAACTTTTCATTATTTAAGTCTGTGAGAGGTTGGGGGGGAAGGGGCTTAGCCATCAAAGTATAACAGCATATTGCTAAATCTTAAGTACTGTAAAATTCTCTTTTATTATGTTAGAGTATAAAGGTCAAATCTGACTTTAAAATAAATGGTAAATTTAATCTCTGTTATAACTCTAGGGAACTGCATGAGAAAAAGAAGAAATGTGGTATGGGGAAGACAATAGAAAGAAAATTGAAGCAAATTGAAGGAAAGCAAAGTACTTCTAATGTATAAAAACTGCTGGAGCATATTTTATAAAAGTTTCACATGTGGATTAAATTTTTATTATTCTCTTTAACTTGCTAGACTCCTTTTCTGGCAACATGCTAAAATTCTGTAACATCTAAAGATATGAAATACAATCTAATATTTATACATTCAGTATATTCTGTTAAATTATTTTATACAAGTGATAATATTGCAGGCTGTTATGATGATACCACAAGTAAATACATTATTTCTGCCAGATGCTTTCTGGTAGATGTACCAACTATCACACATATGGAGACAATTTCTACTTTAAAAGATAAAAAAAAGCCCCAAGGCTATAGTGAAGTTGCAGGAATGTAAAAGTCAATCCGACACATTAGATATTTTATTTATAAAACAGAATCTGGGCCTGTTTCTTTTTTACCTTGCAGCTTGAATACTCATTTATATGTGTCTGAAGTGGCTGTAAAATATTAAGATTGAGATCATTATTTCCAGTTCCTCACACTGGGCTGTATGGTTTACATGTAGGTAAGAGGCAGCCTGCGTTAAAAGAGAGTTGATGGAGCTGGCATACCTATGAACAGCTGCCTTCTAGCAGGTATTGTTTCCTACTGCCATCAAGAATCTTTAAACAGACTGGTTCAGCATTATGTTTCCTAGGTCTCTGAAAATACTTTCTCTTTACTGCATATTTTATATAATCACAGTTGGAACCATTTAGAAAAATGTCTTTACAGTATTCATGTTCTGAATGGATGGTAACAGATTATATCTGAAAACCAGTTGCTGATTACAATTCACACTTGCATCACTCAAAGTTATCTACCTGTCTGTGTATCTGTCTGTCCAACTACTAAGAATTTGTTTATAGCAAAAATATGTAACTGTCAGTTCATTATATAAAATATTTATATATTCTTGCTACAAACATTACAGTGAAAACCCTAAGGTTTCCTAAACATGTCAGAAATTTCTTTCTGAGTCATTTGCCTGTCTGGTAACACCCCAGTGCAACCCATCCTTCATTACAGTTACTGTTAGTTAAACATAAATATTCTTAGAGATTCTCATCTGCAAGGAATGCAGTCTAAGCAGACTTCCACATGACCATAGAATCCCTAAATCAAAGAAGAGTTTGGGCTGGAAGGGGCAACTACTACAATCACTCGTGCAATAAGCAGGGACATCTTCAACTAGCTCAGGTTGCTCTGAGCCCCATTCAGCCTGACCTGGAATGTTTCCAGGGATGATGCATTTACCACCTCTCTGAGAAACCTGTGTCAGTGTTTCACCACCCTCATCACAAAAAAAGCTTTCATTAAATCTAGTCTAACTTTCTTTTATTTTGCAACAGACCCTACTAAGAATATTTTCTCCACCTTCTTAGAAGTCTTAAGTATTGAAAGGCCACAATAAGGTCTCCTCAGACCTTTCTCTTCTCTAGGCAGCACAGCCCTAGCTCTCTCAGTTTTTCATCTAGGAGAGATGTTGAATCCCTCTGATCATTGTCATGGCCCTCCTCTAGACCCACTTCAACAGGGCCATGTTTTTCCCATGCTGAGGACTCCAGAGCAAAATCACCTCCCTTGATCTGCTGGCCAAACTTTTGATGCAGCGCAGGATACAATTGGCTTTCTCGCCTGTGAGAACACACTGCTGCCTCACGCTGAGCTTTTCGTCCTCCAGTACCTCCAAGTCCTTCTTGGCAGGACTGCTCTCAGTCCATTCATCCCCCAGACTCTGTAGATGCTGGAGGGTGCCCCAACCCAGGTGCAGCACCTTGCACTTGGCCTTGTTGAACCTCGTGAGGTTCCCATGGGGCCACTTCTCGAGCCTGTCCAGGTCCCTCTGGATGATCCCATCCTTCATGTGTGTCAATTGCACCACTCACCTTGGTGTCATCTGCAAATTTAGTGAAGGTGCACTCAATTCCACTATGTCATTGTCTAAGACATTAAACAGTACTGGTCCCAATATGAACCCCTGAGGTATTGGTATATTTTAATTAATCCCAAATTGTGCATCCTTCTGTAGGATGGCAAAGAGCCTGATTCTGAATGGGAACTTTGGATGCTAGAATAACACAAAGACAATGCTGCACAAAGTGCAGTTTTATTTTTTTTTAATGTCACTCATTGGTTGTTTGGTTAGTTCCTTTTTGAACTTTTCATATAATGACATTTTACCCCCATTTCTCTGAAATAACTACTTTTAAATTAGACTTATATTACCCCATTTATTTTGATCTTCATCACCAAAATACTCACCTGTTATACCATGCTCCTAGGAACATCTTCCTCTCATAAGTTAATTGGTTTATCTGGTCTTGGGTTGTGTTCTTCTAAATGCTTTACCACATAAACCAATCTTGGTCTTAACCATCCATACTTCATCTGTCCCCATGTCAATAATGATTCACAGTCTCAGGAAACAGGAATCTGCCTATTTAAGGAAAAAAAAAGCTCTCTTTTTTTTCTTATGAAAGAACAGCATTAGTGTAAAATGTATATTCTGTAAAGAGATAAGGTTTGAGCACAGGTAAGACTATTTTATTAATTGGTAAAAAACCCCAGTGGGCTCTATTATCTAATAGTGTTAAATGATTGGAGCGCTCATCTGCTGTCTGTTAGACCCATCAGTTTTCCGGAGTGTCCGGCTGTGCACATAAAGGGTCTTTAATGTTGTTATTGATGGGACTGTGGGTAGAGCAGTGCTGCTAAACAAAAGGAAGGCCTTGAATGCAGTGCTGGTGTCCAGAGTTTCCTTGCAGAGAGCAGCAGGATTTAATATGATTAGAGATTTGTGGCTGGCATTGAGCCTCAACAAAACCAGAGACATTCGCTCTGCCCCAGCAAACACTGGTTCAGAGGTCAGAAGCCACTAGCACCTGGGAGGGTAGAAAATAGATACCAGACCTGAGCTGCAGAATCAGATAAAGGCAGAGCAAAGCAACACAGCTGTTTTGGACCACTGCTTATGCATTGCTCAGGCAGAGCTCATTAGTGACTGGCTGAAGAATTGTGCCTGTCTACCAAATGCAGAGCAGAGTTCCTAAGACATATTTAAATCTGAATTGTGCTTTTTTATCTTGTCTGGCATAATGCAGCTTGGGCAGTGTATGTCTCTCTCATGTGTTCACTTTTGCTGCAGGGAGGGAGGTTCCTGCAGGCCCTAGAGAAGAAGGAGCAGCTGCAATTTTACCTCCTCTCAAATACTTACAGTAGTCAGGGACAGGGATCTCTGGACAGGTAGGTTGTGGTCTGCCCACCTGCTGAATGCAACATCCAAAGCCATGGGAAGAAGTACCCCAGACTTTCTGGCTGCATCCGTGATGCTAAATTAACTAATCCACTAGGCACAAATACTGTGGCTGGCTGTGTCCCTTCCGGAGTAGACTGGCTGTGCTTGTTCTACAAAGGACTTTGGGTCTCTTCTGGATTCCAGGGATTTCTGCCATATCTTGAAGCTAGAACTGGTTTTGTACATGTGTTTTTTACAGAACATCTCATACGACATAAGCAGTGTGCTGCAGCTCACCAAAGTGGCACTTTTAGAGCACAAAGCTGGGGGTGTTTAAAAGATGTGTGATGTGACACCTGGGGACATGGTTTAGCAGCGGACTTGGTAGGGCTGATTTGATGGTTAGACTCCATGATCTTAGAGGTCTTTTCAAACTTCAACAATTCTGTGATTCTCTGATGCCGTGATTGATGGTGCCTGCCCCGGTCTCTGCCATCCCAGTGCATGCAGGTTTTTTCAGAGGCAGGACCCACAGGACAGACTCTGCAGGGCAAGGAGGGCCCAGCCTGGTTGCAGGGCGCAGCGAGAGCTGGAGGTTCCCTGTGGGGGTGGTAAGGCAGGCACTGGGGACCTCCCTGGAACATGTGCCTGCAGGAAGGTCCAGCCTACTGTGGCCTCATGGCTGGGCAGAGCAGGGTGGGGCGAGCTGGGGCCTGGCCCTGGTGCGGTGTCACTGCGGCAGGGGCTGATGGCCCTGGGCGTGACATGGGGTCCTGGGTTGTGGGGAATCTTGGCATGTCCAGGCAGGGCTGGTGGTGCCCTCAGGGCCCTGATGTGGCTCCAGGTTTATCCACATGTGTGTGGGAGGCGAAGAGTCTCACTCGTCTCTTACTCTGGACCAAACCAGCTGCCATGACCAACGGGACTGTGGAACATTTATCAGACTGGGGCAAGGCAGTCAGGATCCATGGGTCTATAGGCTGTGCTATCTCACAGGACTTCTTGGTTCCTGCTCCTTCTATTTCCTGAGTTTGACTGGGATGCATTCCATATATCTTGATGAACTTCTGCTAAAATATATCTATGCTGTTAAAATTGTTGCTGTGCTGTTGGCCAGGCTGTTTTTGCTCACTGTCTTCAGAGAGACATGCTGGCTGTACTGACAGGAGCCTTGGTTCATAGGTCTTGGTGTGGTTTTGTACTTTTTGTGAGCATTCTGAGTCACTTGCCAGCCAAGACTGGGAGACAAGGTCTAACCCAAGGTACAGCAGTGCCATGTGACTCTGAGAGGAAAAGATGATGTCTATCCAAGACCCTAACATTGATTTTTTTCAAGGGCTGGCCATGAAGAAGCCATCCATATTTAGTGTCGGCAGTTTTTCAGCGTGCCATGAAACTAGTGTACATTTCCATACTCATCATCACAAATAAATGCATGTCTCAGTAATCCTGCTGGATCTCCCAACACTGACAGAAAGTTTCGTCCAGGATTCTGGCAAGACTGGTTACTAGCTACATCCTCAAATACTTAACTGTGCCAGCAGAGATACTAATGAGGACAGCAGCAGTAGCTTGTGGTACTTATGAATTCTGAGCCCTAGATATTGACAAAGTGTGAAATAAGAGGTTATTTTTCCACTTCGTCTCTCTTCTAATTATATGGACCCACATGTTCAGTCAGGTATGAGCAACTACACTGGGAAAGACTGTCATGCCTCTGCCTCTTCTAATGTGTTTACCCATTCGGAACACATGGGATCTTCTGTACCTTAGAGAATAACTTCCNTTTAAAACTAGCCGGGGAAACAGCTGGCATGAAGATCCTTTCCACAGAAGATGGAAGATCCTGGAATAAATTGCCCACCAAAGACTGAGCAATAGTGAGAAGAGCTTTTTGGCAACCAGCCTTTGCAAGAGGAAATTGAAATTAAGAAGCTTTTCAGTTTATGGTATTTTAAGTAGAAATTGTCAGTGCAACTTGTGCCGATGAGAATTTCTGCAGTGCTCAGAGAATTGGATCTAATAATTTTTAGTATAATTAGATAAAGAAGATACTGTACATTTTATGTTTTCCAAACGCTTACTCATTAGTAAGACTGAGATTCTTAATCGATGATTACAACTAATTCAGACTGTCCATCTCTCTCAGAGACTCACTGTTGCCCTTTGATATATTTTGCATTATATTACGGGCACAAAGTTGCTTCCTGAGTGTTTGCCAATCTCTCTGCAGACCTCATTTCTCTTAGTTCTGTTCAGTTTTATTTGACCTTCAGTGGGAAAATAAGTCCCTCTTGCATTTTTCTATATCCTCTGTCTTTGAAGAACCCATTCCTTTTAGCCTCAATGTCTTGTAATAATTTTCAGCTTCATGTCATATAGTTCTTTAAATTTGCCTGAAAATTAATTCTAAACTTCTTTTTGGCAGTAATAACTTTGGAACGTTTCAGTAAAACTGAATTTTCTCACCATTTAAACTAAGAAATACTGCCAGTATTGAATTAAATATTGAAGAATGAGCTGATTTTAGACAAACAAGTGCTATTTTGAGCCTCTTAATTTTGGAAACAATTGCCCCAGATGTCTAAATATGAGCTGTCATTTGTGAGACCAATGAAAGCAAATTATCTCTCCTTTCCTCGCATCATTGTCATTTCTGATGAGAAGCTGGAGTGTTTCACAATTCATTGTGGGTCTAAAGGGCATAATCTACTTTTTTTTCACAGTATGGCCAGACTAATGTGTCCGACAGGATCTGCTCCTGAAGATAGCAGCTGCTTCATAAATCAGACAGGTTTGCAGTCTGCATTACAAATTGATCCTTAAGACATCACTTGTTGCAGCAGAAACTGTTCCAGCTATTATTTGGTAGCAGGGACAACAATGCTAACACACCAACTAACACTCTGTCTGGTTATAGAAGAAAAGATGCTTCCATATACAAAGAGCTTATGACTGACTGACTGTTACTGTTACACAATCCTTTTCCTGTTTGTTGAATCTGCACAAGCTGAAATACAGAAATCATAAAGAAGAAAAAAGATATCTGCAGAAATGAAACATCAGATTGCAGGAATGTGACATTTGCTGAGCTCCTGTTGTTAGGGAAGCCAGGCAGTAATAGAGGTTTAATATGCGAACCCCCAAAATTTGTGCTTCATGAGATTTGCTTCTTTTTGTTTCATCCCTAAATACATACATTTATATTTTGCATAAACACAAGAGGCTGTTAATTCTGCTATCAAATCAGCTCCCATACAGTTTTGAAACCTTAGTTCAAAATGTGAAATAATTTCCTTATCACAGAGAATGAGACTCTAATGAAATACAACAGTGAAAACACTACATCCTCACAAATCATGGACCTCTTGCAATGTATTTTCATTTTTTGAGCTGTTTTACCTAAGGGAAGCAATAGGCAGTTTCTAAGTAGCCTGCTTTTTGAAAACATCTTAAACTAGGCAAAAACCTAGACATATAAAATCACTGTTCATTTTAAGAATGTAAGCTGAATTGGAAACTGTGCTGACAAAGAATTGAAGACTAATAAACTTAGGAATGTATCTTATCCACCAGGTTCTTATAATTGTACTAATGGGAACAATGGGGAATTTTCAAATAAAGCTTGATGAAATCTTTCCAGTGTTCAGACACTTCAAGATTGGCGTTTTTTCAAATATATTTATGCTAGTATTGCACCAGGCATGTCTTCTCTGATGTATAGCAAGGAATGTCTAAAGGTTTTTGATTACAATTGATGCATAATGGCAACATTTATAGCAGAAATATATTCTTAAAGCTGATGGATTCAAAAATTAACCACATCAGGTAGTAAGATCTTACAAAGTCTCTAGTTCTTGCACTAGAAGACATTTCTAAATTCTTGAGTATCACATTCAGTTGTTTTAAGCTGCTCAGTTTTTCCAAATTGAAATGCAGTAAAGTGGCCTAAAGCCTAGAGCAAGCAAGAAAGATTGCGACTGTGGAAAAGAAGAGACAGGCAAAGCAGGCTAATCCTCAGGGTTGAGTCTTGCATGGTATGCGGATGAGAGAGGTCCCAGAATGCTGCAAGCATTTTTCCAGAGAGAAAGATCTCACCTGTAGGGAGGTAGCGCTGTGTAATCATACCGCAAGGGAGCATCAGCGGGAGCTTGGCTTGCAAAATGTTTTTGCAGGAACACATAGATTTAGGCCTTTGAGGATTCTTCAAGTGAAACAGAGTGTGTCTGCCTATATTTTAGGTGGAACTCTGGCACCTGCCAGCTGTGGAGATTTTGGGATTACCTTTTCACATCAAGGTATCCACTCCCTCTCAAATGTGATTTTATTAAACAGTAGTACTGTGGTACTATGAAGTAGATAGCAATAATCTACATAAGTAGGTATCATTAAAATATTAATGATAGCAATGACATGGCTGCTAATTTTAATCAGTAATGAACTTTATCTATTGACAACCTTCAGAGCAACAGCAATATTCTTATTTTAGAGTCTGGGTTTTGAGGCACAGAATAAATTACTTCCCTGAGGGAGTAACTGTGCAGCAGTCTTTCACAAAATCAGCTCTCTCAGCTGTTTCATGTACTTCAGATTTCTCTGACTCTTGAATTTGCTGTGGGCTAAGGCATCAGACTATGAAAATGTATATTAACTTGCCATCCAGTGGTAACCTGTTTGTTGGTCTGAGTTATAGTTTCACAACTGAGAACTGACTACTGAGGTAGCAAACAAAGTCAAAATTTTGTGACTTTAACAGTACAGTGTCTCTCTTCCCTGGTGTGTAGCAGTGATTTTCAAATGCCTGTGTTTGCATTTTTCAAAATATTCAGCCCTCATGGATCCAGATGTGTGCTGGATTGCATCAAACATGCCCTATTCCTGCCCATATTGAGCAGATCTTTTTTATTTTTATTCAGAGAACAGATTTCAGTATTGGGGCTTTGAATTGTTTCTATAAACAGAATGGGAAACTGCTTCAACTTTGTCAGAAGATTCATTACAAGGAAGGCTATGCATTTGCACCTAGTTCTTGTGCTATCTGTTATCAATCTGTTATCTTCCGCTATCAATGCTGAATATTGGCTGTGGTCTTTGGAGGATCCATCCCACACAAATACAGTTTTCATTGGCAAAAAATTATCTGGGCTACGAAAACTTTATCCAGCAGACTATTTTGCAAGTATCCTTCAGCAAAGAATCCATTTCAGCTCTGCCATTCCCCAAGATTCCAGTCTCAATCTCAGTTCCTCCAGCCTAATGCCAGATGACCTCCCTGAAAGAGCAGTGCCATGCACAAACTGGCCGTGGTGTTAATCACCAGAGCACAGTTCAGTACTTTCAGTAACACAGAAAAATCTTGATGGATCTCTGTGCTATTGCTGTTAAATACTGACTTTCTGTAAAAACGTTTTACCCTCACTGTTCTCATCTAGAATTCCCTCTCTTCCTCCATTTAATTATGTAAGGTGATGCTTGTTTCTTCTGGAGATGTTATATGTCATTGAAAAACTCGACAAGGAATGCAGCTTTTACAGTTAATTATTTTTAAAGAGGAAGAACAACACATAGGAAAAACATCTTTAACTATAGGCAGCTTCAGCTCTCACAGTACATGAGCACACTCTGTTGGATTGTTCTAATAATGACTGCAGGGGAAATGGTCATGTTTGAAAGACTTGAAACTTCTGTTCACAAAAAGAATAAAGCAATCTTCTTCATACCAGAATAGTACTTAAATTAAATATATTTCAAGTTGTAAGTTTCTGAATCCAAATTCCTAAAATATTAAATACAGAGATTATGTGTTGATTACTTGCAGCAAATACATAAAAAAGGAACATTTTCAACTCTAGCCAAAAGTCATGAATTTAAAAAAAAAAAAGAAAGGAGTATGGATGTGTTGTTTCCTTTCATATTCTCTGTTAGTTTCTATACAATGACAGATGTTTTCATCATAGATGCTCTAAATTGATGGAAAAGATGGTTTGCTGTAACAAACATTTCCTTTCTCTGGAGGGCCAAGCCCTATGGAAATATGGATGTTACAGAGGCAGACCACTGATCTAATTCATCCTAATACCTTCTGTATCTCCCCTGATAGAGGGAATTGGGAACGGGGAACATTCAGATGCAAAATGCCAGATTATGATATTGTCATGCTAAATTTATAAGTGGTCCTAGTGAGATCATGCCCAGCTATCAGGTGTTACATGATTCATAGAATCATAAAAAGACTTGGGTTGGAAGGGGTCTTAAAAATCCTCTAGTTCCAAAACCTCTGCCACAGGGAGGGATGTCACTCACTAGTTTAGGTCGGTGCATTCCTTTGAATGCATTTCAGGACTACTTCTGGGGGACCATTCAGGCGTCAGAGAATTGCCCCTCTTAGTTAGCATCTAGAACACTGCACATGTAAATTTTTTGCTGAATAATGATAGGGGTAACGTTCACCATGAGCTTACACACTTACAGGGCCTGGTGACAGTGGAATGACAGAATTGTACTCAATTAGACATTACTGTTAGTGGTTAGCTTATATATTTCTGAGGACCTGGAGTGAGGGAATCAAACATAGTCTGTGTGGGCCAGAAAGGACCTGAATATGACCCAGCCGCTTCCTGGTCTTATTACAGCTGGTAAGAATAAATGTTTACTGGCAGCTCATTTCAAACTTCGCTTATTCTATCCTGTTCTATTTGAACTCTTAAACAGTCAGTATTCTATTTCACATACTTGGCTGGTCTCCTCCCTTTCATAAAGGGAGGGTTTCACCAGCTTCAAGTACCCTGACCTTGTGCAGCCTTCAGAGGATAAACAGTTAATGGAGTACACAAAGACAAAGCGCACTGTGAGATTTGACCCGTAATGAGGGATGGCGTGAGACCCAGCATCTCAGGCGAGTGCATACTTGTGCTCAGGTCAGGACACTAGGGAGGAACCGGTCCCCCTTTAGGCATCTAAACCTCTTTGTTTTCCGGGAAAGGCAAAAACCTCGACTCCTAACAGGAAGTACAGAAACCAAACTCAAAAGGGCATTTTTATCTTATACTGCCATAAATATAGAGGACAATGTGCTTCTCATCAGAGATCACACAAAGCAGAGGAACTTTCTTTCCCCAAGGCTCAGGCATGCTGCCTTCGCAGAAGACAGCTAGTAGCTTCAAAAAAACCTAAAGAGTAAGAAGAGACATTAAAAGGAGGTGCAGAATGCAGTGCAAGACGTGATGACAGGTTAGAGTGTTACGCATTTCTAGGCTGTAAAAAAAATTGAAGGTAAACCAGAGGAACCAGTGCATAGTAACATTTATTTTGGTTTAGTCTAGAGGTTCTTATTCCTTTTCTAGTAGAAGTTTAATGGGATCATTACTGTAGTCACCACTGCACATTTAAGATCATAAGGCTTCTTATATGTTTGACACCAGTATTGAGTGTAATTTAAAACTAGCTTATCCTCTGTCACATACGAACCCCTAAAGGTTTTACAATCCTCTCCCTCAGACAGACAGACTAGAGCTGTCTCTGTGAACTGTAACTGTGTCTTGACAGAGACTAACTATCCTATTTCTACAAACAGGGATTTTTCCAAGTGGGAAATTAGTCTTGCATGCAGTTCTCCCTATTTTTTCTGAGGTTGAGACTCCTGTTACACAGATGGGCTGCTGAAGTCTTGTTATATGCTCCCTCCATTTTAAAAAGTTTGCAGAGTCTGACTCCCTGTGGTGCTGAGTCAGAATCAAAAAGATGGAATATGCTGCTGTCTCTCTCCTGCCATGGACAATTCTGTATTCTTTAATCTACAAACCCAGTAGTTTTTCCTGAAAATAAACAGTTCTAGGGAGTAAGCAGCCTGTTCTGGAGACCTCTGGTGACTGATGTTCTCTAATCTCCCTGGGAAGTTTGCATAGTGCTTCATTATGGTGTCCTTTTTGATAGCATAACCTGAGCATTTCTTACAGCAATTGAAGTTCATGGCTCTGTTTTATCCACCACAGGTGAAGAAACCTTATTTTCATCTATTTCAAAGTCCGTCTGATCATTAACCCCAAAACTGATAAATGTTCCCCTTGCTCGTCTCATTAATGATAGAAGGCAATGAGGCTATCTCAAAAATTGTAGTTACTATAATCTGATCCAAATCAGTCTTGTAACTGGGCACTCTTGGACATAAGAAGTGAAATTTGCAGCTTATAATTACCTCTCATTTCTAAGTATTCTTTGAGTTTTCTGTATTCATCCATTCAATCTTTCAAGATTAAAAATGGTGTTTTTATTGAAATATAATAGGAAAAAGCCTACTAAACCTAAATTTTTCAGAAATTATAAAGCTTCATATAGACATAGTGATTTCTTATTTGCATACTGGCTTATGCTGTTATACATCTCCATGAAAAGACACCAAATTAGTAAAACAATCAGAGAAGCTAGGAGTGTTTAAAAGGCTTTTGTTTCTCTTCAGTGGCAAGATTCTCATTGTAAAATCCTTTAAGCTTTGCAAAAATTATTGAATGCTGCAATAAAATAAAATTTGTCTAAGACATCAGCTTGTTCTGGTGATCTGGAGTAAGATGATAAAAGACCATCAAATAAACAAGACGTGATACAGAAAAGGGTGGTTGAATAGCTCTGGTTTGAAAGCTGGCATAACTTACAGTAGTGTGCCAAAAAAAGGTCTCATATTCAATTGTAACACAATCCAGAGTTTCAGTATTTTTTGGATGAGAGATTTAAGTTTTGTAGGGAAAGGGGCCATAGGGATACGTGCAGAGAGCAAACAGTAATATATATATAGATCTTGAGCAGAAGAATAAACAGGATAATTCTGGGAGGCATTTTAAAAGTCAGAGTAAAACTGAGTTGCAGAGGAGGCTGAGTATGCTTGAGTATTAATGAAATTGATAGAAATAGAAAGCATAGCTGGAATCCACAAAAGGTAATGTGAGAAAATATGTGCAGCAGTCAATAATGCTGAAAATCCTGAATCCTGTGGAACTTGTGTTTAAAGGTATATTGTTAATCTGGAAGGTACACAGATTTGTTGATGCTCCCTTTTTGTGCTATTACCTTTCAGGATTTCTAAAACCATGTTTAAATGAAAATTAATTTTTTTTATTATTAATTTTAGAAAGGTGTTTTTAAAACACAAGCTTACAGCAATATGAATCTAATAGTAAATATTTTATTCTGTTAATATTTAGGCTCATATTCATGTGATTCTGGTTTAAATTTACTCTGCCAGGAGAAGCAATACCAGGAAAAATGAAGATATTGACTGCTGATAGATTTCTCTATGCATTTTTGATGTGTCTTCCCTTCTCATATTTACAAGTCTGCCTTCAAGACTTCTTTCAAGAGGACTTAATCAGTCTGTCTTATTCTCCTTTGAATATCAGGGCCCTTTGTACAAACCTTCTATAAAGCATCTAAAAAGTAGACCATAAAATTATGGTTCATGCACAAAAATCTTGGCCCTTATAACTATTTCCTTAGCGGAACTATTACCATATCTTACTAGATGGTAAAATGTCATCACTCAGTCCCTATATCCACAGATTAGGATCCTGCATCTGCAAATAACACAAAATTGAACCCCAAGCACAAGTGCTCCTGGAATGACTACAAGGCTGCAATAATTTTCCAAAGCATTATTGCACATTAACAGGCCATGGGAGTACATGTACTCTAATCAGTAATGCTGTGAAATTGCCACTGCATGGGGAATATGTATCCCTAGATACAATTACCAGGATCTGCAAACAGAATGAATCCTCAGAGAATCAAACATTTCAGTTCTGAAAGATACTTCCTATAGATAAGAAAAGTTTAGGGATTCATGCTTTTCTTTATTAATGTTTGAAAAATTAAGTTGACACTCATAATGAAGATGTTTCCTGAAATCAAATGGTATTAAATCAGTGGAAGATATAGATTACCATTCAAATACTATTTATTACCATTTAATACTAATTTTCTATGAACTGATACACTGGAAGATGAATCCACAAAGGTGACTTTGACCCAGCATTGCTACACCTACTTCTGGTAGGGCAGTTACAGATGAATGCAGAAACCTCTCCCCCCTCTTTGATGTTGAACATCTTCTGCATGCGTGCATGCCAAGTCACATACAAATCAGCCACCATAGGCCAATTTACTTCTCTTATAGTCCATATTTTACTCTTTGCTCAGAAAAGCTGATCATAGGATTCACAAAAAAGTTTTTATTCAAGGAGATACCTTAACTGGCCAATGAAACACTGAAAGGGATCCCTAAACCCTAGAATGAGGAAGACACTGACTTTCTCTGGAGATTCCCAGCCCCTCTTAGCACTATACCCTCACCTAGATAGGTGTGTAACTATTGGACCAGATAAGCCTCTTCCAAAAAACCAAGATGGACATGCCCAGTTCCATCTCCTGATTTGCGACAAGAGCTTATATTTTTAATGTGCCATGAGAAAATGCTGATAATAGAGCTCTCTTTAGCCGAGAATGTTACTTCATCACTGTTGTGAAAGCTCTATTAAAACTCTACCAGCCTGGATTCAGAGTCACTTTTATTCCTTCTGTTTTGAAAAGTATGGACAAGTGTCCTACTGAGATTGATTCTGATCTTTGAAAGGGGATTGAATCCCTTTTATAAATAGCTCAAATGTTACCTGTCATGCCAGGATGTCGGACTAAGTAAGATGGGAGATCCCATCTGTTCCTTTTTACAGACATTTCAGAAATTTCACACAAGCTTTCAAGCCACTTAGTGCAGCTGAGAGCTCTGCAAGGGCCCTGAGTGCATCAAGAGGTTCTGCAGCCTCTTCCCACTTCCAACACTTTGGCTGTGGGTGCTCAAAACCAGCTCTGGCACAGTGTGACCATAACCTCAGGTGCAGCTGCTGGAAAAGAGCCGCGTGAGAAGGAGCCGGGAGAAGCCTCGTTGGGGCCTCCCCTGTTGGGGCTCAGGAGCTGCACGTGGGCTCCCTCCTGGCCTATGGTTCTCGTCTCAGCTGTGTTGGGGGGATTCCTGTGCCCAGCCTCATGCCATGCTGACCTGTGATGTGCCTTCCTGGTTTGGCCTTGGACCTCTCTCCTCACCATGGACTTGTCTGGCAATCAAGACCAGTGGCTGTTCCTGGTTGCAATCCCCTGACCTACTCTGCTGCACTTGCTTGAGCACCATGGGGTAGGACCCTTGCCTGAGGGTCTTTTTCCTGTCTGTTCCCTTGCCCCTTGGCTCCAGGCTCACCTTCCCTTGCAGAGCATTCTCTGAAGCTCCCTGGCAAGCTCTGTGGAGAATTCAGGACTTCTACCCTACAGAGAAATTAAATTGTTTAAAAGCTCTCATCGTTCACCCACAAACACTACTCAGTAGTATTTTAGAAGTGTTAAGTTCTAAGTTAATAACAATATAGTCATGCTCTAATAACTTGAATATTCAATACCAATTCAATTACTGTCAACAGCTTAAACCAGAAGAAAGACAAATAAAATTTGGTTTTCATTTGGACTTGTTTAATGGCTTTTTGACCTCTATGATGTTTTCATAGCTCAAATGTTTCTGTTACAAAAGAGAATCCATGTGGAAATGTGCAAATGCTAATCAGTTCTAACATGAGGAGGTGATAATTAAATCTGATCTCCAGTTTCTTTTTATATTCTTCTCAAGACATAAAAAGAGCACAGGCACAGAGTGCTGTCGATATGCTTTAATGAAGTGTCATAGAATGTGCTAATTACCTTGCAAATTCGGTTTCCAGAGTTGTTCTTGTCATGTGCAATCTTTCTTTGAATACTGCCTTGACTTGTTCTATGATGTCTTTTTGTTTTCATTAACCAAAAAACATCCTGAAACAGAAATTTTAGTATATTTTTTTAAAAGATGAGTGTACAAATTCCTATATTGTGTATTTTAAACAAATACAAATAAAGCTACATTCTAGCAAATTTAAGACTTGGGCCTTTATCCAAAAGATTACAAATACTGTGTAAAGCAGGAACCTAAACCTCAACAGTAAAATTTTATTCTGTATGTTAGGAATTGACATAATCTTTAACAACAGGTAGTGAATTACTTCTATATACTTTCTGTGGACAAACACTTCTACTGAGATCAAATCAGTCTCCTCAGGTTGAATCAGGTGTTATTTTTAAAAATTAAACAAGTTATTATTCAGTGTGTAAAACTAAAATCAAACAAGAGATGTCTGTCTGCTGGAGTATTATATTTGTTTTCAGGCAAACAAAAAGATTTTTTTTCTTTTCCTATATCAGAGTTGGAGGTTTCTTCAGCACAACACAATATCTCAGAATGATTCACTCAGTAGTAATAGGAAAGAATCAAAATCGTTTAGCAACAAGCTTGCTGAATTTGGCAACTACATTGGTAAATGTCTAAATCTCCACAGTTAATACTGACAGAGTTGTATTGCTTTCAGCTGTGACACACCACAGGACTTCCTTTAGGTTTATGTTCTTGGTTTTATACATCAGTCAATAAGATGACTCCACATCACACACCTCCATGAATCTCAACCTTTTGAAAGAGCTCCAAAATATTTTGAGACTTAAAAGTATCTCCAGAGTGCACTACAAAGCAGACAGCTCGATATCAAAGTGATGGTGATACCTGATTGTCTGTCTTCAGGCCCCTTGCATGAGGAGGAGTATGTGTTGATACATTTGTGATTTGTAGGGGATCTGAAGTGACTCCCAAATCCTACAGACTGCCGTCAACAGTAAGAAGAGGCTGAACAGGAAGTTGTGGAAGGTTCTCCAGGTGTTATGTTTGCAAGAATGTCTAATCTTGTCAAGGTGTGCTTGGCAGGTTTTGACTATGTACGCTGGGTTAGGTCAGCTCTTTTGTGCTATCCTGAGCCCATGTAGACTGGGTCAACAATCTTCAAGTTCAGAGCTAGGGCTTTGTGTCAGGAAACAAAATTTTATTAGGTATTCAGGTTTTTAAACCAAAAATCTTTCCTACTTTTTCCCATCCAGGACTTCCTTATCTGGAAATCTCTTATTTATATCTTTATTTATATTAAGAATAAGTTTCCCTTTCTTGAAACATGACAGGTATGTATAAATATTCCAGTGTTGTTATTCATTAGACAGTAAACATTAATCTGTCTGAGATGAGCTAATGTTGCTGAACAAGCAAGAAATCTGAACAAGCCTGTCTATCTGCATTGCAACCATCCAATTTTAACTGTATACATGCCTCGCTTTAAACATATTATTTCAAGTACTGTTTCAGTGCCTTTTTGGCTATTTAATTTAGATGGAGTTTATGATGTGATTTTTTTTAAGGTCTGTTGTCCTGTTTAACACTGTTTACCACTGTGAAACTGGTTTGCACCTTTGGAGAGGACCAGAACATAGGCATGTGCACTGTATTTTGACAGGAGACATACAAGAAAGCCCTGTGAAAGAACTGAAATCTGCTTAATGCAGCTCTCCATGCAGTAAGGTAGGGTGCTGGCATCTGAATTCTAATCTAATCTTGCCTAATTACATCACTCATGGAATGCAACCAAAACTTTGCCTTCCTAGGAAAGATCTCCCAGACTGAGAAGGAATTAATCAGGAATTTCATAACATTGTAATAAATTAATTTGAAAAAATTCACAGATATGAACCTTGTACAAGTCTTGCATTTTTGGTACAGAGTTCTAAATCATTGATTTAATTCATTATCTGTGTAAAAAGTTTTGAACTTATCATTGTACTATTAAGGCCTTGATATGTCTTCTATAGAATGATATAGAATATGCCTGTCTCAGGACTCTCAGGACTAATTCAGGTAATTCTTTCAACTGCTTTGTATTCATTCCTGGGTACTTAAACTGTACTTTAGCTAAATAATTATGGTTTTGAATAATTTAGAAATTGGAGGTAAGGAGTTTAACTAATCTAATTTGCTAAACTTGTCAGAGCAGAGAGAGATCATTTCTATTTGGCAAGAGAGAGAATCTGCCTCTTTTGCAATGTATGATGATAGAGTGCTCCAGTTCAGAACTACTGCTGAAATTAAAAGTACAATACCTTGGGGTACCTTTCAGTAAAGCATCATGTTTTGTCTTTTTATCTTTTAGAGGCTGCTCAGCCTCAATACAACACACTAAAAGAGAATATATTTTAAAAATTTATAATAAGATTCTATTAAGTTCAAGGATATTAGTAAGAAGAGGAAGGTTTAAAAGAAGGTGTTTCTAGCATGCTGAGAAGACTATATTCAGAATTTAATGCCTCCACTGTGATCACTCAAAAACAGTGAGAGCTGAGAAGTGTAAGACTGCACCTGAATGAAGGTACCTTAAAAACAAGAGGCAAACTGTTTATAATTAATGCAAAATCCAAAATTTCTTGCTAATAAAAGTCAAAGTATATGTTAGAATATTGAAAATAACAAGTCAAGCATTAGCAGGTGGATTTTATTTTATTCTAGTGTTCAGTTGCATATAATGCTGTAGTCTTACAGCCAGGTACACTAAGATGACAGAAATAAAATGCGTAGCTGGAGGAGCGGGAATTCCTAAGAGATTGGTTGGTTACAAAATGAGAGAGAATTGATAGCAACAGCAGTTACAATTCCTTAATCTGCAGCAGTTTTTCTTCTACAGCTAACATTACCCCACAAGCTTCTTTCACTTGTTGTGAAATTATTTTGTGAGAACCAATCTCCTCTTCTACACAATCATGTGCTCAGGGGACACTTTTTTCTCCAATAGTTAAGGTATCATAAATCCTCTCTTCTGGTATTCACAGAGGATATGTCAGGACCATGCAAGAGCTGCTAGGCAAGCCAACCCGACTGTGCATGTAATTACTCACTCTACTTAAGTGGCATTTCTAGCCATCTTGTTGCTGTCTGATGTTATCATATAACAAGTACATGAGTAAATAAAAATTACGAATAGTCTATAAATTGAGATAAATTTATTAATTTGTCTCAGTTTCATTGTGTTTATAGAAGGTCAAAGATGGAAGCTCTGCTGTTGTCAATAACCAGGCACAAAAGAACCAGATCCATGTATTAGTGTCTAAGATAAAGAGGGAACCTGATTTTTAATGTGATTATGTTAAATAATTGTGGTTCATGGACTGAAGCAATCTGTGGGAAAGGAAACCAACAACAATCCAGCAGAACTGCAGTTTGATATTTTTAGGAATGTGAGAACTGGGAGCTGATATTGAGGTGACAAATAGCTTCCTAAAAACAGTGGAGATAATGTTTTTTCTGGATATAGCATAATGAAACAAAGCCTGAACTGTAGGTGTAACACAATAAAAGAGAAAAACATTCTTCCTTGGCAGATGATATTCAAGTAAAGGCAAAATGAATAGAGGTGATAAAAAGCTATGCTATTTTAGGATAGTGCTTTAATTTGTGAAGCAATGATCATAAATTAATCAACTTGGATTGCAGGATGATGTTGGGACATAGGACTACCTGAAAAATCAGCATAAGATGGGGAGTCTGATTCCCTTCTATTGCCTTCATATTTCTTCCATCTGTGGACCATAATATAAATTGTTGAAGCATACTCAACTTCTCTACAAGATGTTTAGCAATAAAAGTTCTTGAGCACTCATAAAAATGTAAATCCTTATACTATATCAAAATCCCCGGTCAGCCTGGAAAATATGACCTTCATGAAATAAACTGACAACATGAAAAAACAAAATAAAATTCATTGAGTTTGGAGAAACACAGTGAATCCCAGCTGCCAAACTGCTACATCATCTAAACTCTTCTTACATGAACAGCAATGTAAATTATTCTACTTTAAAAATATGCCAAAATTATACTGTGGTCTGAAAACCCTTTCAGTCTTCAACCAGTTGTTTGCAAACACTTTTTGTCTCCCTTAACTGTTTTTGTTCCACACAAGGATAACTGCCATGAGAATCTATTGCTTACTAAATAAACTGGAGGTCCAGAGAGAACAGTTCGGTATGGTTTCCTGGCAGTGAATTGCAAATAGTCCAAAATACAACCTTGCAACCCTTCTTCCTCTTAGCCTGTGACATGTCCTACACATCATGGCCCAGTTTCCTAGTATTTCCCTCAATATAGTAATCTTGAGCACAGAGCATTATGTTTCTGGGACAAATTCAATGTCCACCCTACGTTTGCAAATAATCATGTAAATCAGTAAGAGTTCATTGACATTTATATGCGCTTGAAATATCTGATGATGCTGACCTCCAGCTGAAGTATATGGGAACAATAGGATGGTGCTTGCACAAAGCCAAATGCTGTGATTATTCACCTGGACCTTGCGGGATCAAACACAGAAGACCACCTGTTTATTTTTTAACATCTATTTTGCTGAAAACGTCACCATTTTATAAACATGCCCAGCAGAGGGAAGTATCTCTCTGTGTTTTAAACTCCTGGCCTCTGACCAAATAGGGACAGCCTCAGCTGATGCCCCTGAGCTGATATCCTGAGCAGGGATAGCCACTGAAGTGATGAAAATAGGTACTGCACCACTGAAGTGAAATTATTTTTAAAAAACAAACTGAAAGAGTTTCTGTAGTGTTTCCCCATGCTCTGCAATAGGCCACTGTGGAGACAGGACATTGCTTATATTATTTTAGGTTCACATGTCCCACCTTTAAAATGTCACAAAATAGCACAATGAAAGTGTTAAAGTGGAAAAAAAAGTTTATAAAGTCACATAATAAATCTAATGGCTACATAATATTTTAAGCAGCTAACACAAATAGCTGCATGAGAGGATGAGAAACAAAACTAAAATGCATCTGGCTTATTCTCCAGGACAGATTTCTGTCTTGGGTATGAGATGCAGACAGCTCCTTGATAGGCAGATGGGGATCTACAAAAGAGTGCTGATGACAGGAGGTGGGGGAGTCAATCCCTCAGCCTGCTGTCAACATTTCCAGGAGGATCAGAGCAATGACAAATTTCAGCAACCGAGATAAAGAAGGGCACAGAAGTAGTACTGCAGATACAAGGAGCACCTCACACTGCAAGTTTGTCATGCCAGCATTTGTAGGGCCTCAGGAAAGAGGTACGTTGATTTCAGTTGAAGCTTTTCTCTAGTTCTTCTCCTAGCTCACTGTTCTTGCATCTCCAAACAAACGGAGAAGTAGCTGGAACTTGGCCAGAGTATTTTTTCCAACTTGACAAATGTTTTTCCAAGTCTCCTAATTGCTATTTTGAAACTACTCGTTTAGACTTAATAGTAACTCTGAAAGGAAGGTACTGCTTATTGGACAGTCCAGTTTTGCTCCTGCTGTAGCTTAGCAGGAAACCTACCATGAAGGCTGAACTATACTTTCTCTGACTTACTTCTGGCGTGATTTCAGACTAGAAAAATTTTGAATGGCTGGAGTTTACAGAGCACTACTCCTTGTTTCCATACATACAGCAATATCCTATGATGGCAAGTCGGCTGCCCGAAGCAGATCCTAACCACAGAGAGGGAATGGCAGAGAATTACCTATTCCTCCTTCACTTCAACTGATCATAAATTAATCTTTTTTCTGATCTTGAGGACAAAAGAAAAGGCAGTATTATAGGGCCACATTTGCCACCCATAGTAAATCTTTTGTTCAAGTTAAAAATGTTTATTTCCCACAAAAATTCCTACACATTATATGGATTCTGCACTGGTGACCTTTTCTTATCACCATGTAATAGCAACATTATCTTTCCCTATTAGTCACACACTTCCTTGCATCAAAGGAATGGAGACTTTTTTTGCACTTAACTTGAAGGGGGATGGTATTTTAAAATCCTGTGCCTATATGAACAATTAATTAACAGCTCTTAGAATACAGTCAAGTTATGAATTATGTTTTTGGAGCCACAGTTCTTCAAAAGGGATCAGCAGCAAACTGAGACTTAAACTGTCACTCATCAAATAGAAAATGACACTTTTTCAAGACTCTGTCATTTGATCACTAGTCCCTGTATTAGCTCTGTTAAGTACTTCTTTGGCCAAGTGTCAGGTTTAGCAAACACTGTGTAATTTGAATCTTCCAAGTAGATTGTACAGGAATGCACACCACGTTATCGGTGCTGGGGAGAACAAGGAGGAAAAAACCTTGACAGTGTTGGATTTCAGGCACGTATTACTATCACTAACACTGTCTTTGTTCCGTGGATGAAGGGTATTTACACAGACTGTATCTGAAAAACGGGTTTTGATGGTTTATCACAGCTAGATCTCACTGTTCCATTTCTTTTGATTGAATGTGTGCTTTTCAATCTTAAGGGTTGGATTCCAGAAATTTCAAATGTTTTGCTGCATCTCTGGTTTATGGAGACTTTTACTAATTCTCAAAGGAGGTCATGTCTCAGGGAAAGGACCGTCAAAGAAGATGGCATTCAGAGACAGGAGATTAATAGAGAAGAACTTCTAAAGTGATCCTATCTGTGTTTCAGAGAGAAATCAGAGTATCTGCCTTGGAGTAACTCACCTCTCCTGTTTTTGACTTAAACAAAGCTTTTTCACAAAGCTACACCTAAGGTGGCATAAACAGACTGGACCTACAGGATCTGGCAAAATTAGTGTGTGTATCTCCACAAGAGGAATGCATTGAACAGCTATAATTCAGGATACTACAGGGAAACATTTAAGTAGTTATGGATAATTGGCAGCAAAGTCCACTGTTACTTGTTTGCCTCTGTACAGTCATGGCCCAAAACTTTACTGCCGGTGCAAACCAGAGCATTACACAAAATGATGTCTCCCTGCTGTGTTCCTGCACAGCATTACCTTTGTCACAGACAGTGATTTTAATTATCTTGCCAGAGACTCTGAACAGCTTGCCCTTAAGAAATCTCCCTCCTAGGAGGAGACAGCCATCGCCTCTGGATGGTTTGATTATTTTTCCCTACCAAATTCATATAGCAATATACAGCAGATTTCACCAATGTCTATAACAAAAAATCTTTTTCAATTGAAAAATTTTATTTTTAAACTTGCCTAAGGCTCTAATGGCTGGTGGGAATCTGCCATTCATATTGGAGACTCTACATGACATATTCTCCCTTTTCTGGAATATTTTCAGTAAAGCAAAATACAGTGTGGACAATAGCTTTTCTTTTTTTTAGTCCATGCCAAACACGAAGACCTAAGTCTGCAGCTAGCTGTCACAGAGGTGAAATGTCAGAAATTTTCTCCATGAGAAGCCCTGTGACAGAGTGCAGCTGGTGTGTGTGATCACCAGGAAGCCTAGCTTCAAACAAGTGGCCTTATCAGAACATAAGAGAAACAGTTTCCACCTGAAACAAATCTTAGGCTTGGAAAAAGGTTATTGATTCTGAAGACACACTATCAAACACAGTATTATTTTCTCTTGAATTCTTCTTTTAAAACTTCCCTGCTCACAGACTCTATGATCAAATGTATCCCCAAAAGATTCTTCCTCTCTATTTTAGGTGTTATGACTGTTCCTGAGATTCATAGCTTGTCTTTCGGTGAGCTAGTTTGGAGAAGCACATTGTCCCGAAGTTGCACTTCAATTTGAATTGAAAGTAATGAATCTCTGTAATTCTAAAGTAATGCTCTTGTGGGAGAGAAGTGGGTCATTTGTGTGCAGGAAGAAAGAGGAGGCTGAAGTGGTTTGCAGCCCTGGGCACTGTGTTATCCAGGACACAGAGATTTTCACAGCAAAGGAAGAGAGCAGCCTAATCAGGTTCTGGTAGCTGAGTCTGATGCCAATATCACCAGAGGAAAGCACAGTGTCACATTCCCTACTGCAGTACTTAGAGACTTCTACAAGGTGGGATAACTTGGTGTTTTCTGCATCTTACACATTCCACAAAGAAAAAGTTTAACAGGAGAGTGAAGGAAGCCAAATTTCAGAGCTCTTTGAGGGCCTGGGAATCAGTCCAGGCACGTAAGCCTTGAAATCTGTCCTTTCACATTATAAAAAAAGGAGAGAGAATTTTTTTCCTTTAGACTTCCATTCAGGAATTCATAAGTTTTCAATAATGTGTATCTGTGCTATAAATAACTGCTCCTCTATGAAACAAAAGATAAACTCAGTGCTTTGCTCTTGTTATAAGGTCTCTCCATATAAGTTCCTTCCCTCTACACTTGCATCAGAAGTGGACAAAGGGATTTGCAGACCTACATTTAGTCCTACTTTTGCAAACATTGTATGAGAGATGAGATCATAGGGTTTGGCAGGGCCTCTGGAAGCAGATACAGTATTTCTATGTCTCAGTTACCCTGGAATACTTGTGCCAGTGCACAGGCATTGACAGCCAGCAGTGTGGAGGAAGTTCTCCCAAGTTATAGTTTATGCCATTTGTCTGACATGTAACACTTCTCACTTTAGTACATGCATATTCATTACTACCTGATTCTCCAGTGCTTTTCTAAGCCTAGAATGAAGGCTGGGTAAGTTTGGAAATGTCAAACTGCATTAGTTCCTTTGTACATCTGAAGATAGAAACCACGCTGTTGCTGCAAGAAGGTGTCCTGCCCTAGACCACACATCCCTGTTGCCTCCATTGTGTTAAAATTAATGCTGATGCTGCCATGCAGTGAACCGAACCAGATCATTGATCTGGTTAAAAAAGACCCACAGAGCAAAGTGAACACTAACACAGCCAGTGACTAAGTCCAAATGTGACACGGGGGTTAGAAGTAAGGTCACAATTTAGTCACCAAGATTACCAAGTTATTGCTCAGCATCTGGGTACAGCAATGCCTCTTAATTATGTGTGGGCTCCCTCTACTCATTTGCCTTCAGAACTTGTAGCAAAGCATGGCCTTTTTCAAAAGCTCCCTGTTTCATTTACTATGGCAGTACCAGCTTCTCTGAAAGTGTTGAGGTGAGATCAGTTCATACCACTGCAAGGCACAGTTAGCCTTGAATCAGTTCAGCATAATAACATGTATTGAATTGCTACTAATAGCCACTTTCAGAACTTAATGCTTTTCCTTTAATCTAAATTAACTTTTTTTTAAAGTTTCTTTTAAGTATCTTTTTTTTTAAAAGATGGACATGGCAAAGATTTCACTGTAAAATGAACTAAACTGTAAAATAAATGCTTTAGAGAACTTTATGTATCACTTAAATGAATATCTTGCCAACATGCCAAGTTTGTATTTTGGTTTCAGCCTACATTTATTTCAAGATATACATTGCATTACACTAGATATGCGACTTTGTTTTAATTATTCATACTTTACATACACAGTAGTGTCCAAGCTATTTATTGTTTTAGATGTATTGTCAAAATGAGTTACTCTTTGATTATTGATATTTCTAGTGGAATTATTCAGTCACCACATTAAATTGACAAGAATGTTCATTATTTGACAGAAAATAGGTGAGATCCTATATCACTGCTGTAGCTGTCAAGCACTGCCATAACCTTTCATGTAACCCATTCTATTTTTGGACAACCCTTCATGTAATCCATCCTATTTTTGGGCAAAGGCTTCTAGGAGAAAAGGACACTAGTTGCAATCTTTTCCAATTTTTTATAATCCGTTTTCCATGTTTAAGTTCCTTTTTCTGTCAAAGTACATACTGTTTTTTTAAAAGTGTTTGCTTCCTTCAAAAGAAGACTGTAATTTCTGAGACATCGTCGTGCATTCCTCAGATTTATTGAATACAGAGGAATAGGGAAAGGGGTGTTTCCTTTATGACCATGGGATTTGTAGACTGAAATAGGCGTTGGCATGACTTATTGTTACTCTCCTAATGCCACATTCAAGTGCAATGTAAAGCCTGTTTGATCCCTGGTTAAACCCCATTTTGAAAGGTTTGTTCCTCTGTGATCAAAACTTGTTTCATTTGTCATTACTTTCCACTTGATGTTTTATGTTTTGGAAATGTGAGAGCACTATAGATTGGGATCTGAGACTGGGTTTAGGCTTTTGTGATGGAAGTGACTTGTTCTCTCTGACTTGTATAACTAACAATTGTTCTTGAGGTGCTATCCCACCCTATGCTACCAATACCCACCCTTAGGGTGTTATTTCCTCCCTAGTCTATAAGCATAAGCAATATTTTTTCAGGGCTTTCCAAGCACATTCTCAACCATTTGCAAAGACCAAATGTCTAGAAATGTGCCAAATCAGATTGCAAACCTTGGATTATAGCAAAATAGCACAATAAGCACATAAGATCAGATGCAGAGATGTTTAGATACCTAAACTCACATAGACCACATGGGAATTCAGGTGTATAAAACCTAAATATATTAGATTATTAGGTTAAAAAAATGCTAAACTGAACATGGAATACTTAAATATGGCCCTTTTTTCTAGGATATAGGAGCAGCAAAATTCCCATCTACACAACTCTTTCCACAAGAGATTTTTTCCACAGACTTCTTGAATGTCCTCTTTGTTTTATTCCCTTGTGCTTCTTCTGCAGTGCCTGCCTCAGATGCAAGTCAAATTTCATGTCTTTGAGATTGGATTTTGTCTTTAAATCTCTGAAGAAATATGTCTTGATATCTCCTGTTTTACTACTTCTTTTATCTCTTCCAAGATAATTCCTCATCCTGCCTCACTGCCCTCCTTTCACCCTGCTTTCTTCCCTTCTACCTCCACCTTACCCTTCATTTGAGTATATCTTTCCAGCAGAGAGGTAGAACTTGGGGTTGTCTACAAAGCTGGGCAGAGACAGGAGCTTGTTCTGCCCCTGCTCTCATCTGACTAAATAAAATCCGGTTCCTGAAAGCTGTGCATCATGGTCATTCATCACTGAGCCTGCACCAATAATCTCAGCGACTCTGTGAGGTTCACTAGCTGAGCACAGCTGTGGCCATCTCAAAGCTTCAGGTAGGGTAAGGAAAATCAAATTTTGCTTCCTCAAGGATGAAAGGCTGGGGCCATGAATGGAAAGGAAGAATTATGGGAAAGAGGAAAGAAGATTTGCAGAAGAAGAAAGGTGCAAGATAGATTGGAGAAAGTTGAGTTTCCTGCTTCCAGGAAGGATAAAGAATATGGTAAGAGCAGTAGCTGAGAGACCCCATTGCCCACTGAACAATATCTGTCATACATGTACCAAGTTACTTGTGTTACATGGTATAGCCACACCCTAAGAAGCATTCAGCCCAAATCCCCAGGGCTCTGACAACTCAGAATAGTCTGTAAAGGGATGGCAAATACATTACCCAAAACAATCCATTGTCTCAAATGGCTTGCTTAGCATGCTTTGCCAGGATCTTTCTGCTTGCTCTTGTGGATATCAGTATCAAAACTCATCCATCCAGCACAGAGGACAGGTGGTAGAGTTCGTATCTGCCCACCACATGATTCAAGCTCAACTCTTAAACCTGACAACAGTCAGGCCTGAGAGTGGTAACATAGCAGCAGAAGTAGCAAAGTGTTGGAGTTTCATCTTACAAAGATGCTTTAAAAATGCAAGGCAAGCTGCAGATTATATGCTACAGTGATAGGAGAGCAATTAGACCATGTTCTAGCTGTGTTTTGCCATAATCTGGTACAAGCCCTGTGCTGAGACGTGATTCTGCAGCAGAGCAGCAGTAGCTATAGCAGACAATGAAATCAATGCTGGCAGCATCATACTCCCTCTTCTGGCATTGCTGCTCCTTTAACAAATCTAACACATCTCCCTACCTGACTAGAGGAAAGGTACCCAGTTGTGCTGGTGTAAATTGGCCCCAAATATGTAGGTTCCAGGGTTATTGCTGACCCTTCAGCAACATAGACATTAAGTCATGAAAGTCATGTTCAAATTTTGGCTCATAGATTTTTGGCACAGTGTCATTGCTCTCACTAAATTCTGAAGGCAGGTATATGTAGTGCAGGACTTTTAAAAAAATGAGATACAAAATAAGTCAATTTAAAGACTGTCAATTTAAAAAGTGTCTACCTTTTCTAGCCGCTTCACTGAAGGAAGGTATACATTTCATACTACATTTCAGTAGTCCTGACTCAAAATTAAAGTAGAAAACTTGAAACAATAAATTTCAGCTAATGACATCGCTGTGATAAATTATAGTAATTTTTTTTACATGAGCTACTATTTTTTTTTAAGTAATACGTTAACTCCCTCTGTTAATTGTTAGATTTCTTGGTCTCCATTTCATTTGGCTGGATAAAGGTATATTATATTTTATCTAGATTCTAAAGCCCCAAAACTTTGTTGGTGAAAAGCAATGAAAAACTCATACTAACAAATTACATTTCTGTTATCCCAGTCTGATCTCTCGTCAGCCACATTAAGCCAAGAATTCAGTGTTCTAGAAGTACTCCCACAGCATGCCTGGGGAAATCAAAGGGACTGAGAATCAAAAAATGAAACACTTGGCAATTTGATGTGTAACTGATGACTCCCATACCACCACAATTTCTTTGATATTTTGCTATTAAGCAGGTGTTTCTGAAGGAGGACTTCGGACGAACATTGAAATACTTTCTTATTTTTCTTACAGTTCATCCTGCTTCTGTGTTGGATGCTCAGGAATGTCAGAAAATATATTCTCAGGCATGCACCTTTAAGGAATATGACAAGCTTTTAAAGTTGAAAAAGCCTCACAGGAAAAAAACATTTCATATTAGTCTGCACTCTTCTGTATGATGTATAACACTAAATGCTTTGCACATTTCATTATATAAATGTCAGAAGCACACATCTGCATGCCCGCTTTTTAGAAAAACCTCTCCAAAAGCCATTTCTCTAGTCACCTGGAAAGGTTCTTCTACTTGTTTTCTAAAAAGCTATTTGCATTTGAGTAGCCATTTATCCCTAAACCAGTCTACAGGTTTAGGGATGGCTTCACAAGGTGGAAAACCCACTAGAATTACACCCTTAAGGATATATATTTTCAAAAAGCATGTGACATTGCTTTGTTCCTTTTGAACTAGTTAGAAACTGACTCATTTATGGATATCATGGAGGGATGGATAAGCAATTAGCTTAAATTGGGGTAATTATTTAATTATAAAGTAGAAGCCAAAATTATGGTAAAAAGTTTTCAAATAGAGAAGTGCTTTTACAGCTTTCACTTCAACTTTATAATCCTCAAATAATGGATATATACTCTTGCCTTGCAAACAAAAATATTAATATTAGCAAATAATTTCAATGTTTTCAGGCCACGTTCCACTCCTGGTGTGGCAAGATTGCAAAACCTCAGTGCACCCTTCCTTTCCTTCAGCCATAAGCATGTTCACTTACCTCTCTCCACCTAAAGAACTGACATGGAGGCTTATCTGGCCCCCAGTGGAGAAGTTAAAAGCCCTGTGGCAGAGACACTGTTCTGCAACCAAACCAGATTCTCAGCCTCTGTCTGTATTAATGAAATCGCTCCAGCTGTGGAAATTCTCCAGTTGGAACCTACTTTTGGTGGGTTTTGGTTCTGTCCCAAGAACTCGATTGAATGGTGGATATGGCTAGTGAAATAATGAGCCATCTATCTCCTACCTACCAAGCCTATTTCTGACCTCCTTTTCTTTCTTCGTCCATGTCTTGACCCCAGAACTAGTGAGCAGTGTTTTTTATACACTCTCCCTGTAGGTAGAGAGGCTCATATAGGCATTCATGGCCACTCACAACGAATTTCTTCCAGCTCAGTGTGTTCAGACATTAAGTTCCCAGACAAGAATTTCCTGAGACGCTGCTGTCTGGATTTTCATCTCTTCAAAACAACCTTGTTTCTCATGAGGGTATCGGCATCACCGTTCGTAGCCCCAGTCATCTAACAATAGCACATATATAATGTATTATACTGCAAGATGGCTCTGTAGGGTTGTTTTTTGACCCATGTTAGGAAAAAAAAGCAGGCTGTAATAGAGAAAGGTCATCGTAAGCCCTAGACAGCTCTCAAAGCCCTCTCCTCTCAAGGGTTATGCTGTGGTACACACACAAAAAAGGGAAACTCAGTTTGACAGTTCTGGAAGTATGCAGAAACAAACACAAGGAGGCCTATGTTATTCATAGCTTCTTTGTAACTTAAGAGGTACTTTTAACATGACATGACTCAACACAAGGAAGAGCAATTTAAACACATTTTCTTTACATATTTGTCTGACAACTCCGGAAAGTTAAAAAGTGTTATTTTTTTCTGAAACAGAAATATCTCCTTATGTGCAGAGAGTGAACCAAATAAACTACAGCTTACCAACATTCGAGTTTTGGAAAACCATGGGATAAAAGGAATTTCTACATCATTTGCAGATGTTGTATTTTATAACATTTTCATTCCTCTATCTAGTCTTGCATTCTAATGAATACTACAAACCAAGTGGTATTTTTAAGAGTCAGCACATGGCTTCTCCAGTAATGCATCTAGATGGTATTTCAGGACATTTCCTTAGCCTTCCTGTCATTGCAGGTCAGGCTCAGTCAGTCAGTTTGAGGTTCTGGACACATCTGCCATTCAAACTCATGTTAGCTCCACTGGGCTTGTGCAGTGAGAGCTAAACTTTCTGGAAGCAACACAGGGTTGCTCTGCCCACGGTGAGAATCAGTTGAGATAAAACCAAGGGTGTTAATGAAGATGCTGCAACCAAGAGCCTGGTAAATGTAACATAACACATCCCAACAACATCAACATTGGAGGTGCTGCTTGTACAGGACACCAGACAGCACAGTGACATTTGGGAGGTGGGGGATGTTGGATAGGAATATGGGAATACCAGTAATAAAGGAAGGGGAAAAAAGCTCCTATAGGACTGGAGTAAAAAAGCAGGGGCCCCCATACTGTATTATAGTAATACTTCTTGGCAGTGAAGCTGTGGACATTTTCTTACCTTTTCTGTGACTGCCTCTCTTCATATTCGATGCTCTGTACCTGAGCATAGCTTCTAAAATGAAAATAAGAGAAGAAATTAATTTTATGAATTTCCATTTCTAAATTATGAATGCAAAATTCTATATGGGAACAGAACAGTATAAAATGTCTGATCTAATTGTCACGGTATCGGGAATGAAGCTGTCCACCCCTGCATAGAATTCTCTTTACAGATTAAGGCACAGCTCTCTGAAAGCACCAAGGCCAAAGCAGAGGAAGACAAACAACCTGGTGGGTCTAGGACTATGGCTTTATTCTGAATCGAAACACATACATTTTCTTACCACATATAAGGAAACTTAGAGTGCAAAAAAGTAAACTGTAGCAACAATAATATATATAATCCTGACATAGAACGTGACATGTATTCTCCATTAAAAAATAAACTTTTTATAGTTTAAGGACTCAAAGTATAGCAATCTTTATTTTTAAAGTAACATCAGTCCTTAAATGAAAAATGCAATAATTTTCATCATAAGTCCCATATTACCTTCCTCTGTCCATATGAAATCTAGGTGCCTACTGAAGGTTTGCTATATAGGCTTTTGCACTGTATTGTTGACATAAACCTGTAGAATACCATGTTCTCTGAACATATATTTTAGGATGAGGTAAACTGCCCTCTGGAGATCCTTAGTTCAGTCACACTGAACTAAAGATCAGGTATTCAACTTTGACCAGATACCTACCTTTAAGATGTTTGGGGTTAGATGAGATAAACTCCATTCTAAGTGTACACAAATTCTAACAAAGTACAAGAATTTTAAAACTCTTATCTACCTTGGTTTATAGTTGGTTTCTGTACTATGTTCTTTGAATCCCACACTCTTATCTCTAAGAAGTCATTGTTTTCATTCATACTGTGTGAGACATGCAGAATTCTTTTGCTGTGCATAAGAGGTAATCCCCTAAAGCTAAAAAAAAAAACAAAACTATTTTAAACATAATATGTTGTAGTGCTATAGCACTGAAGACTCCACATAATTTCTAAGAATTGAAAGTGCTAGCTGTATTATTTGGAGAAGGCCCAGGTGGACAACAGGAGCAACTTGCTTTGTTGCCTGTCTGGTGAATTTTATAGTAACTCTTCTCTAGGCTGTGCAAACACTCTAGTGAGTAGCTGGCAGAACAGTAACTATCAACAGCAATACACCATTCAGTGAATCAAGCCTGGGGTGTCTCAGGAGCTGAATCACAGTTATAGCAAGTTTTCTCTTCAGTAGAAATTTGGGTTAGCAATGGGTAGATTTGGCATAACTTCACATCCACATACATCAGGGCAGGAAGTAGCACTCTGCTTCCAGTCCTCCAGACACACAGCAAAAGCTAGAGCATCAGGATCAGGAGTCCAGGCTTCGAGTGTTTTGGGTATGTACTGCTGCTCAGATCAGAGCCAGTGTAAATTAGCAGAACACACCGTTTGCTAGGGAAAAAATATATTCTTCAGCTAGGAACAGAAGCTCTTGGTTTGTGTTTTTATTTACTAGAAACTAGTGTTTTGGCATAAATCGAAGCAATAAAAACCAACCAAACAGCCAAACTCCCCTTTAAAATGCCTGTACTACATAGTAAACTCATTCATGTAGCAGGAATTACAAACATAGCAACTGACTTGTGTGCAGATCAGTGAATTAAAGAGTTGTGAGATCTCCCTGAATTACGTTCTTCTCTGCCTTCATACAACAGGTAGAGGTGATTGCCTCTGGCAGTTACAGTTGATTAAATACAATGTTTTTAGCTTATCTGCTTAAATGTTATCTTCAAAATAAACTCCATACTAAGAAAATCTTGTTTGCATACAGACATGCAAAAATAGGATAATTATTTTCTTCTAATATGTGTAAATGCTTGTCTGCAAGAGCGACCACAGATTTTTGTCAAGCAGATGCGTTTCAGAGCTTAAAGTTTAAACTCTACTTTAAGTAAAGTTTAAACTCTTCAGATATTCTGTTTTGAATTGACTGCTAAGGTTTTAAGTCCTGTATTTTTTCTCTGTAGTTGTCTCTGCTATATGAAGAGGACACTTTCTATCCTGGGGACAAGGGATGACTAAAGCAAAACTTACTGCTGTGTTATATGCACAACAAACATGGAGATTTGGTAAGATTTGTATACACGTCAACTTGACAGCTACAGTATATGCTCAGCTATTGTGGAGCTACACATATGTACCAAAACCAGAAGGTGGCATCAAAGACTGTCTGACATTTGCAATAGGAAGGCCCGAAAACATACAGTTGAAAACCTTTTCTTTTTGCTAACAGATAAAATAATGTAAGTATGGGAAGTCAGTTTCCCCTTATTAGTCTTAGTAATCTGGGGTAGGCAGATTTCTGGCAGTCTCCAGAGACAGAATCTAAAGAGTTATGACTCCCTCAACCCAGATAAATAATTTTTTATGAATCATTATGAATAAATCAATTTGTCTGGAATTAGTAAATACATAATCCTGTCCTAATATCAATAAACATATTTGTTATCCATAAGAGTTTAGTTAGTCATCTTGACAAAAATAACAACATATACCTCATCTATGCCCATTGTTTACCTGGTGCTGTCCATCTTGGCTATCAGTCACCTACTCTAGATTTTATCACTCCTCACCTGGATTTTCTTCTCTGTCTGACTCCTGGACAGAACAGAACAGAAAGGCAAAGTGCTTTTTCCATAGAAGTACCTAGTCAAACTAAGTTTGATTATGACAGGCTGTACTAGAAGTAAACTGAATGGGTTGATAACCTAATTCATCTATGATAATCCTGAAGCATCGTCCATCACATTATACCTTCTCTGAAATTCAAATCCTTGATTCTGCCCTTAGTTCTATCTCATATCTCCATGCTATGTTCATCTGCTGCCTCATTTGCTATCTCTAATTTTTCAAATTTTACTTACATCACTTCATTAAACTTAAATAGAAAGCTGCGTGGGGTATAAAGTGTATGATACATTTTTTTTACAATTTCCAAATTAATTTTATTGTTCTTTTTAGGAAGTTTTACTAACTAAATAATTTATAAGCTAAATACAATTTCCAGAGCATGCTTTTCACTCTATTTTTGTGGCTTTTGAAGACTGAGGAAAACCTGAGCAGAACTTATTGACAAGAATTCTGACGCTAGCTGCTCACATGCTTCTTTATCTAAATTCATCCTTTCGCTTTCACTATTCTCTATACCACCCTATTAATCCCTCTACATATAATATTAGCAATATTTAGATATTTTGAGTCACTTATCATGTCCTACTCTTAGTCATTCCTTAGCCAAACTATTCAAATTTCTCCCGGTGTTCCACCATAAAGCGATTCTCTCTTTTCATCATTTTTATATTGCTCTTCTGACCAATCTTCAGCTGCTCAATGTCTTTCTGGCAATGTGGTGTTTAGAAACTGAGCCTCACAATTCTAGGATTTTGTGGTATTAAGTGCATAGTTACTTAGGGCAGTGTATTTTGTCTGCTCTGTCTTGTGTGCATCCATGTGAAGAGCTGAAATGTAAGGATTAGAGAGCTGGAGCCTGTTGAAGAGGAAGCAAAGAGCCATCTACATTCCATTCCTCAGCAAGCACATGGAGAAATCTCGTTCGGGCAAGTACCTGCTCACCCTGCATTAGGCACCACACTTGCATGTCAGTTATTAAGTATATCATCAGATAATCATATATGGAAAAGTGTGCTTTTTGCAATTATTTCAGAACAAGCATGAAATGATGAGGTAGTGAAATATAATATTGGCTATGAAGTAATTATTTGGAAACTTTTCAAGAAAAAATGAAGGAGTGGTATTGTCAATTTTAGTGCTAAAATCTGAGTTTGGTGACACAGTCTAAAAAACCCATTCAGTTCGGCTCTTTTACAACAGGTCTCCTTTGGATTATCAAGTCTCCTTTGGATTATCCTTCCTCCAACTGTATTGTAGTTTTCCAAATCACTTGTCAACAAAAATGCAACCCACTGACTTTACTGGATACTTTTTGAATTCCCCTTAGATTTCTCTAAGAAAGAAGAAATGACTCACTAAAAGCATAGGAGTAGCACCAGTAAAGTAAAAATATTTTCCTCATCTGCAGAACTAAACTAGAATATCTGAAAGAATATTTATTCTCTGCATACATCTGTGAGACCAGATACCAATGTGTGACTACAAAAGACAAATGCTGGCTTAAATGCTGGCTCACTTATGATGGTCACTATCAGGGGAAAAATATTAACTGAGTTAATGTGGTGTATTGACCTTGGCTGGCTGCCAGGTACCCACCAAGCTGCTCTATCAGTTCCTCTCCATCAATAGAATGGGGTAGAAAATAAGATTAAAAACTTGTAGGTTGAGATAAGGACAGGAAGATTAGAGAGCAATTACTGTCACAGGCAAAACACTCAATTCAGGGAAAATAATTCAATTTAATGACAATTAGTGACAAGTTGGATAGTGAGAGATATGAACAAACCTAAAAAAACCTTCCCCCACTCCTTCCTTCTTCCAGGCTCAACTTCATTTCCAACTTGTCTACCCCTCCACCCCAGCAGCACAGAGGGACAGGGAATGCAGGCTGCAGTCAGTTCATCACATGTTGTCTCTGATGCTCCTTCCTCCTCGCACACTTCCTTGCTCCAGCAGGGCGTCCCACGCACTGGAAACAGTCCTTCATTAACTCCAGTGTGGGTCTTTCCCATGGGCTACAGTTCTTCCCAAACTGCTCCAGCATAGGTCCCTTCCACAGGGTGGAAGAGTCTTTCAGAAGCAGGCTGCTCCAGCGAGGGTTCTCCATGGGGTCACAAGTCCTGCCAGCAAACCTGCTCCAGCATATGCTCCTCTTTCCACAAGGCCACAGGTCCTGCCAGGAGCCTGCTCCAGCACAGCCTTCCCAGTGGGTCACAGCCTTCTTTCAAGGCATCCACCCGCTCCAGTGTGGGGTCCTCCATGGGCTGCAGGTGGATCTCTGCTCCACCATGTACCACCATGGGCTGCAGGGCACAGCTGCCTTGCCGTGGTCTGCACCACAGGCTGCTCCAGCACTGGGAGCACCTTCTCCTTCTGCACTGACCTTGTTGTCTGCAGAGGTGTTTCTCTCCCATTTTCTACCTCCTCTTTACAGCTGATGTTCTTCAGCAGTTCTTTCCCTTTCTTAAACATGTTCTCACAGAAGTGCTACCCCTGGCGCTGATGGGCTGGGCCTTGGCCAGTGGCGTGTCCGTCTTGGAGCTGGTAGGAGCTGGCTCTGTCTGACAAGGGGGAAGCTGCTGGTGTCCTCCCAAAGCAGCCCTGCCTGTAGCACACACACCCCTACCCCTGCCCGCAAAACCTTGCCATGTAAACTAAATACAGTTTTTAAATTTTTTTTCTCTGGAGATGCCATGATGCATTTTAGTAATGCAATCAAGTGTGCAAGAGGCAGGAGACAAAGAGACACATATGGAGATATTCTGTTATTTCTCTGAACTTCATCAACTGAAATAGGCACTTATTCTAAACTACTTGGTAAGTTAACCTCTGCATTTAACAGAGACTTATATATCTACAGAGCCATTTATCCTATCTTAAGATAAACATCTAAGATCAGTAGGACAACTCCTTGCAGATGGTCTGTCTCTCTGTTGACTTTTGGACAATTTGTTTAGACTAAGAACTTGACCTCTAGGCAAACAAATTTAAGCCATTTGAATACCACCTGTACATATTTGAGTATTTTTATTTTCAAAGGAATACAGATACAAAATGTATTTAACATAAAGAACAGAAACAGAGAAAAAGCAGAGGCCCTTGAATTGTTGACTAGGGCATAATACCACCATATACATAATTCTTCAGAAAGGTAGAATTAGCTTTTTGAGGTTGATTAACCCATTTAAGTAGATTAACTTTATTAGTATTATTGAAACAAGTAGGAACTACAGTTGTGTGCTAGAAATTTGTACAGCTGGGGACCTGTGCAAAAAAAATCTGAGATCAGTGAAAACAAACTGAGAGCTATAGGAAATAAGGGAAGGGAGGGGCAAACTAGCAGGGCAAGAAAGAAAGAAAGACAAGAAGATGACTAAGAAATTATTGTTGCCTTCTGAGCATGACATGATATAAATAGCTGTATATCAGATGCAGAAACATGCCCACCTTTTGTTTTCAGTCGTTATGCTTTGAAACAACCACTTCAGACAATAGTGGTTGTTAGAACCATCTAACCTTTTGCTAGATGGCTCATTTCTGTCTGTTTCTTGTTGATGTGATCATTACCTCTACAAAGTAAAGTGATGGCACCCTATTACAAGAAGAACTGAGACAAGAGCCGGGGACAGATGAGAAAGGTCTAAACATAGATCGTGCAGTGCATTATTTACTAGGGTTGAAAGAATCTGATAGAGCCTGATGTGCAAATAAATGGTTATAAGAAAGCTGTTAACATACATTCACTTGCTTTTTTTCCCCAGGCCCTGAAATTCCTCCCCCTCAAATTTGAGCACCCTGAGGGAAAAGAACATTCTTTCTTGTGACAATGGGATGTTTTCAGCAATTTCAGGGATTCTGGGATGAACCTTCTTTGCATCTGCAAAGCATGTTGGTATTTTCCTGGATTGTATATAAATGTTGGGGTCTAATTCTGTCAGACTGAGCAGTGATGAATAGCTGATACTCTCTGGCAGTTTTAGAACTGTTATGTCAGCAACTTTGCCTGCTGAGACGTACAAAATAATCCCGTATTTTTGGAAAGTCCTTTAAATAAAGTCCTAAAATCTATAGTAACATCCAATTAACCTTTGCACTGGGTTGACAAATTCACAGGAATTTGGTGTGATTATGCCCATTGATCATTATCCTGAACACTTTAATCCTGCAACAAATATTACAATTCTGCCTTCATCTGCCTTTCATGAAAGCAGGTTTGAGCAGAGTCATCCATGTGCCAGTCACCTGCGTGCCTGCTCCCTTTGAGCAAGCGTGCAGGACGTTACTACCAAAGTACAGGGCACTTACAAAGAATTATAGCAAAGGTATTATTCTAACACTGACAATCTTAGGAAAGATGGTTTTAAACAGGACTTTATAGTTGTTAGAAAGTTTTAAGTTGGTAAAATTTTTTCCCCTCCGGTCATCTACTGTGACAAGCATTCTTTTGGTTAAATAATGTCATTCATGTATCGCCTTAATGACTGCATACTTTGGCTAGCAAACATTCAGTAATTCTTTTAAGTTCACACAACAGGAAACTGCACATACTTGCACACTCTGAGATGGCTTAGCTGGAGTTCAGGTAAGGTCAAAATGTAGGCATGTCCCATGGGATATTTTCCCTGACCAAAAGAAGGGAGGTAACTCATTTCACATCGGCTCCACAGATTAATTTTGTGACAGAAACACCATCATGTTTTCAAGCTGAGTAAGCAAAAAAAACCCCAAACATTTCTAAGTGTTTGTAGAAGATTTTACAGCCATATCAGAGGTTACATAAATCTCCTATTTTTCATATACAAGGTCACAGAAAATGCTTCTTTGGAAGCTAGGGCATCCTTTTGCCTGATCACAAAGGGGTATTTTGGGATTTGAAAGAAGCATGGCAAACCTTGGTGGTGTGTTCATTTGTGTGGAAGATGAAGAGACTCCAGCCATGCATTATCACAGTCCTGGTCCCTTGATTGTCCAGATCAGAGACCTGGACAGAATATGTTGTCATTTGCCCAGTTTTGTTAGGGTTTCTTCTAAATTTTGTGTTTACGCATAGACTCACTCATATCTGGATGATATTCAGATGCAACTGAGTTACATGGTCAAATAAATAAATAAAATCAAAAGCCTTAAAGAACTTATATAGTCAATACTAGTCTTTAAAAACAATTTCTTCTGCAATATTTACAAAATGGAGGAAAATTTTAAACAGATTGGAAAAATCCTAAACTACCAAGAATTAAATCTAGCTTCCCCTAGAAAGTTGCCAAGATATAAAAAAATAAAAAATTATGATACCATTACATTCCAGAAATTATTATCAAGGTGTAAATTGACAAATTTTTGATTGGAAAATAAAATCAATTATGTGAAGTTTTGAACTGGTACATTGGTGTAATAAATGCACCTCATGTTGCACACTAGTGATTTTAATTTCTTTTCAGCAGCTTCCTTCTCCAGACACCCCAGCAAATGTTAGCTGATGCTGTGTTTTACATGTACTATTTGTACTGCTATAGCATAAAAAGTCTGTCTATGAAGCTCATCTGTCACCCATCTTAATAGTGGCCACAGACTCTCCACAGGACAGTGGAATTCTCTATTGCTTGAATGTTTGAGACACTGGGACGTACAAGACTGTGCTTCCTATATGTATGCATGGCACAAGAGGAGTGCAATAGGGACACACTGGGCATATACTTTCTTACAAGAGTGAACATTTGGTACCTGATGAAAGAGACCATGTGAATTTGATTCTGTTACCTTATTCTGTTGCTCTACCAGAATTAAAAACTGCAGATTGAGGGTAGCCAAAATGGAGTAGATCAGGAAGGAAATTCTATATAATCCTGGTTTTCTCCTTCTAACTCTGTGTTAACTGTAATTAGCTCAGAACATGGTTCTTAATTTGAAAGAATAATCCTGTTGTACATTCATGTTCTTTTCATTTTTGTCTTAGCTTTCCCTATTACAAAGTAGTTGTCACTGAGTGGCATCGGTAGGCTTGGATGAGCCTTTAAGCCAATGGTGACAGAGCCTTTCATGCCACACGAAATGTCATCATGTATGCCAGACCTGACATATGTGCCACCAGTTTGCCTTCTCTTTGTGCTCTAAAACGCTGACAGGTTTAAATTAGCTAGAAGACCAGAATAAGGAAAGCTGAATTAGCTAATGAATGGAGGCAAGGCCTGTGTATCAATTTGGAATATTATACATACATTTATACAGAGTGGTTCCTGCTTCTCTGAATTTCTCTAACTATGTAACACAAGCCAATGATTTTATCGCTTCAGAAACTTCCATTTTACAATTCAACACCCAAGTTAAAAAAAAAAAAAAAGTGATAAATTTCAGCAGTGTGAGAGAGAATACCCTAAAGGCCTCATAAACAGTAAAAGATAATACAATTTTTCAATGTTTTAATAAAAAGCTGTTGAGTATTAACTGTATTTTTCATCTGAGGGTCTCCTTGAAGTGTTTTTTACTGCTTAGAGTTGCCAGTACTGGGTATGGTTGCTCTTAGGCTGTTAATTGATTGCACAGGCACTACAAAATGGTTGAGGTCAGAATCTAATTTGGTGTTGCAAAAGTTTCTGGATTGGCACGAGTTCCACTATCATCAACCTTATGAATTTATCTCTCTGTATCTGATTCATAGGTAATTTAGGCAACCTAAGGCATTCTTTTGCTTTGGTTTCTAGAAGTTCCATGTACGTAGGAAGCTGGGCCCTGACTTTTGTACTGTGCTGAAAACCATGGCATTAGGCAACAGATCTTGGGGAGTATCAGCACGTGGAAACTGATTTTATTTTTTTTTTTTACCTTAAAGCATGGTCACTCTTGGTCTAGTCTAGAATGGAAAGGTGAAAAGGACGAAAAGGGAAGGGAGAACAAAGGTTGAATAGCTAAAGAATACAGCCACACTGACCTTCTAATTTTCAGATTTGAGAGAAAGCAGTGCTTTTGTCCTACCCTTAAATGTTGCCAACGGAAGTTTGGCATACAAATGGAACATACTCTTTCTCTTCACACCACATCATCGACAAGGCTGTAGGCCAAGGTCCATGAGCCTACAAGTGCCTTAAGCCAACAGGTTTTCCATGAATTCCCAGGAATTTGTATTTGTCTCAATTTCTGTTTTCTACTGTGTCTGCTAAGGTGAGGTGGAAGAGGATATGGGCAGGACCTGTGTGAAAATACAGTGGATTTCATGGTTCTCTGGGAGTTTTTACCGTTATGTAAGACTATTAAATTCAGTTTGCTCAAGTGCCACTAGTAATGAGCAGCTGGTATGTAAGACACATAGTTAGCACCTTATATATACAGCTCCTGACTGCTGTCCCTACAAGTATGGTCCCATATGCCATTCCACATCCCATAGCTCAGTGTACAGCCTGTGTAGTTAGGAGCTTCTTGGGGTTTTTTTCAAATAGCAAATATTTAACACAGTTCAGAGAGCTCTGTTCAAAACATATCCGGATAAATAGAAGTTTGGGGAGCAGAAAACCCATTTTTCTAAAATTTAATCTTTACATGAAGCATCTGAAATAGACCTAATCAAGAGTGCTTGCCACCTTCCTCACCTCTGTTTCTGTGTGAAGTCATAAACACATATAAAATTTTTACCAAAGGTAGCACTTGGACAGACAAAGGAAAAATTGTGCAAATGGATTTCTGGAGCCAGGAAGATGTTTCTTGCTTTCTCTGCGGGTGCTGGAAAAGCAATATTTCTTAACTGCCCTTTTTTTCCTGAAACACTTCATTTTATGAAACACATTCTGAAATATTTTATTTGAGGAAAAATCATGCAAAAATCTGGCAATAAAGAAGTTAATGAGAGAGCCTGCTTCAACACATCTTCTCATTTACTGTCTCCACTTTAAACATGCTCTTTTCTTGCAGAAGAATTTTTTCAGGAGACTTATCTGTAAAGCCCAGATACATGAATTATGTGATTAAAACTACTGATAGGTTTTGTTTGCGACTTGTCTGTGATTCTGTGGAATGTAGGTGTTTTACTGAATAAGGCTAATTATTATGTTTAGGTGCCAGCTCTCTGTAATGAATGCAATGCAAAGCTTTTCAATGGCAAACTCTAACTGAGCTGTCAGATGATAATAAAAACATTAAAGTATATCGAAAACTGGGGAGGAAAAGTCTTCCCTGTCTCACTTGGCAAGTTCTGAAGTGCAGTTGTGGAAGTCATTCAGGTCTGAGCATTCATGCATGCACGCTGAGCTCAAGATTCACAATTAATTCCCGTTTCCACCTCCCCCACAGCCGGGGCCATCCCCTGTGTTTGTGCATTAGCTGACAGCCCCCACACTGCCTGGTGCCCCAGGCTGCAGCGGTGGCCCTGTGGCAGGTCACCTGGCTTACCCACAGCCCTGTCTGACACAGTGAGTATGGAGAAGTGGAGCTGAGCTTCCATGCTGTCTTGGAGCCAGCAGCTCTGAGGCATTGCTTAGCCCCGTGTCCAAAGGATCTCATCAGTTAAGGGCCTCCTGCTCTTCTGAAATAGTGCCCAGCCACAGCCCCCAAGGGTGACCACGTGTGTAGAATGAATCTGACTGGAAGGCCTTTGTGAGAGATCTGTGCCTCCCTCTGGTCACATCTTGTTTCACAGCAACTCTAACTGACCTATTTTATCTTTATTTGCTGCTGTGCCTGGTCAAAAGAGGAAATGTGCCTGAAGTGCCTTGTGTTTTCTGACCCACAACCGTGCTTTCCTACTCATCAGAAAGAAGGAACTCAGTATCTCATTCACATGCTCTGACTGGTCAGACCTTTATGAATGTATTGAAACACATCTAATACAATCCATAAAATACTAAAGACAACGCACTTTTGGCAAACATCCTAAATCGGTTTAGAGACATAAAATACAAGTCTATTTTAGCTCTTAGAAATTTAAGGAGTTTACATTGACTTCAAATCACAACTTTTTCCTCAGTAACCTTCTCCTATGATGATAGAGCTTTTCTTAGGAAGTAAACCTCGGAGCAGAGAAGTGTGCAATTTGCAAAGAAGACATAAAGCAATTTTATTTCCACTCCAAATGGAAGAAAATGTTGGAAGTTATGCTATACAGGCTGAGAGTCAAATGCTCAAAGACCGAACTGAAGATAATGTAGTTACACCCATACCCTGCACTGCTGAATTTTTCCTTCAAGCCATTCACAGAAATATCAGTAAAAATGCCCACACAGATAAACCCTGTGCTTTGTGGAAGATTGGAAACTGGCTAATCATGGTAATTACAGACCACACAGCTTGTCTTAGCTCCCATTCAAAGGAGAGATTTATTAACGAAGCCATCACGTTTCAATAAAGACAGAAAGAAATCCATTTCATGTTTAATGTCCTTCTTGTTGTTTTATGGCCAAAGGTCTTGTGTGGCAGGAATCTTTCATCTGGAAAAGTAAAGCTGATGCAAGATAATTTGTCCTTCAGACAGACATACTCCTTCGGTCCTCTCTTAGAAACTTATCTGAGTTGCTGAGGCAACAAACAGTTTGGTTTGCCATAGGTCACACATACAAACTGGGAATCTCATCCACAGTTGTTTGAAGTTAATAGGATTTCTTGTTTGCTGGATGTTTACCCAGGCCATGTTATAGAAGACACTGAGTCTCCATGAGGGAAATTTATTAGAGACTAGGGAAACTTGACTGGCCTTGCAGTTTCTCATTCTGAGAAGTAAGGACACCATCCTGTGACCAGACAAGCGTCCCTCACTCCCAAGCATGTAGTGACAGCACAACTTAATAATTCATGAATTCCACCAAGTGAATCAGGATAACTTGACTCAAGTCAATGAACACGCATGAGGAAATTGAAACTCGGTATTTTTCTCCATATGTTTTTATTAGTGTAATACAAGTGTCTCAGATGGGATTCATGTAGCATGACTTTGGTCACAGAAAGGTGTAGCCTCTGTGGTGGTAATGAGTTCATGGAACAGGATATGTAAGTGTCTGCAAGAGATCAATGTTTTCACACTCCCCTTACAGGTACAAGAGACATCCTTGTTATCATCGCTGCAGCCTGGACAGTGATTCAGCTGAGCAGTCATTACTCCAGGGTGAATTTATGTATTCTCCTTGGATTTTCATCTAGTAAATAAATATAGAGAAGTTCCTCTTGAGACTCAGTCATTTTTTTCTTAAAAGGAGATAATTTAAAAACCAAACCAAACTAGACGTACTCTTTACACTGTACTTTATAATCGGTCTAACTAGTGGTTTAAAAGGAAACATAAGCATGATTTAGCTCAGACAACCTATTTCTTAAAAGCTACAGTTGGTTGAACTGAATTGTAGCCACAAATATTTGTGGAAGTTCTGAATACTAGATGCTGGGAAGCATGTAGAACTAAGAAAATTGTGTTCTAATGACAATAGCCCAGTAACTCCGAGGGGCTGTTCTGTTACCAGCGTGATTTTCACTGTCAGTTGTCAGCTTGTCTGGTCATGTGAAGCCAAGTTTACTATGGCTCTGTCCCCTACAGTCAGTGAAGGCACTAGGCCATACAAAATGCTCTGGCACAAGTCCAGCTATTATGCAGGACAGCTGCTGAATTGCCCCACCCCAGAGCCCAGCATGGCACTTCTAATATTTTCTCACTTTGAAAGAGCCTGGTCTTCCACTTGTAGCCTGCCAGCCTTCTTCTTCCACACAGCTTTCAGCAGCAGCTGGGATTAGTGCTGTCAGCCAAGAACAGCACACAGGAGCAGGGATCACCCAGGAAAAGCTGGCAGCCCTTGGCATCCAGAAGCCCAGTTACTGGCACACATTTTTTGTCACTGATGTATCTGTGGTATTTATCTGGACTCTTTATCATGTAAAACAGTAAAAAAAAATCCATTTACTATAGTAATGAAGCTTTCCTCTCCTCTGCTGCATGCTGTAAAATAATACAGCTGATTCACAACGTTGTTATGCTGTGATATTTCTACCACCTAAGACTAATTTTGGAGATGTGGTCTACAAGCAGTAAAGTCAAGTAAATTTTACCCAAGTAAAATTTGGGTTGTATTTGACTTCATCAGTAAATAATGTAGCAAAGATTTTATGGGGTATATAAACAATATGGTAATATTTCTAATAGCAAAGAATTCCCTGGGATGTAACTCACTGCCAGCAGTACAGAAATATCCAGCAGGTGAATGTTAGGCATGAGTGTTATGCTTGCTCTCAAGGTCATTTTGAGGATTTTTAAAAACAGTAAGTGACTTTGGAAGCAAGTACAAAAGCCAGTCCTTATATTGACCTGCTCAATATCCCTGTCATGCCAATGCTGTTTTAAAAAATAGTGCTCAAATTTGCTCCGTCAGAGTGGTGTTGGAAGAGCAAACAAGATTTTGCCTTGCTAAATTTTACACATATTGGAGAGTTTCTCAGTCTCTCGTATGATAATAGAGATTTACTCGTTTCCTTTGATAAGTAGTATCAAAGTATGTCTGACAGCAAATATCAAACAAAGATATTTTTGTAGTATAATGAGGCATTAGTAAACTTCCTTTTCATAGCTGCCTGCGAAAAGGCTGACATTACACCAGTGACAGTGGAAAATAAGGGCGAAGGAATTAAGACATTCAACTGTCTTAAAATTACTTGAGGAATGGTTCATCTGTTTAAATCAGTCTTTTTCATGAAATGTACAAATATTTATTTTTGTCTTCTGAGTCATCCATAACTTTTGTAAGTTATCCATAGTTCTTTTTTATGGATCTTGTTAGAGGCAGCTTTGCTAAATGTTAATGATGGGACAACTTAAACCAAGAAGCCAAAGTCATCATGTTCCTACTCTGTATAGCCAGGTTTCACTTGGATACCTCTGTGTGTTTTGCATTTTTGCTTTCATGTCTTTCCCTCCACAGCTGATAGTAACAACAGGAGAACAGCCACAGTCTGGGCTCACTTGGAGAAGTACTGTGAGACAGATCTTGGGATAAGGGCTCCTAATGCTTTGTCTGTGGAAATTATTTTACATTCGCTGCCATCTGTGGAGCATGAAATGTTCTCTTGGGGCACCAGTCTTTATACCAAAACACAAAGATAGCTACACATGGAAGACTTGGTGACTATCAGGAGTGGGGATGGTTACCACACATTACGATGAATGTTGCACTCCAACATACCAATGCATACCATGGCACACAAAAGTACAGACAAATTATAAACTGAACTGCTTTGAAATGGTGGTTTGCAGGAGTTCTGCTGTCTAGTAAACTGAGTTTGTCCCTTTCCCCAGAACAGGCTTAGTGTTACACTTCTGCCTCTCTGGGTGAAGGATAGGTATCCGGGTTTACCAGTGTTTCTTCTGCCCTTCCTGTGATTTGCCATTTCTGCTTCTGTATCAGCAATAGGAATTAAAAATCCCATGAAAGTGTCTTTTGTGGTGTATGGCCAGGTCATGTTCTGTGGGTGAGCCCACCCTCCCTAGCCTGAATATACCCTTTCTCTCCTGGTACCTCCAAGAATGCAAGTATGATCTAGCCCATCCTACCCTGAGTATAGAAAAGCCTGTAAAATACTACTTGGTGGTGTATTCCGGTTGGATACACTTCAGATGTGAATGAATGCCGTCTCGCTGTGGTGTGAAAAGTACTCTTCATGGGCTTGCCAGGAACTGGCCTTTTACTGCCAAGTTTTCATTTACAGTTTTCAGGGGCAATGTGCATAAATGCTACTACCCTTTACTAGGCAACTTGCAGCTGAGCTCCTAGAAGGAGGAAAACTTCAGAAAAAGTGTGTATTTTTCTTCAGCTCCTTTAATGGGATGAAGGCCTGGAGCACAGGAAAAAGCACTTTCCTATTGCTGATGGTAATGATAAGCCATTATTGCTGATGAGCTCAGTGTGGAACTGGAGCAAAAGGGTCTGGCTGCTCATCAGACTGAAGGTGCAAGGCATTAAAGGGGATTAAACCAGCACAGCCTCTGCCAGCCTAATCCACTTGGCACCAATGAGCTGTAGGGAGGCCCAGATGCTTTGTGCTTATGGCATGTATAAGGAGGCTTAGAAAGAAAAGAAGTAGTAAGTTTAGTTGCCATGGAGGCTTTTGCTGGTAATTGACTTTTGTGATCCTTCCTTTTCTCCATTCTCTTTTCTGTAATTGTTGATTAGAAATCGTGCTCCACTCCATTTTAATGCCCATGAAACAGAGGAAGCCTTTATTTCACAGTGAAAAATCAGAACTTTAGGGCAGCACAAGGGCTGGTGAATATGAATGTATGGATGGAGTACTAATACAGCATTATCTTTGCTCTGACTCTGCTAAGGCAGGTCCAACTTCCTTCAAGGCAATGGAAACACTCCATGAAGTTATTCAAGACTGAGACTGGATTCCTATACCCTTTTCAGGTGTCCAGAACACAGCATACCATAAAGCCAGGAAGGCAGCTTTCAGTGGTGCTACACATCTATGGGAGGAGCAAACAGCAAGAGAAAATCAGATCTTCTACAGTGAATTTGGTACTGATGGAGGCAACTTCTGTTCTGAATGTGACTGATCCACTTCAGATGGCTCCTGCTCCCAGACACACGCTGGAGAAAATAATGAAAGGCTGTTTGTGTCTAAAAAGAAAAAGAAAACATTATTCTTTGTAATCTAGGGACAGAGAATCTCATCTCAGAAAGGTCAGAGGAGGAGCAGAATGGCATAATGTTAGGTGTTTGTACTTACCTAGGGAAGAACTATCCCCATCCTTTGACTCTGAAATGAGTGTGGAGAGTTTATGTTGTAGCCACCAGTAAAGATGAACCTAACAGCATCTCCAGAGAGAAATCTAAAAGCAGATTTTTTTCATCTGCAATCAGCAGTGAGAAATGCATAATGTTCTATCTATCTGCAAAGAAAAGGATTTTTTCTTTTTTGAGCACTGGATGTTTGGTTGTCATTTTGTTATCTCTTTATTACATCAATGCATAAATTCAAAGGGTAACATAGTTCAGGCTGACTCCAGCACGCACGACGTGTGTGTTATTCCCCCTTAATTAAGCTGTTGCAAAGAACTAAAATTGCAGTGTCAGTAGGGACGCGCCCGGAGTAGTGCAGTATTTGCTAAAAGGTAATTTTTAGGGATTAATGTAACAATGGTTCTGAAGACCTTTCCTCTTTTCACTTTTACTTCTGACCTTTTCTGTCTAACAAAGTTTTCTGATTAAGGTTTTGAAGAGTGTAATATAAAACCAGTGCATTACTCCTTTGGAACAAGAAACCTGTTAAAATAAAGCACTGGGTATATTTATTTGTAAGCTGAAGAGAAAGACAACATAAAAAATCCACTAAACACACAAAAACCGAGAAGCAGGGGTTTTTTTAGAGGAAAAGCCATTTGAAAGGCTTTCATTTTCTTTGCTTTTCGAGTAACCACTATGGATGTGAAGATAAGAGATCATTAGACCTACATCAGTATGTGGCATAAGGGCTGCTCTTCTGTAGCACATCAAGCATGCAATAACCCAACTGAAATTCCCACAGAGGTTAAACAATAGCCTCCTGTTTGTAGCTGCCTCCGGTTCATTTAGTAGAAAATGTATAACCCAAGTTTTATCAGATTCAGCTATAAAGACGAGGTGCTCAATATTTCCTGTGCTAAGTGGAGTTCTTTGATCCATTGTCCTGCTAATTACCGACGGGGTTGACCTCTTCCTGGATTTAACTGCTCCTGCCCATTTTTTTCTGGCTCCCTGTATTTGCTTAATTAGACACAGCCATGAATGCTCCCACAGTTCAAGCCATCTTGAAGCACTTTGACTTGTCTGTGTGGATCCTGCACCTCCTGAGTTAAAGAGTCAGACTTGCTCAAGGACTTCATGCAAAGGCCGGGGAAGTCAAGGAGAGACTCTAAGTCAAATGCCCAGATCCTAGCTTGGTAAACAAAACCCAGCATGAATCCATGAGTGTAACTGGAGCCAGGCCAATTTGTACAAGCAGAGAATTTGGCCCAAAAGTTTACTTTCTAATCTTAAATTCATAGTAACATTGTTTACACAATGGACATAAGAAAGACTGAGTTAGGTCCTGTGGGAGCACTCTATGCACAACTTGCTAAGGAAGAAAATGTTTCATTGTCTTTAGAAATGTTCCATTGTCTTTGTGTGATACACGTATGAAATGTGGTAAGGGAGCTTATTTTTCAGACTATTTATTGCTGATTTTTAATTATTTGTAGATTTGTAGACAGCTGATCTGGAGGACAAGCTGAAAGGTATTGCAGTCCCAGCCCCAAGGAATGTGCCTGTGTCATTTCTGACATATATGTATTTACTGTACTGTCAAAACCATGATAGGAACTAATTTCTCCTTTAGCAATCTCATTTTGTGCTTCCCTGTGCTAGCAATTAGGTTTTCTTCCCTTTATGTCTGTATCTCCACAGCTGCAATATAGGCCCCATTAGCTGTTATCGTCCCATTGGGTAGGGAAAATTATTTATTCCTTAATTTTTTTGCTATATCCTATTACATGTTTGAAAATGGTTCCTGTATTCTTCTCTTCCCAGACTGAAAAAACTCCTTTAAGTCACCTTTGTTTCTATCTATCCTGGCAGTGTAGAGGACAAACTTGTAGGACCTTAGTGGAGCAGAGCTTGGGTTAGACCATAAATTCATGTGAAGGCCCCATCATCTGTGGAAAGCAGGAGCTGCTCCTCTTCCTAAGTGTTGAATGTCTGCTACAACCTATAGCCAGCCGTAACAGACCACAGCCTGGCCAGATGAATAGTTCATGGAGGAGCCACATGGCTTTCTTCTCTCACTCTCATTAGGGGCCTGGGCATCCTAAGGGGTGTAGGAAGGCAGAATCCCTTATAGAAATTATAGCAGTTTTCACACTCTGTGACAAGATGCATTGAAACCATACAGATAATGACCATTTTAATGCTGACCCACGCTGATGGACCAGACAGAGATGGAATCAGGGTCTTTCTTCCATGAGGGATGAACCCATGGAGGTCACTCCTGTGACCAGGAACTGGATGGATTGTGTCATGTTTCATTTTCAAGATGGATCACAAGAAATTATCAAATTACCTTCTGGAATCAAAGATCTGAGATAGACCTGTTTTGACTAAATATAAATTTTACAGGTAGAGAGGAGGAAAGCAGAAGGCAGGGAAAGGGAAAGGGGGGTAGAAAAAGAAGAAGGCTCTGACAAAATTTTATTTTCTGCATTGTTGAGGATATGTTTAAATAAAGTTGAATGTTCTCCTTTCAGAATGAAGCACAGACTATATATTATAGAACATATGGTCTTCCTTTCATTAAAGATGTTATTTTTTCCATTATCAGATGTTTTGGTGCTTGGAAAATTAGGTGTGAGCACTCAGTTCTCTTATAGTTCTATGTGTGAATTTATGCTAGAGAAGAACTTTTCTCAAAACTTAGGATATATCAAAGGCCTAGTGTTTGAGATAGCCACCTTGATGAAGGTTAAAAATGAAGTGTTTTAACAGCTTCAAAGTACTTCACTGGTTTATTCTGTCTCAGCAATATCTCAAACAGGAAGCAGAGAAAGTTAATAGTTGGTCTCAGTCAGGATCTGGGTTGTTTTTCTGATTACAGTGCAGAGATTATTTCAAATGTGTTATTCAGTTAATTCATATTTTAGGGAATCCATGTGGTTTCTCATATCATGTGTAGCTATTTCTTTAGAAAATTAAAATTCCTTTTGTAAGCTTTCCAAAATCTGTAAAGAATTTCTGGAAAACCAAAAGCATGTGTATGATTTCTTGGTGTGACAATCAAATGCCCCAAAAGACTTGCTAAGACGTGGGATTCAGAGGATGACTCACTTCCACAAGCAATTACTACATGTGCATCTCTTTTCATCCGTAGATCCCAGTGCTCATTAATACAAGATATTCCTTATAGTTCTTCCTGTTCATTTTTTTCTTGATTTCCACTTCAGAAATGGAGCATGTGTCATCATCCATGTGTTACCAACAGACAGTCAAATACTAAGCAAATTCCAAAGCAACACAGCACAAATGTAGGTATGACCTCTGTGTTCCCCTGTCTGCAGAAATATTCCAGTTCTAGGGACTTTTGTATCTCAGACACTGACAACCTTCAGAAGATTTCAGAGAGTGCAGCATATGCTTATCATCAGACTCCTAATTAAAGTGTGCTATGGCTCATGGAACAGCTACAGATACCCTCTGTGGGTCACAGGCACCCCATGAAAACACTGAGCCAGATGACATTTTCCTCTGCTACTCATGAGTTGATGAAACCTAATTGCCTTTACTTATTTTTCTTTTTTTTTTTTTTTTATTTTGCACTTTCAAAGAGCAGTTCAACTGAGTGTGTCATTAATGTTACAGGCAGCTTGGGCAAGAGGTGAATTTCTTACTTTTGCATGGTTAAGGAAACCAGTCTGGAGAGCTGAAAGGCATGGTAACTGGATCCAGGCTATTCAGAGGAATAATGGCACTACCAAACTGGAGTTAGGACTTCTGGTACCGTAACTCACACTTGCCCAGTATGCAGCAGAGACTGCCTTCTGTGTCCTGCCACTGCATTGCCTTCCTTGTGTGAAACAACTGTCAATGCCTGCATTCTGCCCCTTGTTTACTGTTACTGTGAACAATTTATACATAAAACATGCTGCAATTAAATTCTGCTCCTCCTAGGAGTATTACGAAGGTTTTAAAACATAGCAAACTCTAGAACTACAGTTTCCAGTGAGAGAAAAAGACATTATCTGACTGTAAAATTTATTTTCCATGTCTTCTGTTCAGCACACTTGTTTAAATGATGTTTAAATGTTTACCTGCTGAGCCTTTCTTTGGCAGAGCACCTGTACAGTTTGCACATTAAGTGTTCACACTCTCAGCATCAGAACGGCAGGAGGAAAATGCAGCATACCTCTTCCCTTCCCTTCCAATGCTGATGAGATCCTGTGTGCTTTGCAGACAGCCACACTGTTCCTAATCAGGGAAAATCAAAACTTTCAAGTGACCATTTTTGAAGTGTTCATTCTCTCAGATTAAGCTTTTTATAAGTTTTGGCTGAAGGATCTTAACATTTCTATCACTGAACC
>VZRJ01004085.1:672977-693721 GCA_013397565.1 Ptilonorhynchus violaceus
TTGTTAATAATAATAATAATAATAATAATAATAAGGGAGGATTCCTTTTTTTTGCTTGCTGGAGAATTTAGGTGATGAAAAAGAAGAACCAAAGCAGCCAAGTTTTGAAAAAAAAAATTAATCTTGTTAGGAATACTAGAACATAATGAGCTTTTCTGTTTAATAGAAGGTTACAGTCAGTTTTCAAGATCTGTTTAGAAAAAGATCCAGTGATTAAAACGTGGGAACAGAGGTAGCACATCATAAAAAAATTAGAATCACCTTTCCTGAGGTAAAGATAACTGAGAACAAAGATACACATCTGTACAGACCACAGTTCTAACAAATGCACAGATGTCTGTAGTCCCATCACACACAGCAAGTCAGACAGAACACTGTAACTATTTTTTGTGGGGGGTTTTTTGTGTGTTGGGTTTTTCTGCTTGCTTATTTTGTTGGGAGTTTTTAGCATACATCTATCATGGCACTGAGAGGGACTTCAAACTGAAAGGAAATGTTTGAAGGTCATTATGCTGCTAATATTAAATCAGCCTTGGAATTTTCAAACTGTAGAGACTACAGTCTCCTAATTCCAAACTCCTGTACCTGAGAAGGGCAAACACTGAATGAGAGCTCTTCACAAATGATAAGAGGTCACTGAGTTAACAGTCAGACAGTGAGAGTGAGCGTTGCTTGGATATTTTCAGCTCTGAAAACAAGAAAGTCACAATGATTAATACTACTCACAAAGCTAAGAATGATTGTGAAGTGAATGAATGAGGGGTTCAAGCGTGGGAACACAAAACTACTTGGAAAATAAGGTTTTCTTTTTATTTGATATTCTTAAAATAAGATTTGGAAATACAAGAAAAACACTATTCTATTTTTAAAAATAAGATTAAAAAACCCCCCACAACAAACACAACACTCACCACCCCCAGCTGCATGAAATGTATTAGCATATGCATTTTAACATCTGAAAAGTGCTGGTTTGGACACATAAATTATTCTACAAGTTAAACCAGTTTATCTTCATTTGCATGGTCAAACTACTTAAGGACATCACCATTATTATCAAATAAAATAGAGGTCTACAGTTAACACAGAAATAGTTCAAGCAAAACAAAGGCTGCAAACAAGATAAGGTTTCTTTTATTTGTTTACCAAAATTAAAATTTTCCATTTCATTTGAAGACTTGTATAAAGCAGTGTCATTTTTCTTGATTTGTACAGCCAGTTGAAAAGACCTTTCTAGCTTTGATGGCCAATAACTGTGCATTTAAGAGAGAGGAAATAAAAGCAGTAGTGTAACGCTACAAGTCCATACCACAAAAATTGAAGGAAAATCTTGGTCCTCTAAATTCTTTCTACATGACTGCAGAACTACTTTACTCATTCTATTATGCAAAAATGAGAAGAGAAAGCCCTGGGATCCCACTGCTTATGTAGGACCATGATTTAAAGACAGCATGCATGGGACCCATCTAACTGATTATCGGTGTCTATATCTGATACATTTAAGTTCCTAACACAGTCAGTGGAGATCTAACCTTTGAAATGAGGTTCATTTCACCAAATGTAGGCTTCTGTTTTAAGATGAGATGAATCTCATGCTCAGTTTCATGAACCAGCTTAATTTCTGGCCCTTAAAAGAACTCGCGTAACTGGTTGCAGCTATTTGAGTTGCAGAAATCCACATTTGAACAGGACAAATCAAACCCTTCATGTGTTAATGCATTCACTTTTGCTACTTATAAGAATGTCCACAATTGAGAGGGGCATTTGCTATATCATAAACCCACTTCATTTCTAAGTACTGATTACCTTTTTCCAGATTTCCAGGTACTTTAATAATTTGTTGGTATGAGCAGGGAAAAAACATCTTGGAGAAGATGGTTTCCTTTAGGGATTAAAATAAAGAAATCCATAAAAGTAGTCAGTAAAAATAATTTATAGCTCCACTGAATAATAAAGATACAATCCCTCAAAGTGTTGATTCCCACTTCTGAGGGCCTCAGCACTTCCCACTATCTCTTCAGTGAGGATTGTACATGCTGATTCGTTCCCAGAGGACATTTAACTTAAATGCTTACAGTCTAGACCGAAAGCATCAAGCTGTCCACAGAGCAGTTATACCAAACTGCTAAATCAAATCTGCTTCAATGATTTGGAAACTTTAGATAGGAGTAACATCCTTCTGGCCAGGAAATAGGGCCTCACAATTTATGTCTTTGTTAAATATTTAGTCATGAATTAACAACAAGTAGTGCCACACTAAAACATTCCATTTGAGATCAGAGACCAGAAAGTTTATTTGAGCCTGCAGTCCTGCTTGACAAGATTTGTAGCAGACATTTATAAAGCCAGTTGGTATATTCACAAATGTACAAAAAGGTTCCCCCTTGCACATAGCTATGGATGCCATCCATCTTATGATGCATTTCAACTCTGCTCTTTTCAGAAATACATAACCTGATGCCAAAACATGCTTAACATAATCTACTAGAAAACCAGACATAAAGAAACTAAAAGAGAAGTTTTGTTTGCCATCACTTTCAGAAAGTTACTTGGGAGAGTTTGACCAGTATATTTTAAGTATTGAAACACATCTACCAAAGAGCAAGACAGTAGCCTTTGGAGTTACTGGATTCATCCAAGGATAATTCTGAGGTAAATAGAAGGAAAGACGAAAAGGAGATGAAGCTGAGAGATCACTTGAGCTATAAACATTTTATTGATTCCCCCTTGTTTTCTTGAATGAATTCATGATTCACCTGTACACAAGGATGCTCTCTGGGAGTAAGGGCAGCTTTTCCATAAGGACCAGACAGGGCTGGCCACAACTGTTTCCCAATGATCAGGGGAAAAAATAAGCTATCTGCCTTTGAGTACATGGGCAGGTGGCAAGACCAGCAGAGGTTTCTTCTCCTGCAAAAGTAACATTCATCTTGGCATTTACATATCTGTGAATGTTTGACTTCGTAGATTTATTCATCTATTAATCTAGCAGGAGAAGGAGTAAAGTGAGGAGAGAGGGAATGTTAATGGAAAATCTTGCTTTTTTTAAGAAAGAAACTGACCCCCTCAGAAAATCCATTATGTAGCATTATAGTGACCCATAAGGTTCATCATCAGAGTTTTGCTCTTTGGATCCTTTTTAGTTAATAGTAGCACATTTGTCAACTTCTGCATAAATCAAGTAGAAGAGACGCATTTTGCCAGCAGTGTTTAACGCTGACAATAGAGGAGGCTCAGGAATCCTGAATCACTTCCAGGCTCCATTTGCTAGAGATCCTTCTGACCACATCCAAATTTTGCTCCTTTTCTTCCCTTGTTAAAACAGGAGGAAATCTCTGCTCTTTCCACATTACCGTTTTATTCTACCACCTTCAGGCAATACTCACTCACCTCTCAGTCCTCGCTGCTTTCTACTTCAGTCACTTTGCTGCTTCTTTTGAGCTAAGAACAAAACAGTCTCTTCATGTCTCTGGTGCCACAGGGACACTTAGCAGCCAGAGGATGGTTTGAAGAGCAAGCCTGGTTCAGCTGATGGCCTTCCAGACAAATTCCTCCACCTCTTGCCATCATGCCTCATATTGGACAGTGCAAGTTCAATGCTTCTTCAGGCAAACTTCAGAAAAGTTCTCTCTCAACCTTTTGCGGCTTGAGGGCACAAAAAGGTCTGACTTGCTCTGTCCAGCTTCATGTGGGACCTACATCCCTGGACCTGCTGCCGCAGGAGCTCCACAGCAATATTGTTGGTGTGCCTGTCTCATGCCTTCTCTCATGAATGGCCCCATCATGAGTATGTCTCCTGTTAAATGAAATGTGTGTAAATCACATTGCTCCAGGGCTAACACTTCTGAATTTTATAATATAACTAACATGTGAAGAAGTTACAAACACATTACTAACATGAAACAACTTGGAAATTACAAAAGGTGAATATATTTGTCTAACATAACAAGCTTCTCAAGCACTGAACTATAATTCCTGAGACTAATCAATGAAGCATTTTAGAGTTTCTAAAAAGGCTTGCAATGCCTACCAGGATCACAATTAGATGCCTTTCTGGAGGTCATCCCCTCTCCAAATGGAAAAACGCTTCAAGTCTATCTTGGTTCACTGCTGTTACTGTCACTGGATACCTATGTGCATGCATGTGAAAACATCAATATATTTAGGGCTGGCTGCTGCGTGTGTGCATATGAGAAAGAACAGAGCTTCACTCTACTGTAAAGGCACTGCTAAGGTTATCAGTCCTTCCACTTGTTCTAGTACCTATAAATAGACCATAAATTTTAGTTACTGTACATTCCCAACAATTAAGGAATTTCTGAGAAGGAAAGTCAGGAATAACCGTGGGCAGGAACAGCCAAACCATTTCGTTGAACTGGTGTGAAGCATTAAACCATGCTACTAATGCTCACTCCGTCAGATTACCTGTCAAAGTTAAGCTCTGTTATCTTTGCTTGGCCTGCACATATAAAAGCAAGCAGAAGCTTTCAGCTTTAGTGACCGTAGTCATCCTTGCATTTAAACACACAAACAAAAAATCCCACTCAGAACAGGCACATCATAATTTTTCCTTGCAACTGCTATTTTTGAGCCCTCTGCTAGCAAAATAGACATTTTTAACTTAACACGAAAACAGTGTGGTAGAAAATGCATGAGTATACAAATGGTCATTAATGATTCAAATTATCTCATACTGCTTAATCTTCTAACAGTTTCCTTTCCCATCCTTATCCACTGTTGTTTTCCCTGCCCCTCGCTCCTTTCCCACCCAATTTAAAGAACTTTCAATATTTCACAAACAAGAACAAGGGTACTGTGAGATGTTAACATCTGGGGTGCCCAACCCTGACTTTCCTTGATCCACCTGTCCTGCTGTTTATCCCTCCAGCTCCTCCTGTCGGTTCTGCTCATAGAGACCTGAGGCCCTTGTTCCTTGAGAGCAGCAGCAGGAGGTAGGACATGCTCATCCCTGCTGTGTAGCTTCTCCTCACCTCACGCTTGCCTTGTTGCAGCTCTGAAGAGATTACTTTGTTCAGGCAATGCTCAGATCGATGTTTGACAGTCCTTGTTTGGCAGCCTACATAAGGGCCGTACATCTCTGCCAATCATACCTCTGTGTGATTTATCAAGACATCACGATCCAGTCAAACCTAAATGAGTTATTTCAACTCTCTCCAGCTGTTTCTAATAAAGTGTCAGGCATATTTAGGCAGTGCTGGTATTACCAAATCATAGATCTTACTGAAATTACCTACAATACTTCTCTACTATTTCTCTGATTTTCATCAGGCACAAGCAGTCTTGTCCTAAAAATGCAGAATGAATTCTACGTGATATCCTTAGGCCTGCTTCCCATGTGCAAAGGACTCCTTTGTGTCCTCCTGGCAAGAGCTCGGGTGTCTCATCTCAACGAACAGGCTCAAGGGTGGGACAAAGGGTGGGAATGCCTGTTCTGCTCCCTCCTCTGCTTTTCTCAGTCGGCAGTGCCTGCAGCTCTTATTTCACTGTGCTAGAGGCACAGCAGAGTAGCTGAAGCCCATCAAGGTGTTAGAGTGAAGGACAGACAAGAGATTAAAACCATGAGAGCAACAAGTACTTGCAGCAAGTCAGACACCAGGGAAAGGAGAAGGAGCTGTAGGGCAAGGTGGCAACTGAGCTGCTTTTTTGCCTTACCAGTGAAGCAGGGAGTCCATAGTGTTTCTTGGGGTTTTTTTAACAAACTGAGGCAGGAGTGATGTTGCTGACTCCTGAACCAGATAGTAGTGAAGAAGTGGAGTCCCTGGCCTCAGCTTTGCTAATGAGTGTTCACCACCTAAGAGTTCTGGCCTGTGTGTGTTTAGGAGGGAGCTGCTCACAGATAACTTATACTTGACACAGGAAAGGAGGATCTGAGACATATGAAGGGTGGGATTCAGGTCCCTAAGCACACCTTTTTGGTTTTTTTCTTGCTTCTGTGCTTCATAAAGCTGTAGCTGCTCTTCCATAGGTTCTGTAACATATTTACTAGCCCAATTTAATATCTCAGGTACTGTGTGGCACCTAAGAGAGCACTAGACACCTATGCTTAGGCATTTGAATCTTATTGAAAGTATCTCACCAAAAAATCTGGAGGAGGGGACACAGAGTCAAGATATGAAGTCCTAAGTAGCTAATTTTTCCACCACTATTACTTTTTTTTTTTTTAAACANTCAAAGAGCAGTTCAACTGAGTGTGTCATTAATGTTACAGGCAGCTTGGGCAAGAGGTGAATTTCTTACTTTTGCATGGTTAAGGAAACCAGTCTGGAGAGCTGAAAGGCATGGTAACTGGATCCAGGCTATTCAGAGGAATAATGGCACTACCAAACTGGAGTTAGGACTTCTGGTACCGTAACTCACACTTGCCCAGTATGCAGCAGAGACTGCCTTCTGTGTCCTGCCACTGCATTGCCTTCCTTGTGTGAAACAACTGTCAATGCCTGCATTCTGCCCCTTGTTTACTGTTACTGTGAACAATTTATACATAAAACATGCTGCAATTAAATTCTGCTCCTCCTAGGAGTATTACGAAGGTTTTAAAACATAGCAAACTCTAGAACTACAGTTTCCAGTGAGAGAAAAAGACATTATCTGACTGTAAAATTTATTTTCCATGTCTTCTGTTCAGCACACTTGTTTAAATGATGTTTAAATGTTTACCTGCTGAGCCTTTCTTTGGCAGAGCACCTGTACAGTTTGCACATTAAGTGTTCACACTCTCAGCATCAGAACGGCAGGAGGAAAATGCAGCATACCTCTTCCCTTCCCTTCCAATGCTGATGAGATCCTGTGTGCTTTGCAGACAGCCACACTGTTCCTAATCAGGGAAAATCAAAACTTTCAAGTGACCATTTTTGAAGTGTTCATTCTCTCAGATTAAGCTTTTTATAAGTTTTGGCTGAAGGATCTTAACATTTCTATCACTGAACCGAAAATAACGTTAGTGACTGGCAAACATCTGAATGGAATTTTTTTCTCAGTTGATAGAAATTTCTTTTGAAAATGGTAAATTATAGTTTTACTGCTACTGAGTTTCACAGAGATTGATAACAACGACAGACCTTTGGGACACATCTTGTCAGGACTGACATTCCCGGCAGCACTGTCATGCTCCTTGTATTTATCTTTTCATTTACTCTAAATTGTAATTCTCGAAATAGCATACGACAAAAAACACTCATCAGTTTCTCTATTTAGCTGAGAGCATCTGAGCAGCTGGCTCACTATTTCTTTCCCAGACAGCATCTCTACTCTTCTGCAGAGTTCAGTGAGGGTGTAACATGAAAGCATATCCATGGTATGAGTTCACATTCAGAGGGAGAATTTAAATATAGGCCCAGCTATTCCTGCCCTAAGCAAGCAAATGCCTAGAAACTACAGCTATATTCAGATGCTTCAAAGTGCTGTACTTACACAGAGACTCTCATTGCTTCACTAAAGGTAATAAGCAAAAAGGTGATTAAGTGTGCTTACAGGTCTCTGCTGGGGAAAGGTGGCACAGGCAGCTGTCATCGTGCTCTTATGACAGCAGAAACCACAGAATCTTGCCAAGATTCAGAAGACAAGTATTTTTTTTCCCAGAAGATATAATGATAGTTTCTAATGCTGGAAGAATTATTATAAACATAAAAATAAAACAAAAATAAAAATAAGTAAAAANACTAGATTTTATATCAGCATTTACTGAGCGCTCATATACTAACAGCATGACATGCTATACAAATACTATGAACATCTAACAGATAGACCCATCCCTGAGAGATATCTGAGTGTGGTCTGATCAGCCCTGGATACCACCAATTCTCTCTGACTGCTTGTCAGAGCAGAATTAATTGCTTTAAACAAAAGTAGATCAAATTGGTAGAGCGGGGGATGTTTCTATGAGTGTGCCTTTGGGTGAAAGGGAGTTTAATCGGATCTCTCCTGGCTCTAGCTTATGAGAATCTTTTAGCAGCATATACAGCCTTTTGGACACACATTGGGCACATTTCAGATGCTTTAAGGGAAAGTCAGGCAGTACAGCCCTGGCAGGACTACAGGACAAGTCCATGACCCCTCCAACCAAAAAACAGGATGTCATTATTTAGGTGACTTGTAAAGCAAGAGTTTAGCATGACTGCTGAGATACGCATCTAAGAGTCTTAGACAGCACTTCTGGAATAGAGCTTGAACCACATATTTGCACTGAATCTTAGCAAGATTAGGAAACCTTTGTTTACTTTTCTATCTCTAAGGTTGTTTTTGCAGTGGGAGACACTAATGCAGAAAAATGTATTTAGAATTTGAAGGAAAAAACATGAAAACTCTGCTTGCTAATGATTCTCACTCCATGTGTGTAGTGGGTCCTCTATCTCTACTGCTTGTAAAAGTAACATTTCATATAAAACAGGTTTCATTTCTTGTGTGTTCTATTTCTTTTTCATTTTAGATCCTGTATTTTACCACTGGTTTTGGTTTTTTTCCTGTGCAAAAGCCCTTTATTAATACAAGAGACCTGCTTAGAACCACCCAAGGAGTACACTTCTGGACAGAAAGCCAGATTAGTGTTAGTCCTGTTTGGAAAGCAATGGGAGTGGGTGTGAAATATAGCAACAGGGAAAATGTACCAATAACTAGAAACAGCAATTAACTAAAGACAGCAAAAAAGTTCAGCTAATGGTAACACAGAGGTATTCTCATTACTCCAAAGTTCAATTAGAGCTCCTTGTGCACTGATGGCAAAACATTTAAAACAGCAGTAAACTGAGACAGCTTTAGTTGTCATTTCTGCAAAATACAATAATAACATTGCATTCTCTTTAAACAAGTCATAACAGAGCTACTAATGTGTTAGAGAGCACATACAAGGTGTTAGAGAGCAACATTGATCCTTCATGGATATATACATAGCCAGAATATTATAGAAGAAACCACTCCCAAGGCAGGACACGTTCCATTAACACTCTCATGGAGGGATTGACTATTTTAAAAGTCATTATTTTTGTCTTGTTCCTTTTATGTAAAGAAATGCTCTTTAAGATTGTATGGTAGAAACACATGTTTTGGCACAGGCAACCTTCTGAATTGCTGCAGTCTCGCCTATGCCATGTCAGGTGGATCTGTTCCCATCAAAGACTTTAACTGACATCTCAGCCTTTAGACAGTATCGTTAAAGATCTGGGATTTAGCTTGTCCTTCCTTGAGTGCACCATGTGTGCATGGTTGCTCCAAGGCAGAGTAAGAGGTTTTGATCTGCACTGTCTCTATTTATGATTGACTAGCAGAGATTGCCTGGCCTCCCCAGGCAATCTGCTTTGTTGGATTAGACAAATAGGTATTTGGTCTAGGTTGAGTTAATCCCACCCTAGGGCAGGAAGGTGGACTGCTTGACCACCTGACATCCTTTTTAGTCCTATTTTTTCCTACAACTCTCTGATTCTTTCCTGACAAGTGGGCTGCTGAGCTCTTCACAAGGTTAGACACTGGAAAAATATGAGGATCAAAGACTCAGCCTATAAATGTATAACCAAGCTTAAACTTCATTTATTTCTATGGAAACTGAGATCTTAAATATTTCTGTAGATCACAGACCAAGCCCAAAATTATCACTGCATCCTGAATAAAAAAAATAATAATAATTAAAAAAAGAGATGCCATAATTTACAAAAGGATGCAGAAAACTCAATTATCTGAGGTAAGGCCAGACCACAAATTGTGCAGAGGTAGACAATCTTTCTTGAATAGCACTTGCAGGCTTTGCCTCTGAATATTACAGCTTCAGTTTCAGGAGTACATTATAATCTACCCAGCAGTTATCTCTGGCAGCAAGCTACCTGTATGATGATATTTCTACAGAATATTATCAAAGGAATTACAACCTACTGGCTTTCCTCTGCTGCTGTTTCAGAAACAGGGGAAGTTTCCTGAAGGACTGATGTCAGATTGAAGACCATTTATCAATGAATTAAGCATACTTTGGACTGCTGCCAGACCTTGAACTGGGTACTCCCAAGGTCACCTCACATCCACGGTCATAAAGCATGGGAAGAGACCTACATCATAGGTTCTAAGCTTCAATGCTTTGCAAATAAAATCCTTACCAAAGAAGTAATGATATTTTTAAAAAATACTTTTTTTACTATGAAGATCTGAGCCTTTACAGGGATTCATGTACATGTTCTACATAAAATTTAAACTATTGAAATTCACTAAGTCAGAACTAATTTCAAGTATTCAGAAAAGGTACAGTGCAACTTTACTGTATATTTACAAAGAACTTCAACAGTTCAAGTGTCCATGGGTGTCTAATCTTGACAATTTTGAGCAATCTATCCTGTGAAATATTCATGCAAAATATAAGAAGGCTTCAGTACTTCCAAAAGTATTGATTACAAGATTTGTGTTGATACAATAGACTATCCCACTCCATATTGAACGTAATTTGTTGGTGGTTGTGCTGCTGTGGTGCATAATGGACAAAAATTCAGATACAGTGTAGCACCTAATCAAGAGTGGTGCAAAAAACCCCAAAATTAAGAACAACAATGTGAAAAGCACTGTCTTTCACTGTATTTCATCAGTTACTCAAAAAACATTTTTACTTCTCTTTAGAAATATGCATTTTAACTGCTGTAATCTCAGGGCATTTCATAATTGCTAACATATTGTCCTCATCAAAGATAAGTGCTATTATTGCCACTTCGTAGCAGATAGGAGAAAATATTAATAACCACAGACATTTAAACATTAAGCCTCTGATATAAGTGATGTTTTCAGGTTTCCTGTTGTATATTGCTCAGCACTGATAAGGGCCAATTCAGTCTCATGTCTCCAATGCTCCCATTTTCAGGATGGAAAGGATGCTCTTTTAGAAGTGTCTGTCTATTTTCATCTCTGTGCTGCATCTGGCCTACTCACCCAGGCTTTTCTTGTAGTAAATGGAGACAGAGATGCTTTCAGACCATTATTCATCTTATTCTAAAGTAGATAGCCAAGGTAGGTCAGATGAATTGCAAATTAAAGCAGCTTTTCTTTCCACTGATAACAAAAGGGGCCTGGAGTGATGAGCACGGAAGTACCTTCACTGTAGGCATCCACAGTCAGGTGTAATGAGATGTTTCTATTCATTCAGATTCTGGGCTATCCTGTGGGAGTGCACTCACTTGAAGGGGATTGATGGTTTTTATGAAGCACACAGTAAGAAAAGCTCAAAAAAAAATTTATTTTTTCTTTCCTATGTCTTCTCTAATTTTCAGGGCAGAGGTGAAGGGAGTGGAGTCTTCAGTCATTAGGTTGGACAGTAACTGGCCCTTCCTTTCACTGGGCCCTCCGCTAGTCTAGATTTACTGGGAAGGACAGAAAGCCCCTCAAAACTGTTCCATAGCCTGGCAGTTCAGGTAAGTGGGAGAAACATCTTAAGTCCTCTTCAACTGCCAAAAGTCTAAAATCCACCTCCAGTATTTCCTGAGAAGGTTCTCTAATCACCAGTTTATTTGTACATATCGACTGGTTTACCTTTTCCTTAAAACAAACAGACCATAAAGACTCCAAATCTCCATGGCATATTGCTCTCCACCTTTTTCAGACTATTTTATATAAACCCAGTAACAACAATGAAATCACAGTGCCTGATCTGACAGTGACACTTTATTTTGTAGAGAGATATATAGGGATTCAGTTGTTCAAGTGCATGTTTGGGGAATTTTTTCAGTAGATATCATATACATGTGCTTTTTCTTTATTTGTTTTCAGACCATTTATTTTTGTTATTGCTTCCATTGTTTTACAATATTCTGGACTGCTTTTCAGATCTGAGGAAGAAACATTTGCTTCTCAGATGAAAACTTCAACACTGAGAAGTCCTGGTATAATCATGGAAAAACAGATATATAGGAAAATTCTCAGACAGTTACAGACTTGAGAAACTTAGGTGACAGTGAGAAAAGAAATTTAACTTCCCCAAGTCCAAAATATTTCAATCGACAAAACAATGTAAACTTTCTGGGGCAGTTAAATGGGTTCTGAACTAAGAATCACTGCTCAGGGCAATATTGTGTCGTGTTCATTACTGACCTCTTATCAGTCTATAGTAAGGGGCAGAAAAGCAAATATAAACCTAGACATCATGTTATGGAGTGACATGACACATTACAGTGATTAAGTTTTTTATATAAATAAATGGACTGGAATACTGCATACAGAAATGGAGACTTGCTTTGTGAGAATTTTTGTTAATTCAAATGTTTTCATAGATGAGAAACCCTGGGGAGAGAGAATTCTCCTCTGGGTAGATATGATGTGTTGGACCTTCAGTGTTGGATTTAATCCATAATGGGCACAGAACAGATGGTTTAAAAAAAGAAAAACAAAAAAGTAGTTTCAATACTAAAGACCAGGGGCTTAAACAGTAACAGGGAAAACTGCCATGTCTGGAAAAGGTGCAAAGATACAAAAGTGCTTGTTTGGTTGCAGGGTAATCACAGGCTGTGTGTCAAGCAGACATCCCCCATAAAGGTCTTAGGACTGTTTATAGAGATACAGTGAGCATAGAAGGCCTGATGCTGATGCAGCTCAAAAAATTCTGTGACCAGTGGACCTGGCATGTATACCAACCACATACACCTCACCTTCCGGCTGAGAGTCTTTCAAACAAAGCTGCCAGTTTTACTTCCCTCAATAGAGTTGGAAATAGCCTAAATACTGCAAATACTAAGGTTATCTGACTGCAAATACTTACTTAGCTATCTAAGGCAATTGGCAATGCTGTTGCGTAGCCCCTGATGGAGATCTTGGTTTACCTGCTTAGTTTCAGATTTACATGCTGTAGCAAGAGTAAAGTTTATGATGGGTCAGATACTGGTGGCCTCTGACCCTATTCCTCATTATTTGGTGAGTGTATGTTTGCTAATTGAGCTTTTTTTTTTGAAAAAATAAGTTTTATAGCCAAATGCTTTTAAAACTGGGGAAGGTAGCTGCACATGTTTAGTGTTTAGTCGTTAAGCTGGTTCAGAAACTCTTACTGCAAAATACTACTTGGTCTCTCTATTTTGTACCATTTGGCTAAATATATTCCCACTACACTTGTCAGAGATTAATTTGGTTTACCAGGGACATCAGAATGGTGGGCAAGGCTTTGAAACTGATAGTTAACTAGTTTTGCTTTTTTGTAAACAAACCACTTGGAAATCCCAACACCAGCCCTTGAACATGCTAAAACACCTGGGCTTTGGATTCCATTCCATATCACAGCACTAAAGACAGCTGTATCACATGCAAGCCTGAGGTTACTTGAGAAAGGATTTGGCTTCTTCAGGAATATGAGTACACATGAAGTGCCAGAACTTCTGGAAGTGCATCCAAAGAATTTTTTTAAAATAATTTAACAATAGAAGTCCAGAGGCAGCAGGCTTAGAGCTTTTGAATCTCTCATAATGTGGAGTGGCATTTATCACATCTAATTTTGCAAGTTTAGGAGTTAAGCATCCAGTCTAAGCCAGGAATGTAAGCTTTCCCATAGTAGGGATGGAAATACCTGAGCACTTAAACATCTTTCACAGCATGAGATGCCTCTAGCCCCCACCTCCCTTCACTGATTACAGGAGTATCTCTATGGAGTGATGTCTGTTTGACAGCTGTCAAAATTCTTTAATTTCTAATATCAAGACAGCAGTAAATGGCTCTAATATCTTCCTATTGGGGCTGATAGAGTGGAGGAAGTAAGGTGCAAGGTCTAAGTCAGACACCAAAATCAGTTGGCCTGAACGCAGTCTTTTTATGTCCAAGGGGGTGAGGAATCACACATTTCATGTAAGGTTATTGAATGTGTCTTTGAAAGACTGTCACCTTACTAAAATGCTAAAAAATCATTTTACTACAAAATCTAGGTTTAAAAAGGGGAACGGACCAAAACTTAGGCTTTCATTCAGCTTAGGCAGTCATATTCTGCCTCTCACACTCTTACACATACATAATTGAAATAGGAAATCTGAAACTACCTTGCCCAAGCTTTTGCTTTTTTGGAGTTCTGTTTAAGGGCAGCCAGTTGCATGTTCTCAACTCTGTGGTGAGCACATGGTGCCCCCTTTCTCTGAGAGACTTGTACCTCAGTGGTGCTGCAAATATCTTTCTCCAAACACAAAACCTAGCTGTTCTCCAACTTCCAGTTAATGTCTGTGTTGCTTGAAAGATGAAGTTAGACCCTAAGTTCTTATCCATGCCTTCGAAAATCTTTCCTCTAAAATACAATGTAACCTGAAATTGGGATGCTTACTTGCTAACGCTGTGTTTTTGTGATGAGCACCTGCAACATCAGCAAGGTAAAAGCAGTTTGATCTAGTGGTTTCATAGCTGCTGCTCCAGAATAGCTCCTATTTCATAGTGCATGTTGACACTAATTGATGGTTCATTTGAAAGTTCTGGAGAACTGGTTTGAAACGATTTTACAGAAAAGCCTGGAAATCAATTTGCAATGTTACAAAAATGCCTAACTTTAATAGGTATGCAGGTGAACAGACACCTACGACTTGTATATTAATCACAAGTCACCTATATGACTTGTATATTAATAAAATCCTCATCTATTATGTTTTAAGCTGACTGTGATTCTTAACTTGGCAAAACTCATTGAAGGCAATAAGAGGTTTATTTGAATGGAAGTCACAGCTTCAGACCCAAAAGGTTAAGATGTCTGTGTATTTACTCCAGCTGGGTGTAAAATGGGAGTAAAGTTAACATTGGCTAACTTAGGGAAATCTCTATGGAGAAAGGAAACATAGTAAGAGGTTGACATCACTACCTGGATATGAAAACGGGAGGGAGGATACTGGTTTTTGTCCTCTTCACAGTCTTAAGGCTTAGTTCTCATTTGTTTTCCAGCCTGTTGCTGTCTAACATAAAGGACAGTAGTTTATAGTCACAGGAAAATGTATATTTGGCAGTGATACGGTTTGAATTACAATACGATGAAACTGCCTGTGTGGGGTGGTTTTGTTATGACAACCAAAGCTACAAAGATTGGGTAAAATTTCTCCTATAAAGCAGGACAGAAAAAATTACAATGAAGAGAATCTGAAGTGATTAAACTGCAATTTTTTCAGCCTTTGATATGCAATTTTAGTAGTTATCCAGGGTCAATACAGAGATGGCAGGATCATTCTTCAAAAGAGTTTTGTTTCATTTTATAACACATACCACAGCATCCTGAATTATTAAAAGCATTCAGTTTGGGGATACCCGACAGCTTGTTTGACTGAACTTCTGGACCTAGTTTAACAGTCTTTGTCATGGAACACGACTGTATACTATATAAAATATGCAGTATGTAATATTTATAGTATAGGTGTGTGTAAAAAATATTTAGTTGATAGAAAAGAGTTCTATTAATAGGCAAAAATCAACATCTTGGCTCAGATAAATTTAAATAATTCTAAATATTTTTACTAAATATAATCATCTGTCAGCTGCAGAATTACTGTGCTATTTTCATCAATTAACTCACCCACAGACAAATATACCTCCTTCCATAAGACCAGCAGACATCCAAAACACATGAGAAAGATAGTAACATTCATCCAGATATTGCTGCAATTGTTTTCAGAACATATTATTCTCATGCTCACGACCACTGACATCACTCCTCTAGAGAAAAACGGATTGACTCTTTGAATGAACTACCTTAACACGATGTGAGTACTTGGTACAAATACAGTCTCTCCTCACCACTGATCTTTCAGCTAAACATGAAACATACAGAAAATTATTAACCATAGCAACCTGTGATTAAGGAAGATCATCTTCTGAATTAAATTTAAGCATGCAGAACAGGAACTGCCAAATTTCTCTCTCAACCTACTTCGTAGACTTACCATAAGAAAGTCAATTTTGGGCAAATATTCTTAATTCTCTGTTTCTACGGCAGGCCAGAAGATAAGATAGGCATATGCAGTCAAAGGTTTTTCTATTTTTTTTCATAGCAATTTATGTTAAATTTATTAAAATGTATAACTTTTATGTACAAGTCTTCCTTTGCTTATTTTAAGGGGGTAACCCTAAAATCATAAATTGACCACTAAACAGAATACTGCCACTACCAGTCAAAGATATTAAACTGTAGTCAGTTTGTAGTCCAAAAGGTTTCACCTCTACCTCCTTTAAAATCCGTGCTAGAATGAAATGTCTTACCAATAATTCCTTGTGATACATGATTTTAGTTAGAACTTACATAATTATATCTAACACAATACATACCCACAAAAACATGTACCTATTCCGGATTGCAATTGAGACTAAATTGTCATTGTCACTGGTGGCAGTATTTGGCCACTTCCTGTCAACAACATTTCCAACCCCCCACCAATTTTATCCAAGGGCAATATGAGAGAGATTCTAGGTCTTAAAGTCTTTAAATATTTTTTGAAAACAGCTATGTTGCTTATAATATCTTTTTTGCTGACTTCATTACATGTCAAAGAACATGCATGTGTGTTTCAATGTATATTTAATAATAATATTATAAATTCCATAATCACAGTGAAAAAACTTCAGAGTCTGAACAGAAGACATAAACCATAGGTAAAGAAGCTTTATGGAACAACTTATTTAGTCTAGTAAATTACCAAGTCTTTTCCCTTTGTTAATTTGGCTTTGAAACAAAAAGAGTGAGAGTGATCAAAAGGCAGAGTAAAAAAAAACTTAAAGGGAAACACATTGCTTCTGATGAGATCTAAAAGGGGAAGGAGCTTGAAGAAGGTTGACTTGAAAAGTAGATTTTCAAAGAGCCAAGGTTGAAGTAAAAATAGCACTAGAAACGTGGAGTGTGGGCAGAGCACCAGTGCCAGAGAGCTGAAAACAATTACTGGGGCAGCAGCAGAAGAAACACTGTAAGGTATTACGATAAAAGTCTAAGAAGACCTTTAGAAAGATGGAGGGTGATTTTGGATTGGGTTTTGGAGTGGATGTTGGCTAGGTCATGTGGTCACATTTACTGTAGGTGCATGAAATGTACAAACCAGCACTATCTTCATCCCAGCATCAACTGAAACCAATTACAGAACAGACTGTGTAAGTTTCACCCATCAAAGAATGCAACCTCATCCTGACAGAAAACAGTTAAATTTCTTCATACTATAAGGCAACGGGAAATAAAACTACGGATGCTAGATTTAATGGTGTTGGAGTTTTCAGGAATGTCTCCACCTGCAGGGCAACAGATACTTGGACAGAAACAGAAGTCATTAATGAAATAGAGAACAGGTTCAAAATAATGCCCCATTTACAGAGTGCGATGGTAAAGAAGACTTTGCAGATAAGACTCCTGAGACAGCTTTCTGCCTCTAGAGATACCTGGCAGGAAAAGGATGACTGCAAGTTACAGCTTAGCAATACTCTTGCATATACGCAGGCAAAAACCTGTGCCAGATAATTTATAACTGGCCACTTGTGTAATAATTCATTAATGAAATAAGAGAACAAAAGGAGTATGGAAGCAACAGAAAGGTTGTTGGTTAAGTACAGCAACACACAGGGAACTGAAACACTCTCTCAGCTGATTTAAAATTTTCAAATTCTTACTTTGTTTCAGCAGACTTTATATAGGATTGTTCTTTGGTCTTTGAACACCAAATTACTTGACATATTGTGATTGATGAACATTTGCTCTGTGCTACAGTAGGTACCGTACACCTTGCTTCTACATGTCCTTCAGAGTTGAATTGTAATAGCAAAATCACTTACACAATCAATTAAGTGTCCAAATACTCCCATGAATCCCATTTGCTGTTTCCATCCTCTTCCCTTGCTCTCCTAATTTCCTTGGCAAGATACTAGATACATTTTGGCAAGAGATGGCAAACCTTTTTGGACTTGTAAGTTACAAAATACCCACACTGTTGGAAAATGTTAAAAATCCCTGACATTTCTATGTCATATTTAGTCACCTTTATCAGTATTTAATAATGAAAATTATTTCATTTGTATTAATTTATTTGAAGAGCATACCCAAAATTATTTTCATCATTTAGGACAAAACTATGAAAAGTAGTGCAATAACAAAAATCCAGCTTTGCCACTGTTTAGAGTTAAGATTATGCCATATCGACAGAGGGCAGTCTTTGATAACTATACATTTGTATGAAAACTTGGAAAGCAGTAAACTTCTGTTTTTTATTTCAGAAGAAATATCACTAGATTTCCAGAGCACACTTTTATTTATTAACGCTGTGTTAAATGAGCAGGTCTTCTTTATCTTAAATCTTTCTGTTTCTATTTAGACTTGGAATTATAGTTTAGTAGTTTAGTAGAAGTGCAAGCTTTCATGTAAAGATATGTGAATTGTTTTTTTCCCTGGTCAAATACCAGTTCCTTTATTCACTGAAAATTAATTTTAATAGATCAATGGACTTGTTATTGGGCCAAATTCTGATTTGTTATGCTGGTTTCAGAGACAATTGGTAGGAAAAAGCTTAGGATTTACATCTGTGTCATTAGATCAGAACTTAGCAAAGACGAATTTTCTTCAAGTAGGATTAGAACACAAGTGTTGGCTCAAACCAAAGAAAATTCCTTTTGAAATTCGCATCAGTTCTGTAATCTGGAGCATTTTTGTTTATGTTGTGTTGTGAAAAGAAGGAGAAATAAAGCAAGTCTTGCACTTTGTACTTGGACTATGACATAAGAGCTCACTGACTTGTTTGACAAGACCGCAACTCCTAAACATAAAGAGGACTTCTGCTGTTTGTACATGGAGATTTACTACTTTGTGACAGAGATAACAGAAGTCAAAGAACCAGATCCTGCATCCACTGAAAATAAGAAATTTCTGTATTAGAGATGGGGCAACTCCATCCCTTTACTACTTTTTAGTTTCTTTTTCTTCAGAAGCAGCTAAATATCTAAAAAAAATAATAGTTGGAATGCCTTGGTCCCGGGACTCAACTTCTTGTACTGAAATATCTTCCTTTGAGGCTTACAAATAAGACACCAATTTGCTGAAATCCAGGGTGAATGCCCCAGAAGGGTAGAGAAATGGTATTACTGTTGCTTAACTTGCTAGATATCTACTAGAATCACTACTTCCTGCAGTAGCACCTAAGTCCATGACTCTATTTTTGGACTTATTTAATAAAATAGCTTTCAGCAGTATTCCACAGGTATGTCAATAGCAGAATATAAAAATATCTCACAAATTACAATAATTCAGAGTTGTAGAACCGGATGTAGATGTCCACTGATGTCCCCTTACCCCAAACCAAGCTGAATTATTTTTTGGAAAGAATACTTAAATGTGAATGTAGCTGACTGCACCCACACTTGGAAAATTCAAATTCCAAACTCTAGTTTTCCACACAGAAACCAAGATCATATGCCATAATGATGCTCCACCACTGAAGGGTAGCGTGAAAGATCATTTTAAAAGGAAGAAAAAAATACACAAATTTCCAAACAGCTTTGTGCTGTCTTTGAATCTATTTCTTTGTAGTATTTTTTGCTTTGTCAGAAACCTTTTTAAAAACCAGGCTGCGGATGTCATTTCATAAGAAAAAATTTAGCAACTGTGAGAGACAATGAATCAAAACTCAGAGTCTGCTATCAGGAATTCTAAAAGGCACGGAACTCCACGTTCTGTCTCTCGTTAATGTGCTTTTAACTGCAGGCACAAGGTGGCAGAAACACCGTGAGCCTTTCATTCCCCCGCTGCTGTGACGAGTCGCCCCCGAGGAGTGAAACCGGACACTAACTGATAGTAACTGATGTGTTTTGCGCCGGACATGTGTATCCATTCTCCTTCTGGCGCACGGAACCGCGGTGCCGGCAGGCAGCTCCGCACGCCGCCGCCCGCAGAGCTCCACATCCCCCCGGCGGCAGCCCCCGGGCGCTTCCCCTCATGTGACCAGTCCCGTTTTCCCTTGGGCACTTTTCTTGCTCTCCTGTCCCCCGTTATCCAGGCTCGGCTCTCGGGCAGCCCCGCTCCTGGCGCAGCTGGATCCCGGGCGGAGCCGCCGCCCCGCGCTCACCTGGCCCCGCACCCTAAGGACAAGGGAAACCCCGAGGGGAACGGAAACTGAGGGCGAGTCGGGGACAGCCCAGCTCTAGCTCTGCTGCCGGGAGCCAGGCGGGAGCGGGGAAGCTCAGTGCAGGGGCGGCAGTGCGCTCCCGCTGCTCCCGGGGCTGGCAGAGGTGCGCTCCTCCGCTGCCGGAAAGTAGCGCCGCCCTCCCCGCGACATGAGGGCCCCTGGCGGGCCGCTGCGCCCTTCCCGCGGCAGATGCCGCCAGCAGGGCGCTCTGTGCCCGCCGCCTCTCCGTTCCCGCATGGCCAAGGCTCATCCCACCGCTCTCCCGGCGCCTTCTCCCCCACAACCTGTTGAGCGCCTGCGGGAAGGAGAGAGGGAGGGAGGGAGGCACGGAGAGTCCCGTCCCTCCTCGTAACTTGCGTGACTGACACACAGCTCTGTCCAATCGTGCGCGGCCGCCTCGCCCCCTGCGGCTGTCCATTGGTCGGTCGGAGGCGCGGGGCGGGGCTTGCCAAGCCGCGGGGCTCCCCTCCGGAGCGGAGCGCACCGCGCTCAGAGCGCAGCGTGTGTGGGGGGCGAGCGGGGCTGGGGTTTTGTCGCGGCCGGAGCTTCCCGACGCTTCGCTCCGCCGGCAAGGACGATGCAGGCTCTCCCCGCCGCGCCGTGGCGGCTGCTGACCGGCTTGCTGCTGCTGCTGGCCGGCTGCGCCTGGGTTGCGGCGGCAGAGCCACCGCCAGGCAGCAG
>VZRJ01004085.1:693744-764901 GCA_013397565.1 Ptilonorhynchus violaceus
CCGGGTGACCGGTGCCACCTCACCGTGCTGGACGAGGACCCGCTGTGGCAGCGCCCGGGCCGGCTGAGCCCCCGGCGCTTCCCCTGCGACTTCGGAGCCCGCGAGGGGCAGTACTCGCACCTGGGCGGCCGCAGCCCCGCCCGGGACCGCGTCCGCCTGCAGCTGCGCTACGACTCGCCGAGCCGCGCCCTGGTGCTGCCCCTGGTGCTGGAGGTGGAGGTGCTCTTCACCCAGCTGGAGATCGTCACCCGCAACCTGCCCCTCACCGTGGAGCGCCTGCGGGGCACTAGCAACCCGTTGGACGCCCGCAGCCTGGAGTTCGCCTTCGAGCCGGGCCGGCAGCGCTGCCGGGTGGGGTTGCTGCCGTTGCTGGCCGGGCTGCCCCGCTACGGAGAGATCCTCAACTACCCCCCGGCGGCGGCGAGCGCGGGCGGGGAAGCGACGGGAGGCGGCCCGGTGCCTTCCTCGATGTGGGACTGCGAGGAGTTCCTGCGCTTGGGGCTGCGCTACCGGCACACGGCAGCCGGCGGCTCCCCGAACCGCGACCTGGTGCCGCTGGTGGCCGAGCTGCGGGAGGCGGCGGGCGGCGGGGCACTGCTGAAGCGCGAGTACTTCCAGGTGCTGGTGCGGATCCGGGCCGGCACTGAGAACGTGGCTCCCAAACCCAGTTTCATGGCCATGCTAATGATGGAGGTGGACCAGTTTGTCCTCACTGCCCTCACGCCTGACATGTTGTCGGCTGAGGATGCCGAGTCACCACCCGATCTGCTGGTCTTCAACATCACCTCTCCCTTTGGCCCTGGCCAAGGCCACATGGTCAGCACGGACGACCGGAGCTTGCCTGTCACCTCTTTCAGCCAGCGGGATGTGCGGGAGCTGCGCATTGCCTATCAGCCACCCGTGGAGGACTCTGATCGGGAGCGGCTCTTTGAGCTAGAACTGGAGGTGTTGGACCCTGAGGGTGCTGCCTCAGAGCCCTTTGCCTTCGTGATTGTGGTGAAGCCCATGAACACCCTGGCACCCGTGGTGACTCGCAACACTGGCCTTGTGCTCTATGAGGGACAGTCACGGCCTCTCTCAGGCCCAGGTCCAAGCCCCAACCTGGTGATCAGTGATGAGGATGACCTTGAGCAGGTGCGGGTGAGTGTGGTGGCAGGGCTGAGGCATGGCCACCTCACTCTCGTGCAGGACAGCCCAGGACCTGCTGCTCCTCGTAAACACTTCACAGTGGCTGAACTGGCAGCAGGCCGGGTCATTTACCAGCACGATGGCAGCGAGTCTCCACTTAGTGACAACCTTGTGCTGCGGCTGGAAGATGGTGGCTCTCGCCACCGCGTTGAGTTCCTTTTCCCCATTACCCTGGTGCCCACTGATGACCAGCCACCCCTGCTTAATGCTAACACGGGGCTTGCCATGGCTGAGGGTGAAACAGTGCCCATCACCACCCGTGCTCTTAGTGCCACTGACATTGACTCACAGGATGCCATCCTGCTCTTCATAATGGAGTCTGGCCCCACGGCTGGGCAGCTCCTCCTCCGTCAAGCACAACCACCTCCTGGCTGGGAAGAGGAGGAAGAAGATGAGGGCTTCTCTTGGAGGAGGGTGCCGGGTTTAGCAGGGAACTCTGTCATCTATGAAAAGCCAGTGAGAGAGTGGCTGCAACAGGACATTGTGGAGGGGCGTCTCTATTACCGCCACTTTGGGGCTCACAGCCCTGGTCCTGGAGTTGTGTTGGACCAGTTCGTCTTTAGAGTCCAGGATGACAATGACCCACCCAACCGCTCTGGACCACAGACTTTTGTGATCCGGGTACATCCAGTAGACAGATTAGCCCCAGAGCTGCACAGTAGCAGCAGCCTGCACTTAATAGTTGCAGAACAGCAGGTGACCCCCCTGCGGAGGAAGCACTTGTGTTACACAGATCAGGACTCAGGGGACCGTGAACTTCGCTACACAGTAACCCAGCCCCCCACTGACACTGACTCCAACCACCCTCCGGATGTATATGGAGTGCGCCTTGGATCCCTCGTGCTGACTGAGGATCACTCTGTGGAAGTTACGCACTTCACCCAAGCCCAGATCAACCATCACAAGATCTCGTACCGACCGCCACAGGAAGAGCTGGGAGTGGCCCCTCATTTGATTCAGTTTCAGTACCAAGTGCAAGATGCAGCTGGCAATGCAGCCAGAGGGACTTTCACCATCTACCTGCAGCCTGTGGATAACCAGCCTCCCGAAATCACTAATACTGGCTTCACTTTGCCTGAGGGAGGCAGCCATGTCCTTAGTCCAGCTGAGCTGGATGCCAGTGACACAGACACTGAACTTGCCCGTCTCAGATTTATCCTGACTCAGGCTCCTCGGTATGGCCAGTTGCAGCTTTCTGGGTACAGCCTGGTTCCAGGAGGCATCTTCGGCCTGGAGGATATCAGACAAGGGAGGGTGGTGTATGTGCACAGTGGAGCTGAGATCAACAGTGATACCTGCAGGCTTGATGTGAGTGATGGGGTTCATTTTGTGCCCATCACACTGAAAATGAGTGTGCACCCAGTGGATGATGAGGTTCCTACACTACGATTGCCCCCAGGCACTCTTGGTTCCTACCTAGATGTGCTGGAGAATGGTGCTGCTGAAATCACTGCTAATGTTATTCAGGGCACAGATGAGGATACAGATGACTTAATGTTGACCTTCATTGTAGAGGATCCTCCTCAGCATGGGAGCATCCTGGTTCAAGGCGTGCCTGCAGAGAGATTTTCCCAGAGGGATCTGCTGGATGGTGCTGTGGTATATGCTCACACTGGTGGCGAAATAGGCCTTCTGCCCAAGGAGGATGCCTTCAACCTTACCTTGTCTGACCTCTCTGAGAAGTGGCGTGTCAGGGGCAATGTTGTTCAAGGAGTTTCAGTCTTGGTGACTATTCTTCCTGTTGACAGTCAAGCTCCAGAGATTTTTGTGGGGGAGCAGTTCATGGTGATGGAAGGGGACAAACGGGTCATTACTCTTGCTCACCTCAGGGCTGAAGATGTGGATACTCCTAGTGATGATATACTATGCACAATTGTAGCTCAGCCCACATCTGGGTATGTAGAGAACATCTCTCCTGCCCCAGGATCTGAAAAATCCAGGGCAGGTGTAGCTATAAGTGCTTTTACCTTGAAGGACCTCCGTCAAGGGCATATTTTTTATGTCCAAAGTATACATAAGGGCGTAGAGCCTGTTGAAGACAGATTTGCTTTGCGCTGTTCTGATGGCATTAACTTTTCCCAGAGGCACTTCTTCCCCATTGTTATTGTGCCAATCAGCGATGAAGAGCCTGAAATCTTTGTGCGAGAATTTGTTGTGATGGAAGGCATGAGCCTGGTTATTGATACCCCCATCCTCAACGCAGTTGATGCAGATGTCCCTGCTGATGAGTTAACGTTCACAATCACCAGGCCTCCCAGGCACGGCCACATTGTGAACCAGCTGGTCAATGGAACTGTCCTAGTGGAGAGCTTCACCTTGGATCAGATAACAGAGAGCTCCAACATACTCTATGAACATGATGACTCTGAGACCAAGGCAGACAGTTTTGAGGTGAAACTCACAGATGGCAAACACACTGTTAGGAAAATGGTACCCATCATGGTTATTCCTGTGGATGATGAGACACCCAGAATGGCCATCAATGATGGTTTGGAGATTGAAATAGGGGAAACTAGGACTATTAATAACAGAATATTGAAGGCTACTGATCTTGATTCTGAAGACAAAACCTTGACCTATGTTATAAGTTATGGGCCAGGACAAGGCCTTTTGCAGAGAATAAAGCCTTCAGGTGGAGTTGAAAATATCACGCTGGGAATGAACTTCACCCAAGATGAAGTGGATAGAAACTTGATTCGATATGTGCATTTCGGCCAACAGGGAGTTCGTGATCTTATCAAGTTTGATGTGACAGATGGAATAAATCCTCTCATTGACCGCTACTTTTATGTGACAATAGGCAGCATTGATATTGTCTTCCCAGATGTAGTCAGCAAAGGAGTTTCTCTGAAGGAAGGAGGGAAGGTAACACTTACTACCGATTTGCTTAGTACCAGTGACCTCAATAGTCCAGATGAGAACTTAGTTTTCACTATTACCAGACCACCTGTTCGTGGGCATCTTGAATGCACGGATCAGCCTGGGGTACCCATCTCCACTTTCACTCAACTCCTGTTAGCAGGCAATAAAGTCTATTACATTCATACTTCAGAAGATGAGGTGAAAATGGACAGCTTTGAGTTTGAGGTGACTGATGGCTATAACCCTGTGTTTCGGACTTTCAGAATTTCCATCAGTGATGTGGACAATAAGAAACCTGTTGTCACAATCCATAAACTGGTGGTGAGTGAAAATGAATACAAACTAATAACCCCATTTGAACTGACTGCAGAAGACAGAGATACACCTGATGCACTGCTAAAATTTATCATCACTCAAATACCAGTTCATGGTCAGATCATGTTCAATAACTCCAAACCAGTCACCACCTTCACTAAACAAGATCTGAATGAAAATCTGATCAGCTACAAACATGATGGCACAGAATCAGTTGAGGATAGTTTCTCTTTCACTGTTACAGATGGCACTCATACTGATTTCTATGTCTTCCCCAACACTGTGTTTGAAACGAGGAAACCTCAGACTATGAAGATTCGAATAATGGCTGTAGACAACAGTGTACCTCAAGTTGTAATAAATAAGGGTGCTCAGACTCTCCGTGTTCTGGCCACAGGTCACACTGGGTTCCTGATTACCAACAAGGTGCTCAAAGTGGAAGACAGGGATAGTTTACATGTTACTCTTAAGATCAGAATCACAGAGGGTCCTCGCCATGGCTTCCTGATCCACCTGGGGAAAGGCAACCATAGCATCAGCCAGTTCACCCAAGGTACTACAATTCTTCATGCTTTCTTTAGATCACTGGAAATATTCTTTTTTATGCTAAACTCTATGATAATTGATGGCAGAAACTTTACAACCATGAGCTTCTTTACAATGGCTTCATTATTTTTTATCTCTGTTTATTATTTATTACATCCCTGACAGCTTTAAACAGGAAATGTGGTCTGCTGGCCAAACACTGAATAAAGGAGCTTCCTTTCTTTGGAGACCTTAGTCCAAATAACTGCAATTTGCACTTTCTATTAGTGATAGTGATAAAAGTCTAGATAACAGAATTGGGCTGCACATCTTTAGAGACAGTGCTTTCTTTAACCAGTTTTATTTAGAAAATGCTACGGGAGTGGCCAAGGTATTATTAACTAATGGTCCTACCCTGGCTAGGGTATCAGTTACTGTATAGTCTGAGCACACTTAACTGTAAAAGCAAAGTCATTTTCCAACCACTGGGGAAGTAATATATTATGACTGTATTTATTGCCTTAATTACACAAATCTTAACCACAGAGTGTTTGTAGTAAATTAAAAGGGTAATGTAAATGTTTTAAAATTATGTCAGTGGTACTTACTTTTTACATGGAACTAGAATATTAGGTGGTATAAATAGGGCAAAAACCACGTGTCCTATGTTCTGAAATAAGCCTCAACACAAGGCTGTGAAGTACCATTAATTTAAATGGGAGCATTAGCTATTCTCTGGAGAATTTTCCATGTTACTTTACAATGAGTTAATGACTAGTTAATTAACAATGAAATTAGGTTTTTTGCAGCCTTCTGCAGCTGTGGAATGAGCAGACAGCACCACAGCATGGAGACTCAAAGCTAAAGGGGCCCTGCTGGGTTGGGCTGTGTAGGTGGTAAGGGTTGAGGTGAACACTTGAAGTTGGCTGTGTTTCATTTCACAGAGCCCATACTGATACATACCCATGTTACAATCTTGGCTGTAGCAATGTTCTTGTCAGATATACCAAATATTTCAAACAGGCCTGATGAACTTTCAAATGGCTGAAGTGTCTTAAGTTTTGCAATGCTAGTACAAAAAGAGGATAAGAGACCAAATGGAGTCCAAGCTTTGGGAACCACCACAGCTCCTTAAATGTAAGGCTTCCGTAGTGAACTGTGAGTAATATTGAGAGTATGGCCAGAACAAGTGAGAAACAAAAGAGAAAGGGAGTGAGCAAATAAACAGATTATCCTGTATTTGAGTGGGTTTTCTCTTACATTGAAGAATGTAGCATTATTGAACAGGTGTTCCTTGAAAGCAGATCATTGCATAGAACAGTGATATCCCATTTTTTTTGAGGATGGGGAGCACTTGGGAGAGGTACATATTCTATTTCCTCTTGTGCCATGTGGACAGGCATGCATTTGTCTCATGACCAAAATGAAGTTGTAACTTGGCTTTGGATTGACAGTCCAACTGTGTGGCATGCTCACTGGTCTTCATGCAGGCTATCTTAATATCCTGCAGCTGCCCAAGCTGGGTAAGAGGCATGCAACCCTTAGGAAAAATTGGTTTTAAAGCTAGTGACGCTCCCCAGAAAGTGGTATAACTTCACAGGTTCCCTGACTGTACTGGCACAAGCACTATTAATTGGTGTTGGTTGGAGAGTGTTGTTAAGAAATACACATTTCTTCAATAATATTGACCTTTGAGAAGGTCATGCTTAAATGCTATACTGAGACTATTATCTAATGTTCAGGGCAGAAATAAACAAGACTCTCTTTTGTCATTTTCATTATGATCCTGGTGTAAGTGCAGATTTTGCAATGGACTTTGGGAAGCCTCTGTATTGACTATTGGACCTGCTGTTATACACTTTCTTTTTGTTTTCATCTTCCCCTCTTTTTAGGCCTCTTATGCTGCCATGTGCCACCTCTTTCAAAATGCTGAATAGTTCCAGTTTCATCAACATGTGTGGGTTTTTATGGGGCTTGTAAAACTTGGCTAGAGTCTTCCAGTTTATGTTGGAAGGAACCTCTGGAGGTCATTTGGACCAACCCCTCCTCAAAACTGGGACAACTTTGAAGTCAGATGTGGTTCTTCAGGGTCTCATGCAGGAAAATTTTGAAAGCTGCTCACTAGCTTGTGAAGTCCATTCTCAAACTCCCATTTCTTGAATTTGTGACTGTGGTTGTACGAACAAGCAGCCTGACCACTTTGAGTAAGGTAACAAGATCCGTTGTGTGCAAGCAGCATGAGCAGTCTGGTTTTTCAGATTGCCTGTAACTGAAAGAGAGGGTAGAACAATTGTTTAGCACACAGCTTTCTGCCTTATGCTAGTGGAGATAATTATATTTTTTTTAATAGAAAATTATGTTGGATGTATTTCAAAATTAAGTTGGAGAATTCCAATATAAAATGAATTTTTAGCAGGCATTGCGGTTACACAGTAATGAATTGTACTTACAACTAGGTAAGTTTTGATAGCACTAACACAACCTAATCAGCTGTGGAAGGAAAGCACGGACTTGCTCAGGTGACTCTGAACATGTTCTTAAAGAACAGAGAACAGGTCATTCCTTTTCAATTATTTTGATAAAATTAAGCTGTTTGGATGACAAGTGGCCTTTTTTCTTATGAGGTGCTCCTGGTCCTGCAAACACTGGTCCAAGTGGTTATCTTTATGTATGCTGGAACCATGGATTTTGATAAGGCTACCCACACGAGCAGAGCTGAGTACTTGTGTGTTTGCAAGATGAAAGATTTATTTGCTCCACTGGTATGAAGAGGTATTTGTTTGCATCCTCTTTACAGCCCCATGAATTTTTGATCTTTAACTTTCAAATATTTATGGAAGAGATTCTTCAGTTACATATATTGGCTGATAATGCTCTTAATTTGTTTGCCCTTAAAGATGTCTGGTTACTTTTGGAACTGAAGATTTTTGTGAAGCTCTAACTAAAGTGCTTTTGTTTTCTTTTTGCTCATGCATCCACCCTAACATCAGAGGAGAACTTGGGTGGTACTTGAACTCCACTTTAATGCTATTAATTTCTAACACTTTTCTTGAAAAAGGTATCAGACATGGGTTTTTACCAACAGTGGTCTTTCAAAGAAAATGACAAAAATTAGTTTTTATGTATTACATCTTTCTCATCACTACTCAAGGGAACCAGAAAAAACAATATTAACAAATATTTGTTTACCTTTTACATACTTTATTGCAATTGATGGTTCAAAACTGTACATCAGATTTTTTTCATGCTGAAATCTGGTGTGTTTCATTTCATGGCATCCATTTGGGTTCTTAAAACAATCAGTCACTATAAATGTCCTCTGCAGGAATTTTTAGGTTGAAGAATGACACAATCAGTATCAATATCCTTGTGGAGATACACCTCTGTTTAAGAAAATGGACCACTACAAATATGAAATGGTTCTGACTGTCAAGCTCATGGTTTTAAATTTCCTTTCAGTTTCTTTTGTAAATACAGTTTAAAAGAAAGAGGGCACTGGGAAGGGGGAAGTAAAGGGAGGGAGAATGAATGATATCTGTAAAACTTCAACACTCTTAATACTGAAATTCCTCAGTACTGCTGTAGAACCTTGACCTCTCTCCTGTTGAAACGAAACTATTTAATACATGTCAAGTTTTTCTATAAAAATGGTTTCCTACCTTCATAATTTAAAATAAAATCTATTTTTTCTGACTCTTTGCAGCTGATATTGATGATATGAAGATATGCTATATTTTACGAGGGGGTGACAATGCTACCAGTGACATTTTTCATTTCTTGGTTGAAGATGGTGGTGAGTACTCCTAAAATCTGAGTTTTTGTTGTTTTTTTAAAGGCAAAGAGTTTAAGTATGCTTTGCAAGTTCAAGAACATTTAATGTAATTGAAGGAAGTCTGTGTTGTCTCCTGGAATATGATTTTTCTATATGGCTTTCCTATATTGTGAACCATTTCTGATGATTAGAAAGAGAGGTGTTGATGAAATGGTAATGGCATCCAATGAAAAAAACTCAACCTACTCTAGCAAGAAAGTGAATTTCTGTATGTCTACTCAGATGCCTGGATTTTCTGCAGTTTTACCTCTGTATTCCCTGTCCAGACTCTTTACACATAAATTCTCCTAAGTCTTTATCTTGAAAAACTTTTGATTTATGGCCATTGTTGTCTACCTTTTTAAAGGTTCCAGCTGTAAGACAATTCATATCACAACATTATCTCTGAGGGACCTGTTGTGTAGAGTTCAAGTTCTGATTCTACCTACTTAATTTAAGAGAGTCCTGAATGGCTTGTCAAAGATCTTTGTCATGTGACTGATGTGAATTTTTCTGACTAATATTATTTTGCGGGATTGTGGTTGATGCAAAAGGAAATTATAAAAACAAATTGAGAACGCTGGCATGTAGTCATTTAAGGAAGAAATATGCAGGGGTTTTTGTTTGTTTTAAAAGCACAAAGAAAGAACATTTTAAAGGGTAAAAAAAGTGCATCAACAGGCTTTTTTTTCCATCCAAAGTCTGACTTAATATGGATATTCCTAAATGTAGATATTCCTGTGTGGTAACAGGTGGCTAGATTATGTTACCTTAATACCTTTTAAAATATGTAATACATTGCTCTATGAGTAATTGGCAATGAATTTTATTAGTTGATTTAATAATATAGTTCTTAAAAAAATGCTTTAAGTTAGCTGATTGTCAGCTCATGTACTCAGCTTGTGTTACTGCTTCACAAGAAGCACAGCCAATTAGGGGTATTAAGAGCAGTGAACAGGGATTTGTCCTGTCTGTCACAGATTGGACAGTTTTGTCACCATCCACCATTGGTGGGAGTGGAATATTAAAGCGTGTTCTCCTGTTCATTGTGCTGGACAAGCACGGAAGAGACAGTACCTCTAAAGACTTCTGAAAATGTCTTTGCAAATCTTTGTGACATCAGAGTCCAGGTAGTGAGATAAGAGTTTGCAACACTTCACTTATTTTCCATAAATGTTTTCTTTTAACTGCGATGTAGCTTAGTGAAACTTAAAGCTAAGTAAAATGGAATATGGGCCACTGTATTTTCATTGTAATACCACCACTTTCTTATGACAGATGTCACCACACTGTGACATTGTTCATGATTTTCAAGTTGTTCTTCTAGTAGGTGAACAAATACTCAGTCTTGAGATGTTTCAAGGTTTCTTGTGATGGGAGTAATTAAAGCTGATGAAAGTTTGCTCTCAGTGAGCTGTTGAACATCAGTTCTTAAAACTGAGTTGCCCCTTGAGAGCCCAACATTTGTGGGACTTGCCTCCATGCTACTTAACACTTCACAGAGGCAAATACGTAGTTAAAGCAAATTGCACTTAATATATTCTGACTGTATACCGAGAATTTTTCTTTCATTGGAAAGCTTACCTGCCACATCTGCTTCTACTTGGCAGAGTTGTAACAGCTTGTCAGTTGTAACAGCATGCTATTTTTCACAGTACAAAAAATCATTATGATAATAAAGGGCTTGCTGATGTTTTAGAGCCTTTGGAATTTGTGACATTATTGTCTTACAGACTACTTAGCTAGATGGTAAGATGGTTTTTGCTTTCCTGAGGCTATTTGTTGACAGAAAATGAGTCGTGTTGCATTTTGGAGTATTTCTGATTTTCTGTTTGACTAAAGATGATAAAGATGCATTTAAAATATATGAAGTTGTGATCAAAACATTAGTAATTGTCTGTCTGAAATACCTCAGATTTATTAGCAGTGTCTTTAGAATCTGTAATGGGTGAAAAATCCAGCAATTCAATCTAGCTCTATTTCCACCCTCCTCAGAAAGACTTCAAAGCCAGTGTTTTGCAACTCAGATATATTTTGGCAGACTTTCAGTGTACCAAGACTATTGTTTAGGGTTTTTTTGATATTAAGCCAGATCACACTAAGAGACTTCACACAAGAGCTGAGTGAAAGATGCAGCACAGGTGATCAACATCCACTATAGAAAGGTACGCTTCAGTCTTCCACCTTCTGTATCAGGATTTTTGCAGTAGTAACAGGTTTGTGCTACCATACAGTGCCTAATGCTATAAATTAATAAGTGGGACTTCACTTAAGCTAACTTGTGTGATAGTCCATAAGTGATCCAGATCAAATCAAGAGGCATTTCAAAACATGATTCAGTGAATGAATATAATTCAGCTGATGCTATTTCAAATAATTAAAAAACCCTAAAATAAGTCACATCTTGCAACCCATGTATTTTATAACTTCCAGTGCTTTCATGCCTCAGCAAGGGGAACATACAATAGCAGTTCGTGCTCTCTTCACATGACATGAATTGAAAAGTTGGTTTTGCCCCATACCTGTAGTGTTGCCTGTAAAATACTTTTCTGTGTGTCTTGTAATATTTGTTCATGGTCTGTGAACTGCAAATGGGAGAAGAGCAGACCTCTAGGTCTGTCTTCTGGTGGTTAATCTGCCCTACTCATTATACCATGACTTATGAGAACAAATGCAGAAGGTCTTTTATTGGCCTCTTAAATGATGATGGTCTGACTGGGGCCTAGGGCTGTTATTTTGTGCAATTTGCTGGAGACTGAGTACGAGAAGTCATCAAACTGCTCTGGTGCGAACTTTGTCGTGGATCTGGAATTTCGTTTATCTTCTTATATATGGTAGTGTTTATGGTAAGCAAGTTAGGGCAACAGCAGACTAGGTGGGTAAGTGAGGGGAAAAGAGCCAAGTCAGCTCTTGGCCCCTTGCCTGCTCCGTTTCTTGCAGTGGGAGTGGGGTGAGTGCCATGCTGCATACCAAAGCATGACCTGGGATCTGAAAGCGTGAAATATGGTACTGGAACATGGTTGTTTGCTTAGTGGCCAGGGGAGGAAGCTGGAGTACAGGCAAATGAAGAGTAGCTTGGGGATTATGGCTATCTCATAATAAACTTTGTGCTTATAACTACAGAGAACAGAAATAGGCTCAATATGAAGAGAAAGGAAGGCCATTTAAAAGGAAAGAAAGCCCTTAGGACTGTAATTAACAAGTGAGAGCATAGGCCTGCTGTATTCAAACCTAAATTAGAGGTTTCACCAGAAAGAACTGTTTGAGGTCTAGAGCTCTGAAAGAGTCTTATTGTCAGCATCAATTACCTGCAAATGTATGGCTGTAGAGATTTTCTGGCTTTAAAACAGCATTTTTAATAAGAGTAATTAAAAAGTAAAATAAATTTAATACAATTCACTAATTTATCAGCACTAATGTTTTTTAAAGGTAGAAATATTCTTCGTGTATAGGCATTTAGCCTCAAGATGATCTGCTATAAAGTGGGTGAGCCCATGCGTTTCTGTTGTACTTAGAATCAGAAGACCATGTAATATATCAGATGCTGCTGAGTTAGCTGTGTGACATTTTGAAAGAAAGTACTGTAGTTCAGATTAAGAATTTACTTTCTGTTTTGTTTTGAATTCTGATCTTGAAATAATTGTGGAGATCTGTTGATACTGAACAAGTGTTATGAGTCCATTTTTGCAAAACCTTGAAGAAAGTGTGGAATTTTCTTTTTCACAAAGGTTGCAAAATAGTCTCAGTTGAATCACATTCCTCAAGAGTGGCCTCTACATTCCATTTAGAGGGTGGAGAAAAAACTCTTCTTAGCAAGTGCAAGCATGTGACAGTGGTGAATCCTGATGTTTACATTATTAAATTCTTAATTCAATGATTAATAAAGGAATGAATGCTACCAGAAGGCAGAGAAAGCAGGATTTTTTTTTCACATGGGGAGGTAAAATGCAAATCTAGACTGATAGTTGAACTCCTGGTTGTATTTCTGGTATGTAATTTTGCACACTATTGAAAAAAAAAAGGATCCAGTTGAAAAAGCTTGAGGCCTTTAGTTAGAGAAAAAAAAAACTCATAGAGTAACTTATATCTGGTAATTTTAATGAGAAGCTGCAGTTTCTGCAGCAAGTTCGTATTACTGGAAGCTCGAGAAAATTGGGTATGTATGGCACCGCATAAAGTTGGTGCTTCAGCTGTGCAAAATGGCTCTAATCTGTATGGAATGAAAGTTGACACAGAAATTAGCTCCAGTGTGTTGAGCTCTTGTGCCTGTTTCAGAAAACTGAAACATCCCTTATGAGTTGTCTGAGGCATTTTTACTCCTTACATGAACTGTGCACTGAAAATGCAGTTAAAACCGAAGTCTGTTATTTACCTTCTCTTTATTCTCTCCTTTTCTGAGATTCTTTAATGTCACTGCAGTAAGTTATAATAACTAAATAAGAATATGGATGTAATGCCCACCTATCCATTCTGTAGAAGATATTTTCTCATGAAATGTGCTGTTTCAAATAGTCTGAAACTGGTCTAACTGGTTTAAGGCAAATTTTTCACCAGATTCTACTGATTGTGTAGAGTAAAGCAAACATACCCCAAAGCTGGCACTAAACTCCAACCCCAGCACAAACTCCATGCCTCCAGAGGCAGTATCAAGGTGAAATACATCCCCTTGCCCAGCAATAGGTGTCGTGTCTGGGGTAGCAGCACTACTGCAGCAGTGTTTGGAATGCCAGTTAGAGAGCAGAGCTTCTCAGCAAGGGACTATTGTGTTCTTTTTTGATTCATGTAAAAAAAATTCTTTAATCTGTTTAGGTTTTGTAGATAACTCAGAAATGTTCAAGATCAGGTCATGTAAAGTCAGTGAAGGAATGTTCATCTCTTTTAAATAGTGGTCTGCTCCCAAATATTTTTAAAAGAAGACCTTGTTCTTGGCCTGCTTGTTACTTGACTAGTGCTCTCATCACAGTAGTTTGCCTTGTTTGTTCTCCCTTCTCCTCTGTCTGTCTTCTGAAGCTAGGGAAACTGTCAACCAGGATTGCAGCACCCATGGAAGAAATTGCATGTAGTAGTATTTTTTGTCGTAAGCCTTGATATTTTTTTGTTGTAAGAGGCTATTGCCACACTAATAATATTTTGCATTGCAGTTAGTTGCATTACATTTTCCTGTTTTGAGTAAAAAAATGAGACGACCCTGATGTGGGCCTTTTGGGTCTGGAGCATCCTGAAAAAAAAACCCAAGATCATGCAAGGGGAAAACCCATTTCCTGTTGGGCTTTAATTTGAACATAACCTGCCCCTCCCTTACCTAACTTCTTTCCCTGCTCAGTCCTTAAGTGGAGTTGTCCAAACTGCTTCTTTAGGACTGTTGTGATATCTTGCAACACCGTGCCTCAAGGGTAGAATGGTTTCAAAGGCAAAGTAATGACAGATTCTCCTAGCTGTTTTAGGAATGTGAGGATCACTAGGGAAACAAGAATTGTTTTATTTCAGGCTCTTTGGGCGGCTTTTCTGACTTAAAGCCAAAGCATCGCACAGCCAAGGCTGACTAAAACTGGTGATTTACATCATTAGCTAAATCTTACTTAAACTTTTCATTACAGATCCCTAAATGCCTTAACACAGCTCTGCATTTTGCTGTACTAACGTTTGGTTAAATCCCTAATGAAGCAAAAATCTTTCAAAAACAATTCCCTGAAGTTAGCCTTTAAACCTAATTTGTGAGAGAACTTCATAGACATTTCTCAAATATGTTTAGGCAAGAAATTCTGGTAATGAATCGCTGTTCCACTGCCTGGAGAAAACTCTGCATTAAATTTGTGAAATACAATTATTTCATCTGTCATCCTTCATTTTGCTAAACAAAAAACTTTTTTTTTTTTAGGAATTTCACCATTCTGGTATGCTTTATTAATTTTGAGAGAATTATATTATACCCTTGACTTTAATTATTAAACTAAGACAGTTGTCAGTGCTGCTTTTCAAAGCCAAAACACTGATGTGTTTTCCTGGGTAAGCTATAATAATAATGTCGTGTCAGACATCTTGGACTGAATATCTGATAGTTCTTAAAGTAGCAAACTGTCAAAATATGATTGGGAATTATTTGCAGCATCCTTGCTTGACCTCACTTACGGCATTTGGGCACACCAGTCTTGGCAAGACACATCAACTGCATTTATCTTTGGCTTAAAAATGAGGGCATCACATGTTGGCTGTACGTTTGCCATCATTTGCCAAGTACCGTATTGGATTCTGGTCCCTTGCCAGGCTCGTTGCTGCTGTATTAATGTACTCTAGGATGGTGCCCAAACAATTTTCCACATGTCACACTTCTTACTGTAAGTATTACCAGGGGATTTAAATAGTTAGTTTGACACTACAGTTTATTTAAAAAAAAAAAAAAAAATCAAAGAGGACCTGACTGTAAATAAAAAAATTTGTTCATGGGGACATTGTTGTGAATGTGGCTGCAAGAATGCAGCAAAGTTAGTATCTGTGAAAGAAAACGGGAGTAAGAGGTGCTCATATGGAGTGTATAGAAGTACAAGCCTTACTAATCTCAGTGGAAATATTTTCATTGTCTTCTGTACTAGTTATTATATTGGCCTCTTTGTCCTGACATTTTAGACTGAATCATGGAAATTATTGAATTTCCCATTTCTAACTTGACTATCACCTTATCCTCCAAATACATACGTAGAAAAGGTCTGCTTTATCTAGTTGAAACAAGATGTTTTCTTGAGAGGAATAAAGGTAGCTGTGTGATTTGGCAAGAGAATTTTTGTTTGGTTTTAATTATTTGAGTTCAAATGGTGATTTTATCCAAAAACAAAGCTTCCCCTCTGCTCCCCATCCTGGATTTTTGATCATTTTTTAAAAAAAGCAAAGCAGTGTAATTGAAGGGGTGGGTTTAGATACTGGCTTGGATTAGAAAAGGAAAGTCAATTGTGGTTTTAGTTGCTTTTTATACAGAATTTAGAGCACTTTGTCCAAACGTGTAAGTCTCAGATGCAATTCCTTACTTCATTTGAGAGGCTTTTAAACCCATATGCCCACTAATGTGCTTTCACTTACATTCTGGCCTGTTTTGTATTAATTTTCTGTTTGCTGCCCAAGTATATGAATTCTTAATTACTCTTTGGAACATTGCCTGGACTTGGATGTTCCACTTTCAACTAAGTATTGTTACTATGGGGCCAACAACTTCTGTCTCATTTTTTTGTGTTTGTTCCTCTTCTCTTTTCCCCCTGTATTTCTCCTTTGCTGCTAATACTTGCTGTGTTCCACAGAATAAAATGGCTTAAACAGGCCAATAAGGAGCAGTGCCTTCCAGAGAAACCCTTAGGCTGGTGGTTTAGATCAGGGTTTAGAGCAGGCAGATATTGATGCCATTCCTGTTCTCCTTGAGTCAGGGCCAATAGTCTTGTCTTCCATATAGAATGAGCACCTTGACTGGTTGAATAGAAGGGAAATGTCTCAAACACCATCACCTGTTGATAGATATTTTTCTAGTTTCCAACTGAGATCGCTTGCTGAGTAATCACACTTTTAAAGAACAATATAGTTGCAACAAAATTTACCAGTTTAGCACTTGGAGCTTGATCACGCTTGTTTTCCTGAGCTGAATAGTGCCGTTGATTTCATTTGACCTGGTCAGAGGAGAGACAAGTAAGATACAAGGTAGGCCTATAAGTACTTAAAATGCTTTTTACTTAAAAATAATCCACAATTTAGCTTTTATATTCTTATGATACAGAATAAGGCCCAGATAGCGGCAAAAGAAGCATGACAATGAGCAGTAAAATTAGGTCAAAATGCAAGAATTAAGGGGATTAAGGAGACACACTAGGCTTAAGTAGAAGAATTGAGAACTCTCAGCAGTAACACTGATTGCCAGTGACATGAGAACCTGCAGAAAGACGCTAATGCCTAAAGTGAACTATAATAAGCTTGTGAAATTATCTTGGTAGTCAGTTGCAAATATTTTTGATTTGGCTATTCTGAAGAGCTCTAGAGAAGGGACACTGGCTGCTGTCAAGAAACCCTGCTCACGGTGGCACAGCTTGATTAATTTCACAACGTGTTTTAATCAAGGGATTCTAAATAGCCCTCAGGATAAGTTTAGCTTTTATCACTTCACTGGCCAGTTAACTGTGTGGAGTCCCTTAGAGTTCCCGCAAAGGTTCATTTGAGCCATAAAAAAATGTATGCAGGAAGTCTCTGAATTTCTTTAAAAAATATGTTGATATTTGTACAAAATGGGATAAATATCTCTGAAACAAACAACAGATAACTGAAAAACAGTATTCCAACAAGAAAAGTTAGTTAGTCTAAATCTATGGAACTATGCTAAGAATCAAGTTAAATTAAAAATGGAGAAAATATAATGATGGCATACATTGTCATCAAAGTTTTGCAATTTACGCATCTTAATTTACAACATTCTCACTGGTGTGAGTTTCCATTTGCCTTGCTAGATGTTATGATATAAGGACGATTCTTGCCTCATCAACTTCTGTGGTTTTTTCTAGAAAAATGAAGGCATTATTTTTGTTTCATAGGCCCAAATTTTGCTTGGCTATTGTTCAGATTTTCCATGAAATTATATTACCTGTTCTTTATAATTGGCATTGAAGTATGTTAGGGAATGTTTTGGTTGACTAGAGCTTAACAATGGTGACAGTAAGGTAGAGTCTTTATGGGTAGGAATCAAGGAAAGGCCAGCAAGGTAGATATCCTGGTAAGACTCTGTTATAGAGCACCCAACCAGGAGGAAAAGGCAGATGAAATATTCTATAAGCAGCTGGAAGAAGTCTCACATTCACTAGCCTTTGTTCTCCTGGGGGACTTAAGCTTGCAGCATGTCTGCTGTAGATCCAGTACAGCAGAGAGGAGGCAGTCTAGGAAGTTCCTGGAGTGTATGGAAGACAACTTCCTGACATAGCTGGTCAGTGAGTCAACCAGGGGAGGTGCCCAGCTGGACCTGCTGTTTGTGAACAGGGAAGTACTAGTGGGAGATGTGGTGGTTGGAGGCTGTTTTGGGCACAGCAATCACAAAATGAATGAGTTTTAGGTTCTCTGAGAGATAAGGAACAGGATCAGCAGAACTGCCACCTTGGACTTCTGAAGGGCAGACCTTGGCCTATTTAGGAGCCTGGTTGACAGAATCTCTTGGGAGGGAGTCCAGAAGGGCAGAGGGGTCCAGGAAAGCCAGACATTCTTCAAGAAGGAAATCTTAAAGGTGCAGGAGCAAGCTGTCCCCGTGTGCTGAGAGATGAGTCAGTGGGAAAGAAGAGCGGCCTGGCCAGAGAGCTTTGGCTGGAACTTAGGGAACAAAAAGTTTATCAGCTTTGGAAGACAGGGCAGGCAACTCAGGAAGACTACAAGGATGACATGAAGTTATGCAGGGAGAAAATCAGAAGGGCCAAATCCCAACTAGAACTTAATCTAGCTACTGCCGTGGAAGACAATAAGAAAAGTTTCCGTAAATACATTAGCGAGTAAAAAAGGACCAGGGAGAATCTCTATCCTGTATTGAATGTGGGGAGAAATATAGTGACAAAAGATGAGGGATCAAGTTTACCCTCATTAAGTTTGCTGGTGACACCAAGTTGGATGGGAGTATTGATCTTGAGGGCAGGAAGACTCTGCAGAGGGATGTGGACAGGCTGGATCAATGGGCCAAGGTCAGTTGGAAGAGGTTCAACATGGCAAAGTGCTCACTCCTGCACTTGGGTCACAACCACCCCATGCAGCGCTACAGGCTGGGGGAAAAGCGGAGGAAGTACCTGGGGGTGCTGGTCGATAGCAGCTGGATGTGGTCCAGTGTGTGCCCAGGTGGCCAAGAAGGCCAATGGCATCCTGGCCCGTATCAGCAACAGTGTGACCAGCAGGACCAGGGCAGTGATTGTCCCCCTGTGCTCGTTACTGGTGAGGCCACACCTCAAGTCCTGTGTTCAGTTTTGGGTCCCTCACTACAAGAAGGACATTGAGGTGCTGGGGTGTGTAAGGAGAAGGGCAATGGGGTTGGTGAAGGGTGTGGAGCACAAGTCCTATGAGGAGCCCCTGAGAGAGTTGGAGTTTTTTACCCTGGTGAAAAGGAGGCTCAGGGGAGACCTCACTGCTTGCTACAACTGCCTGAAAGAAGGCTGTAATGAGGTGGGGGTCAGCCTCTTCTCCCGGGTGACAAATGACAGGACAAGGGGAAATGGCTTCAAGTTGCACTAGGGAAGGTTTAGATTGGATATTAGAAAAAATTTCTTCATGGAAAATCTCATCAGGCAGTGGAACAGGCTGCCTAGGAAAGAATCCCCATCCCTGGAGGTATTTAAAAGACGTGGATGTCTTGATTTAGTGGTGGACTTGGCAGTGCTGGGTTAGTGGTTGGACTCAATGATCTTAAAGGTCTTTTCGAACCTAAATGATTATATGATTCTATGAAATTAAGAGCCAGGAATGATACAAGCAGAGTGAAAATCCTGTTAGAGTAAATTAATTAACTTGACTTGTGTTGATTATTGTTTGGGTTTGGTCTAGATCAGAATATCTTAGATAGGTATAGTGTGGCCTGTTTTCTCAAGGGTTTCCTTCAGTGAATCTTTCTTTTACAGATTTAACTAATTATTTTTTTGTTTTATTACTAGAAAGGATTTAATTTAGCAGTAGGCCCTTAGGAAGCTCTGTGAAAAGACAAAAAAAAAGTTTCCACTTCCTGAAGAAGGATTTTAGCTTGTTTAAGTTCAAGTCGTTAGTAAAACATTAATTCACCAGGGCTTGATACACCATTGCCCTGAATATTTGCCAGGATTCCAATCTCAGTAACTCTTAACTGAAGTACCAGCGTAGCACTTCTGTCACTCCGCTGTATAATGTGCATTTTCTTCAAGACTGTAGGAATGCTGTTACCACACACTTTGCTGCCTCTCTAAAGCTTTGTAGTTAGGGAGTAATATAATAATTAGAGAAGGAATTGTAAGGAGACCTTTAAAGAAACATTTGAAGCCTAATTCAAAGACCAGTGCCTCCAATGAGGCTCTTTGAGCCTCCAGGTTTGTGGTTTGATCCTCCATTACTGAAATCTGGCAGAATATTTTTTTCACTCACTACTGTGGTGTGTTCAAGAGCAGGTTGTGCAAGATAAGATTCTCATAACTAATAGCATGCTGTTATTCACTGTCCCTAAAACTATTTTGACCTAGAATTTTCTATGTTAGGCCTTCGAAGTATTTGATTTCTTATTCTGTTGTCTGCTTTTTAGGCAGAACTTGTGAGCTCAAGAGCCTAAGACACTGTAGCCAGTTAAAAAAAACCCACTGAAGTACTCTGTATGTTATTTCAAGACTTTCATGGGCTTTGTGCTGAATTCATTCAATATCTACACTGTTTAATCTCAGTAATGCCCTTCAAACTGGCTCATCATTACTGTAGAGGATTTGTAGTGCTGTGTGCTCAAATACATCCCTCTTGAGAGCACTGCACTGAGAGTGCTTTGGATAGAGATATAAGATCCTAGTGAAAAGGAAACTAGTCAATACCGGTTTTTTTTCCTGACCAATGCACAAGTGCATCACACTCAGCTTCTTCTTTAGGGATAGATGATGCAGTATTGTACATTTAAGATCCAGATGACAGAACTTCTCTAGTGCATATTTTGGGTGGAATTTTGTCCTGGATTCATTCTAATCAAGTGGAGGTCCTTAAAGTACTGTATTAATAGCCATAATAAATTTAGGTTCCTTTCATAACCTTGAGGATGAGTAGATTTAGATGTGGCATAGTAGCAATTGCTCTGAATTCTAATCCAATTTTGCCCATAGTTTCCTTTTCATGTGTACTTAGAATTGCATAAATCATGTAGGTATTAAACAGAGAAGTCAGTGTTCCACACTGTCAAGGTTTGCAGGCTGGTTGGTGAAGTGGACATTTTCAGACTTGTTGGTTGACTTAGGCATTACACTACACATAGGAAAGGAGATGAGATTGCCAGTGTCTCACTTTTACTTAATAAGTCATTGCATCTTGTATTTGTTGCAGATATTTGAGACCCGTGCTCAATTTTCTCTGCTGTCTGAGGAAACTTAAATAGATATTTCCCACAAAACTGCTGTTACCTTTAGGCTGTAGGAAATGTGAGTTAGCTTGTGCTCCTGCAAAATCCTGTTGTTTGTACACCAGTGGCAAGTTGGAATGAGACAAAGCAGAGAATTGCTTTTGCAACTGTTTTGCCACCAATGGAAAAACACAGGCAAAAAGAGGCAAGAGTAGCTGGAATAGACAGACTTTATGTATTAAATTGAAGTTTTATGACTGCAATGATTGAAGGGGCCTAAAAATGAGGGATTGTAATCTTGGCATTGACATCTATCAGCCAGTCCATGAGCTTAAATATTTTCATACAGCTCTCATTTTTCCCTCCACTTGAGGGGTCACTTGAAAGAAGCCTCAACAGAATCTAGAGTTGAGAAATACAAATGCGTTGATTGAAATGTTAAAGTTGTAATAACTTCAACATATTGAGTAATAAGCAAATTTAGTTTTAGACTATTAGTCTCTATGTAGTTACTGCTATTATTTATGATAGTTTGATAATCATCAGTTGTAGGAACTCTGCTTGAAATTGTATGATAAAATTATTTCCTTCTCTTGATTGCTACTGTTACCACCTATTAAAGCAAACAACTCTAAATGTGCAATTCCTGATTTTTAATGGTTCTTTACACTTCCCTTAATTATACATGTAAACGAGGCCTTATTCATTGTTTTGAGGTCCCAGATTCATCTAAACCTCTGAGGGGTGTAACTTACTAGCACAGCCAGCCCTGGATCAATATCTGGTTACTGAGTTATTGAAATATCGAGTGACTGCCTTACCTTCTGAAGCTGTCTGCTTATAGTGAAACTTCACTCAGCTGGGTACCTCAGAGACTGCTCTTATGTGTGATGAATCTGTTCGTTGTTGAACAGCCTTCCCTAGGTTTCCACAGCTGAAAGAGAATAAATCTAGATCTTCTGTGGACTTGGCTTACATTTTTAGTAAGACTGTGTACAATATCTTTGGGACGGAGCTGTGTTTCCTAGCTGGGACATACCTTTGCAAATGCGGATGTACCTTGATTTGACCATGCACGGCTTTAGTTGATTAGCCTCTCATCAATGGACAGTGTATTATTTAGGTAAATAAATAGCTTCTGTACTGTTTTTTCCTGCAGTTCTTTAATTTTTTTCTTTGCATGGAGTATATGCACATTGGTGCAAAAATATGTTGTAAAACATCTATACATTCTTTGTTTAAATCTCATGTTTTCATACCTTTTGGGTACTTTTGAAACAAAACAGTTTTAGTGTAGTTTTTTCTTCTATGACTTGTGGGTTTTCTACATGATGCTGTCCATGTAGCTTAGTTCTTCAGACTCATTCAGTGAGCTAAGTTGCAAATACTTCCAGTTTAATTCCACCTCTGCTTTTTTTTTTTGTACTTTTAGTGACTCCAGAAAGAGTATAGATGTGGTAGGACTGAGTATTAGGTATCAAGATAACCACAAAGAGTTAATACAGGCTTGTTTTTCCACAACATTTGACACAGCAATGCATTACAAAATGATCTTAAACGTTTGGCAAATACTGAGTTTCATGAAATTGACAGTTTGGACAGTTTATAATGCTTTTTTTTGAAGGAGCATGGAACTTGTCGAGTTTCATAGAAGATGGGAAGTGTAATTTCCTGAGAGGCCTTGTTTCATGATATTTAATAGTAATGGTGATTTTGCTGCAACAGTAATGTGATTAAACAAAGAGTCTAAGCTGCTTCTGGTCTGCTGGCAATTTTTGAATGCTTGATTTCTATGTTTCACCTATGTTAGGAAGTGGCATCACAAGTATCAATGGTTGGAATTTGAATGCAGAACAATTCACCTTAGAGATGGGAATGTAGTTTTTAAGAGCAAATGGTCTTAACTGGTAACAGATTTTCAAGGCCAGTGGTGAATTCTGATGTTTCAAGGACAGATATCTTATTGAAAAAAAAACCCCACCTGTAAAACTACATCCAACACAAAGTTACTGAATGGAATCTTATGTTCTCTTAATACAGAAGATCAAGCTAAATCATTACAAGTGCCTCTCTTGGCCTTGAGATCTATGGAGCAGGAATGTGTAGAAACTCTCAACTATTACTGATTTTGCATGCGACTAGAGTCAGCTGCAAAGCTCTCCTGGAGCCTTAGTGAGAAAAAACTGAAAAGAAAATATATAATTTGCAGAAAATTCTTATCAGTGCTATTCTTCCAAATTATATATTTAAGAAACAATCCTTACTCCTCCCTGACCCCCCTCTGAGATCCTTAAGGAAATTAAGAAGTTCTGTTGTGAAAGTCGCAGAAGGACCTTTAAATCACATAGCTGAGAAGCCAAGAATTCAAAGAAGATAAAATGAAAGCTGAATGGTACAGACCTCAAAAGCTGTGGATTGTTATGACTTTTCATATAGTCACTAGTTATTATTTGTTTAGTATTTCAACATACAATCTTATCCCTCACCCACCTACACACATTCTTGTAAAATATATCTTTCTAATCTTAATGTTATCTTAACATTTTTCACCTCAGGGAAGTTTTTACAAAGAATCCTATAAGTAAGCAGCACTTAAGAAAAAAACAGCCAAAAAGACCACTGAAACCGAACAATTTTGACCAAATTGAATTTTAAAACCTTTTGCATTTATCAATTAAAAAACCTTAAATTTGCCAAATGTTATTTTTTACATTCAAACCCTCATAGAGGGCCAGATACTCTTAAAATAATATTTTATATAAATGTAGGTGACAATATTTTTATAGAGTTCCATTGTTTATTGTGTTCTTCTTAGCTAGATCAGGGTTATTCTGACATAATCAAGTGAAATAATCCATCCTTATGTAAATGAAAGTAAAACCAGAGTAGCCAGATTTCTACCCCCTTCTCAGCACAATTATTCCCACAGAGGTTATGTGTCCTGCCTGATTAGTGTGTTGCTTGAAGAGTTCAGCAGATCGGAGAGAGATGTCATGTTCATCACACTGCTGGCTTCTCTGTGGCTGTGCTGTCACATGATGCCAAATGTGGGGATATGGGTGACTTTCTGCTATGATTTTGGGATGTCTTTCTTTCCTGCTTCGCTCCTATTTTTTTCCCATGTAATGCTGAGGTTGCTTTGGTAAGTAGCATGGCTCACAGTTAAATCTTGACTTTGGATTCTTGACATGCCTGAACTGGCTTTCCACCTGAAGAAAAGCAGGTATTCCTCCTTCAGTGCTTAGCTTTGCATAAACAGTTCTTTACTCTGACCATTGTTTATAGACAGTGTTACCAAGTCAGCTACACTGAGAGGAGGCAGAGCATACTGTTTCAAGCAGCAGTCATTTTTAAAATATATAAAACCCCCACATTTCTTCTGCGTCAGAAAGACTCAAATTTTTGATGCAAAATAATTATTTGTAGGGGAAATATGGTCAAGAGATATTTTCACACTTCTGCGGAATACTTTTTAGGTCAACTTTTAGTTCTCACTGATCACAGTATCTGAAACTACAGCTCTCAGGCCCAACCCACCCTTCCAGTGTAGAACTGATAAGAAATTGTCAAGAAGCTGATAAACACAAGTTTAAGAATTAAGAATAAAATGAAGTATATGGGATGGGCTCTCAGTGCAAAGTGGTGTCCATGAGTAAATGCAGGTCTTTTCCTTTTTTTTTGTTAAAGTATCTCTTTCTCTGGGCTTCTTTTAAAATCCTTCACTTGCTTTTGCAGTTTAGTGGTCCTTGCCTTATTTCTTGCTAAGATAAAAAAAAAATAATTTCTTTTCCTCTCCATAAATACATTACCTCTGAGAATTCCCCTTTGGGCAGTTTTGTTCAGCTTCATTGCAAAATACAAGGCCGTGTGCTAAATGGCATAGAATAGGATACACAGAAGGAACAAAGGCATGATTAATTGCATGTGCTAGCATATTTGTTTTACTTCCAGCTAGCTGCATATCTTAGAGTAGCAGAAGCTGTGGCATGAATTCTAACATAGGTTAATTCAGGCACAAACTTTCTGTGCATTCTGGTTATACCTGCTAAATAAATAACAAGCATTGCTAAAACCCACACTATGGTCCCTTAATTGATAATGTTTGGGTGCTACCTAGATCAAGCTAGCACAGGTACACTGTCCTGTACTCTTACTAGTTCCTTAATTTTTCTTAAGATTTAACTAAGTTTGGAGGAGGCTTGTGGCATACTTCCCTGGGCTGTTTTAGTTTTTGGGGTTTTAAATGCAAGGTCTAAAGAAGCAGTATGTTTTTGTAGTCTGCTCTTTTATTCCATTTTAATAAAAAAAATATTCTCAATGTACAGACAAATTTTGCTCTTTCAAATTCAGAAGGAAAATAAAAAGTATGGGAACTAGAAAAAGGAAAATAAAAAGTATGGGAACTAGAAAAACTTTAGTCATCTACATATGGAAAAGATGAATCCTGCTCCCCATCAGTTTTATATGTGGATGAAGGTTGTAAAAAATAACATTTCAAAACAGGTTGTAAAATATCAGCTGGATTTGGATAAAAAGCTGCCTCTTATCCTGTTGCTGGACACCACTGAAAAGTTTGTCCCCATCCTTTTTGACACCTGTCCTTAAGATCCAGGCTAAACAGGCCCAACTCCCTCAGCCTTTCCTTTTAACAGAAATGCTCCAATCCCCCAGATTGTCTTCATAGCCCTCTGCTATGAAGTCCCTCTCTCCAGTAGTTCCTTGTCTTTCTTGAACTGGAGAACTCCAAACTGGACACAGCACTCCAGGTGCAGCCTCAGCAGGACAGAGTAGGGGCAGGATCACCTCCCTCATCTTGCTGGCAACACTCTTCCTGTTGTAGCACAGGACACCATTAGCCTTCTTGGCCACAAGGGCACACTTCTGGCTCATGGTTAACAACGAAGTCTACCAGGACTTCCAGTTCCTTCTCCACAAAGCTGCTTTCCAGCAGGTCAGCCCCCAGCCTGTGCTGGTGCATGGGGTTATTCCTTCACTGCAGGACCATGCACTTGTCTCTGTTGAATTTCATTAGGTTCCTCTCTGCCCAACTGTCCAGCTTGTCCAGCCCTCACTGGATGACAGCACAGCCTCTGATGTCTCAGTCACTCCTCCCAGCTTTGTATCATCAGCACACTCCCTGAGGGTACACTGTCCCTTTGAGTCACTGATGAAGAAGTTGAACAAGACTGGATGCAAGTACTGACCCCTTGGGAACACCATTAGCTGCAGGTGTCCAACTAGGCTCTGCACCGTGGATCACAACCCTCTGAGACCTGCCATTCAGCCAGGTCTCAATCCACTCCCTGTCCACTCATCCAACCCACACTTCCTGAGCTTAGCCATGAGTGTGTTATGGGAGACATTGCCGACAGCCTTGCTGAAGTCAAGGTAGTCAATATCTACTGCTCTCCCCTCTATCCAGCCAGTTGTCCCCTTGTAGAAAGCAACCAGATTGATCCATCGTGATTTCTCCTTGGTGAATCCATGTTGACTACTCCTGGTAACCTTTTCCTTCACATGCTTGAAGATGACATCTAGTATGAGTTGTTCCATTGCCTTTCCAGAGATGTAGGTGAGACTGACTGCCCTGTAGTTTTCTGGGTCCTCCTTGCCCTTTTTGAAGACTGGAGTGACATTGTCTTTCCTCCAGTCCTCGGGCACTTCTCCTTTTCTCAAGGACCTTTCAAGGATGATGAAGAGTGGCTTGGCAATAACATCTGCCAGTTTCCTCGGCACTCATGGATGCATCCCATTGGAGCCCATGGATTTGTGGGTGTCAGTTTTGCCCAAATGATCTCTAACCCAGTCTTCCCTGACCAAGGGAAAGTCTCCTTTTTCCAGACTTTGTCTCTTACCTCCAGGGTGCAGGGTTCCTGAAGGCTGGCCATCATGGTAGAAACTGAAGTAAAGAATGCATTCAGTAATTCTGCCTTCTCTGTATCCTTTGTCACCACAGCATCCATCTCATCAAGTGATGAGCTCACCCTTTTCATAGGCTTGCTTTTGCTACTGATGTACTTGAAGAAGCCCTTCTTCTTTTTCTTGACATCCCTTGACAGCTTTAACTCCAAATGGACCTTAGTCTTCCTCATAACATCTCTTCATACTCTGACAATGTTACTATATTCCTCCCAAGTGGCCTGTCCCTTTTTCCACATACTGTAAAATTCTTTATTCTATCTTCATATACCATTTTTATTTATGCAAGGGGAAATGAATGAGTAAATAGATGAACAGATTAGAAAAACACTGTTTTGCACATATTACAATGAAATCATTATATGTTTTTTAAAATCTTGAATTTATAAGGAAGTTAATCTAAAACTAATGAACCAGGATTTTGTTATTGTTGTTGTTAATAAAAAAGTTGTAAACTGAGAAACTCTCCATGATGTCATGGTACATCTTGACTATTAGTGGAAATTAGAAAAAAATGTTGCATCTATGCACATAGTTCTGTCACTCCCATATATAGCTTTATTCACTGAAATTAATGTTGTGGGAAAATGTAGTTGTGCATCATATTAAAAAAAATGTTTATGCAGTAATTTCGGTGCATTTGTTTTAATGTTTACCTATGTATTACTCAAAAAATTCAGGTTCTGTATTTTACCTTTCCTGGAGCTTGGAGATTGTTCATGGTTTCACTTTATTTCTTTATAAACTTAATTGCTGCAACATATGCAGTAGATACTGAGAACAGTTTTTAATGAGTTGAGGAAATTAATAAAAGTAAGATTGGATTATCTTTTTCTTCACTGTAAATTTGGCAAACCCCTTTCATTTGCAGTGGCCATTCCTTTTATCTAAATAGTTGGAAAAGAATACAGAGATAATTTTTGATGAAATGGAATACCAAGAAGTTATGATTCAGATAAAAAAAGTGCTTAGAAGTGCAAGGAAAATTTTTATCTAATATATATAATCCTTTAATACACCAACTGATTAGAGAAAATAGGGAGTTGAGCACTGGCCTTCAAAATTGAAAGCAAAATACTGCAAACACTTCTTTATAAGTGTTTATCTACATTTTTCTAAATACTTCTGTGACTATAGAGTGTTCTGATCATGTATGTTTATATGCATGTGTGTACAAAAAATGCAATGAAAATATTAGCTGTGAAGTTAAAGATAGACATATTGAATATTCTGAATATTCTCAGCTTTTAGGAGCAAAATAAATAATATGAATAGAAAAGAATCTGGTACTTTCCAATTCTGTTTGTGTCTCTAAGTGGAGAAAGGGTGGCTTTGATATGAAGTTATTAAAACAGATTTTATTCCTAATTTTTCACACTTGGTATGTGACTTCATGCAAGCCATAGAATCATGGAAAAACAATGGTTTGGACCCATCTCTGGAGATCGTATAGTCCAATACAGACTACGGCTGCTCCTGTGCAGAGCAGCATCAACTAGAGCAGATTGTTCGGGAATGAGCCCAGTCAGGCTGTAAATATCTCCAGAGCTGCAGAATTCCACAACCTCTGGGCAATCTGATCCAAGGCTTAAACACCCTTACGATAAAGAAGTGCTATTATCATGTTTGAATGCATCTTGTAATTCAATTTGTCCCCACTGTCTCTTGTCCTGTCACTGGGCACCTCTGAGAGGAGCCTGACTCCCTCTCATTACACTCTCCCATCAGGTACTTATATGCATTGTTAAATTTGCCACCTGAGCCTTCTCTTCCCAGGCTGAACAATGCCAACTCTCTCAATCTCTCCTTGAAGGTTAGGAACTCCAATTCCTTAATCCCCTTTGTGGCATTTTGCTGGACTTGCTCCAGTATGTCCATGTCTCTCATGTGTTGGGGCACTCAGTACGGGGCCCAACACTCCACGTGTGTCTCTTCAGTGCTGAGTAGAAAGAAAGGATCACACACTTCAGCCTGCTGGCAGGTCACCCTAATGCAGCCCAGAATGTTGTTTGTGTTCATACTATCATGTATCAATCTAGATAAACCCAGGGCTCCTATTGTGGCAGTAAGAAAAAAATCAGTTCCCTGTTACTTCGTTCGTCTCTGGAGAAGTAAAAGTCTAGTATTCAAATGTGAGTGGCTTACAAATTTTATATGCAAGAAGTATTTCCAAATTAGTGTGAATCACTGATAGCTGAGATAGGGCTAGAAGCTATTTTCCATGTTCCATGTGAAAAGGGAGCATGGTTAGAAACCACCAACTGTAGAAAGTAGAAAGTCCATCTCATAGTAGGATTCTGGGGAAATCACATAAAAGGCTGTGTCAGCAGCTCACGAAATTTATTACTATTTAATACTTTGGCTAATGGCAAAACAGCTGCAAGGTATTGTTTTCTCTCTTCCCTCTCTGTATGAGTATTATAAGCTGGAACACAGACATTTGTATCCACAACGGCTGGTAAAATCAGAAGAACCAGAGTTGGGAGGCAAACTTGAAAGTGTTAATTTTTCTTTCAATTTAACTATCTAAAATTGGGGGACATCAAAAAAATCATGTAAGAAAGAGGTATGAAAAATATTCTGAAAGTGTCTGAACTGTGATAAAAGTGTACTGCTTTACAGCTGGAATTAATTCCATCCTAAATTTTTAATTCAGATTAATGAATGAGATGTTGTTTGGGTGAGGGTAGTAGGAGGGGGAGAGGGAATCCCTAATCCGTGCCACCTGGTTCTTAACACTAAATGTGATGCCTCCAGACCTTTATTTAGGAAATGTAGGTACCTCTAAAGAACATTTTAGGTCTTATGCAGGCCAGGTAGCCCTCTGGAGCTACTTAATTCCCTCCATCATTTATTTACAGAGTTTAGTGCAGTTGGGTTCCTCCCTTAAAATGTGGTTCAATGATACAGTCAAATTTGACTTGATGACTTGCTGTTGCCAAGCAGCAAGATCCCCTTCTCCCTTGCTCATCCTTTCCTATCTCATCTTACCCCAGTTTATAGCATGCTTGGTTGATTCAACTAACTGTTCTGGCAGAAAGCCAGTGGGATTTTAGGCTAAGGGAGTGGTAGGGTGCTGAATTGTTTTACCAGGCAGGCAGGGATGAGCAGCAGGGAGACCCAGCTGAGGGCTTGAGCCGTTGCATTGGTTCAGCTCAGTTGTCCAGCCACACTGCTTTCTGGTCAGTTCAGATGAGGCTTCTCAGGCTGCTTGAGGCAACGTGAAAGTGTACTCCCTGCCAAAGGGGAAGTCCCACCTCCTCATTTCATCTGGCTATGCCTGTTCTCTCTGTGCAAGCAGCAGTGGTGTTGCAACCACATGGAAAAGCATGGATTCCCCCTATCTACAGCATCCCATAATTAATCACCCTAAGACTATCTTAGAACCACATTCTTGGGCTCCTCAGGCTAAGCAGATTTAATAGTAAAATGAACAAACAGCTGTCTAGCTACTGTTTTAAAAGTTTTAATACATGTTTTTCCTTCCAGTGGCTTAACAGCAGAGAAAAGACCATTTATAAAAATGAATCCAATGAGTTTGTGGAATGACATTCCAGTGTGACATCTCCACTAGCACTTAGGCAAATTTTTCTTAGAAGTTCGAATATGCCGAAAGAGATTGTATATTTTCTAATAATCATATAAACATTAAAAAGAAGAAAATAATGAATAAAAAAATAAGGTGAAAAATTATATACGTATCTGTGCTCTTTAGGAGAAAAAAAAATTGTAAGTCTATCCATAAGAAAAATATATATGTTAGGTATAGCATTACACACATTATAGAATAGAAAAGGTTTTATGTCTTCTAATTCATAATATTCAATAACTTCTATTAAATGTTTATTATTTAGAAAGTTGCACCAATGTTGGTGATAGACTTAGCTTGGAATTGGGGTAACAAGTGATGAAAACATAGCTTAATTACTCTTGTGGAAGGAACGTTGTGCTGCAAGTTGATTATCAGTAGATCAAAAGTGCATTAAACATCTTAAGTAGATTACACAAAATGGTGGTTTGTGTGTTGTAGGAGACGTGCAGTTAGATTATTGAAATTATGGGTCATGGACCTATATGTATGGAGATTATAACCCTATAAAACTTGTGCAGTAGAAAGATCCAGCTGGCCACATCTTGTGTTCTAGCATAATAAATGGCGTGCTTTATATCAAGTATTTGATTAACAAGTTGAATGTGGCACTCATGCAATGAATACATCATCAAAACAATCTTCTTTTGAGATGGCAAAGCATACAAGACGTGGTGAATCAAGTCATTGGGCAAATGCTTTAGTGTTTCAGAGAATCATAGAATCATCAAGACTTGTAAGATCAAGTCCAGCCATCCACCCAGCAGTACAGTATAACACCTAAACCACTAAACCACATCACCTAGAATTTAGTACAGGCTGATGGAGAACCACAGCATCACAGGATTTTTCACAGGTGGGTTCATTGGTTTTGTTTCTTTTAAAAAAAGAAAACAAACAAGCAAAAAAACCCGACGAAGTGCATCTTCTTAATTTTAAGGGAAAACGTCATGTGATTTCCAGAATTCATACATGTTCTCTATTGCTTTGGAACATTGGGTAAGTAGTTATTGGTAGTGTGCATGTCAAGACAAGGTAATCTCCCACCTCCTGCTGAGTCAGTGGCTTTCTGGTGCTGGAGATGAAGTCAGGAGCTCGTGCTTGCAGACCTATGCCCAGAAAAGGACTTCTTCAAAAATCATCTGAGAGTACTCAGCTTCTGCCTTGAGTTTGCACTGAAGAGGCCTTTCTCTCCTTGCAAGGACTTCAGCGGGGAGTAAGGGAGGCAGGTCCAGACAATAGCCAGAGATATTGCTATAATAAAACAAGAAATTGCAGTGTGTTTGTTCAGACATGCAGTGTCTGTAGAGATGCCAGCTTAGGTGTTTTACTATCCCTTTTGCGTAACAAAGGAAACATTGCCTCCGGAGATTTCTTTCTGAAGATGTCTCAGTTTAGAGACAGTGCATGTGCATGCGTGCCAAATTTCCTTTTTGTGTTTGTGCTTGGTGTGGCATTTTTTTTTTAATCTAGCATAATCTCATACTGTACAGCAAGTCACTCTACTTTATATTTTCATATGCAACCGTGATGGGCAAATTTTCCATATCGTGTAATAAGCTATTTTACAGCTTAATAGAGATTATTTGGTTGAACAGAGTATCTGAAAATATCACATCAGTGTTCCGGTTAACCTGGTTCTTTTCGCATGGAAATAAAATGTAATCTTTTTGTACTTCTAGAAAAGGTGATAGGGTAAGCTGACTTCTAAAACTGTTTTGAATATTCGTGATGATTCTAGTCATCAAAGCACACCAAAATCCTCTATTTTTGATGGATGCTGTGTGTAAATTGCAGCAGGCTAACTCTAAGGCAGAATAATGACTGCAGAGAGGTACTTGAATTGACTTTACCATCTGGACCAGGTGCTAATAATAATGTTTCCACAACAGCTTGGGATTCAGTTTGATCTGCAAAAGCAGCCTGCAGTCCTAGGAGCACAGTTGTTTGTGCTGAGTTCTGCATTGCCGCTGCCATATAAGTTTTTTGACTAACTAATTTAAAGCTAGGTGCCTTCTATCTGTACATGCTGCAGTTACTTATTTGGAGTGCAATGCACAGTGCCAATGTGTGGTACCAAAAATTGGGAACTGTTGATGATTAGAGCTACCCTCACTTTCTCTGTGCTGAGGGTAGGGTACGATGTAGAAACTTTAATTCCTTTGTAGCATGGGAGCGTTCTGCTCCAGTATGCTCACTGGAACATTAGCAAGGCAAAGGAACCTCTGTAAGGGACCTGATCATATCCTCTTTTCTGGTAAAAAAGCTAACGTTTTTGCCTTTAAACAAACCTATCTAAGCTTGCTGACACTACTTGTCATGAGTTTTGTCCCTAAGGTCTTCTTGAAGATAGTGGGAGGATTGCTGTAGTAATGACCACGTTTGAAAAAACAAGTTCTGTCATTTACTAAGAAAACAGGTGTGGTGGTTTAATATGTTACTAAATCCCCTTTTGCCAGAGGTAGCTGCCTTTTTACAGAGTCAGCAGAGTGGCATGCATATGTTAGTAACTCCAGAGTTAGTCCAGCTCTGTAGCAGTGCAATAGTAAGATGCTGAACTATAACTGGGTGGTTTTGGTTGAGGACACACATTCTGCTTCACTAACGCTGCTAGAGGTTTGCCAGTAGTAAAGGAGGGGGTGAACAGCTGTGGAGGGTAATGTCTCAGAGCTGCTATGGCAAAATTTGCCAGGCTTTCCTGTGAGACATGGGCACGAGATAAAAATTCGTATCAGAAAGTACAGTATCATGCAATTGATTTATAGCTTTTATTCACCACTCATTTGAAGTATGTGTTGGTTTGTCTGGCCTGTCCAAGTTAGTAAGAGCTGCCTAGAAACACATCCTGACTGCACACAGATTTAAAACATCACATTGACAGTCTAGTTATCATTGAATCCACTACCCTCTATAATTGTACTGTTTCTGTCTTTTTCATTGCAGTTATGGACATCTGCATGTTGGTACAATACAGGACATGAATAACATGTTATGAAAAGCAATCCTGTCTTTTAATAAGCGTAGACAGAAAAATTCAATTTTTCAATTGGATTTAAAAATATCTGATTTTAGCCATGTGAAATAAGTTCAGGTTCACCTATGAAGGGATTGTTTTCATGTCAACCTTCTTTGGTCTCAGGGTTTGACATACATGCAGTCAAACTTTTGCGCTTGAAAGAAATATTGCTTTGAAGGATAATATCGTGAGCATTACAATGCTAGCAATTCTTTTTATAACAGAAATATTTGTATTACCTGTATCTGTCATATGAAATAAAGGCTATATGAAATTGTATTTATATCTCATATGCTAACATGAACACAATCATGGAATGCTTTGTTGAGAGAGGATTGAAGTTTGGACATAGTGATTGCCAAGTAGAATTGCAAATATGACGGGGGAGTACAATAGGGAGCATAAAATAAGAAAACTGAGAGCCAGTGATTTGTAGAATATGGAAAGATGAGTTGGTGTAGGTGCAACTACATGAGAAAAAGCTTGACTTTCAGATTTGAACAGCTGTAGGGAAAGAACAAAGAGAAGGACATTAACAGAGAAATAAAGAGAGACTGAAAGAAAGTGCTATACACCCAGAAACCACTGAGAAGAAAAATGAGATTTAAATTTGTTACAAAATTAATTTAAATAATAGAAGCAATTTTCCCTTAAGTAATATGAAATTGCAATGCTTTCTGTGGCACTGCAGAAAAAAAGGTAATGATTTATGAAGCCTGCAGTATTCCAGTAATCAAAATGGGATTTCTATGTAATTTTTCTTTTTGTGCTGCCCTTTCTTTGCCAGCTGGAGCTTTAAGTTATACATACACATATCTTTTCCATAACTTACAATGTATGCTAAACTGGGCATTCTCTTTTCTTTAAAAATAGGAGCTTAGTTTGGAATATCGGGAGGAAGTATCACTCTTAACAATTTGGTTACTTTTTATATGTCTTTTGTTTCTCCTTATGTATTTTTATGAGAGACCTATCATCCCAGGCAGAAATGTGTTCTTGGCAGTTTTACTTTAAAAGGAAAAAGGTCTTTCTGTGGAATCTTTGAAGCAGATCTATCTAATGTGTGACTGAGAATATTCTTTGCCTTCCTCTTTCATCATCAGAAATATGCCACACTTTGTAAGACATATTAAAAGACTCTAGAATTTTGTGTGTGTTTAATGTATCATCAAGTCCTTTATTAGATGAAACTAGCGGGTTTTCCATGAAGTTGATTGGAAGATTTACCTGAGTGCAGACTGGCCATTAGAGTTCCCTGAAGGTGTGTTTTTCTGCACTGTGACCTGGGTCCTAGAGTAGATCTTGTATTGCAGGTGATCCCGGTCTGCTTGTGAGTGTTCGTGTTGCAGGGCTGGAGTTAACTCACGGCACGTAGCCGTCCGTGCCAACACTGCCAGTGCTGAGCTTGCAGATGGCCTTTCTGAACGGGTTCTTACGGCCTCGCTGAACTGAGCTGCTCTGGGATGGTATTTTTTCCAAAGTTGTGAGAGTCTCTGGACACACTAGTGTTGGTGTTCTTGGCTTACACACGAGTGTGCTGCCCTGTCTGTCCATTCCTTCTATACCAGTATCCAACACACTCCAGTGACTGCTTTAGCAGAAAGACCTAGAAATTCAGTGATACAGGAGCCTCAGAAGGTGGGATAAGTTTTAGCAAGATGATCACGTAGTTTGGGTGCAGATGTGGCAAAGTGGAGACAGACACTGTATGAAGCAATGGCTGCAGGTTCTCTACGTGGCGAGTTGAGCTTCTAATGCAAATTGCAATATTAGTATGCTGGCCAGTCTCATTCTGGCCAATCTCACACTGCATCTGTTCTTGACTATTCTTGTTCAGTCACATGCCTCTTTCTGAAGAGATTTAAACTTTGTATGTAATCAGATGGATGACTACTTAACCAGAGCAGTTCCCCCAGACTGTCGTTTTGTTCATGTTCTACCAAGTGATTACAGTTTTAGGCATCCCTGGAACAAGTGAACCATGATAATTAGAAATTGTACGTATGGAAGCAGACCTCACTGAAACTTTTGAGAATCTGTCATGAATGCTAGTTTGCATTAGGATGCCAAGAGCTGTGGCTGATTGTTATCATCAAGTTATGTGGCTGATTGTTATCATCAAGTAAAACAGAGATGTTTTGTGTGGAGTTGGAGGTTTGGGAGGTGTTTTCTCTTTTGGCTGCCATGTTCTTTGGCATGTGCTGCAGGCACTGAGCATGAGGCCTAGAGCTTTTGTTAGGCAATTGCAAAGGCAATTTCATACTGTTGTCTATGGCCATTACAGAGGGTTAGGAAAGCACTGTTGTCATCACATAGGCTGCTTCCAAGCAAGCAACCAAAATAAGGAATGCTTTGTGGTTCCACATCCCTGCATGGCAGGAGGGAGAAAAGCTGCTGCAATGGAGGTGTGTGATGCTATTAAACACTTGGCCGCTTAGGTGCTTTTGGTTTTATGGGGTTAGAAGAAATTATGATAATTCATGAAAATTTAGAATAAAGTCTTCTTGTTTCCTTTCTTGTCTCATTTTCATATAGAGAACAACTCAAGGAAAAAAAAATTATTAAATCAAGCAGGGAGAAAGTTAAATGTGAAAAAAAAGAAGTGAAAGTAGGCAAAAAGTCCGGGAATAGTGCAACCCCTTGCAAGACAGGTAAAGTTCTTCATTGTCCTAGAAAGATAAATTATTTTATTGTCTTCGTGCTGCTTGACTTCTGCAGCTGAAGCAGTCAAATCTGCTGGGCTTGTCACCTCCGAGTCTCATGAAGTGGAATTGACACCTTGCTGTGTAACTGGAGATCTTGGTGCTGTTTTACTAGTCCCTTTGTACTGGAGATGAATGTGAAGTTTCACCAAAAAGTAGTGGCTTCTAAGTCACCCAGATGTTTTTGAAAATTGTATCTGGTAAAGAAGAACTTCAGAGAGGAATTCAGGATTAATTATATAAGCAAACTCACAGTTATTGGCAGGCTCAACTAATTGCTTCCACCCTGGGCTAAACTTGACCTGATGCCCTACAGAGTTGCTTGTCTATCTGCACATCATCCTCCCCAACATGTCTCATAATTCCCTTGTTATTATTTTTTTTCCACTTTCTGGGTTTTCCCAGGCCCCTTAACCTTAACCCTGAATAATACAGAGTTAAGTGTAATTTTCTATTATTGGAACTACACTTCAAAATTTACAAGAAAGAATGCAATGTTGGTTATACCCAGTCCTAGGTCTTAAAATTTTAAACCCTCTGATTTTTCTTGTGGTGAGAGAAATGTCAGCAGACTGGTCTTTTGTCACAAGAGTGTATACAGTTACATGTGTCCTTTGTGTAACAGGATTTTTTCAGTGACCTGATTAAGGAGGCATTTAAAAATGCATTTTTCATTTTAACAGAAAACTGATCCTACTTTAAATAATTGAAATAAAAATAACTCAAACTGAGTCACTTCAGTGTGGTCACAGAGACACATATACAAATATTTTTTTCTAAACCTATCTTCTCATCTACCTCTGTCTTCACTTCAGAAGATCTTTATCTACTGTGCTTGAGGAGAAAATAGGGGGTTGGAGAAAGGCAACAGACCAGGCTGAGATTGAAATCTCTATTCAGTTTTTCAGTCATGTTTCATCTGGCTAGTAATCTTGGGTATAACCCTTAGTCACTCTGTTGCAGTTCACATTGGTAGGAAAAAAACCCCTCTATCTCCATTTTATTGTCCTTATTTAGCCTAAAAAATCATTAAACTGTCTTCCAATTAGAGGATCCTAACTTTTCTCTCTGTTTACTAAAGACACACCTTGAAGGAACTGAAGTGTGATGTTTATACGGCAGATTTCTGCCTTTGCTCTCACCCTTAAAATACGTGTCCTAGAACATTCTGATGCATCTGAAAAGAAAATCACTTGGGTATTAAAATATGGCTAATAGCTGCATCAAAAATGTGTCATGATAGCATGATACAAAAGGCATTTACATGGATAAAAGGTTAGCCTTTTGAGATTTTCTTGTATTTTCTGGGTGTGTGGAATTAATTATTCAATCCAGCGTAATCCAATGAGGGGAAAACCAACCAAAAGTAATGACCATAAAATTTAGCATGATATCCTTCAGGCTTCTTGCTGTGCCGTGCCTTAAATTCTGACTAGACTGCTGTACTAAGTGTTCAGTGTCATGGAATTGTATTAAAAATTTGAATACATAAAAATCATGAAGTTGAAAATACAGAAAAGGGCTATATAAATAAAAACAGATGAGATCTGTTATGATGGCCTGAGGTTGGAAAACTTCAATTTGTCAGCTAGCAGGAGAAACAGCAGTGGCCACTACAGAGAGATGAGCTACAGAGGGATTCAGAGAAGATGGCCTAAAAGGGGTGAGCAGTGTGTAGGAAATCAGTGGTTTACTGGAGCACACGTGGTAGAGAGCCAGGAAAACCTCACCTTTGTACTCCTGCACAGGACTGCCTCAAGGAAACGAGTCGGAAATACATGTTTGATGTGTTTGGTGGAACTCTTAAGGGCTGTGATGAACACGTTTGTGCTGTTTATTATTGGCAGGCCTTGCAAAGGAATTCTCATTTTATTTGGAATCCAGGAGTGGTTTGGGGAACTGGCAGAGGGTTAGTATCTGCAAGGTATGTGAAGTGCTGAAGGTGCCTGCTCACAGCCTAATACACTGTTTGCAAATGGCTGTGTCGTGTCACTTGGTGGGACATGCCAAGCCCTACGATAAAAGCTGGGCTGTGACACTAAGCTCTTACTGAAGAACATACATTTTAGCAGGACTCTTGATCACAGCTCACTTTTACGTTGTATCCTTGTGGCTGTGTAACATAACAGCCTCTCTCCTTCTCTGACAAAATAAGCCGAATTCTGGGACATGGGTGTTGTGAAGCAAAAAAAGAGCCAGAGTATGGTTCTGCAGGTGTTCAAGGTACAGGCTCAGCCATGGACATTGTGGAATGGGATGCATCTGTATTTATTTTCTGCTCGCTTGACAAGTTCTGTGCTCACAATTACTGACCCTTCCATGAATAGCTAAGAAGCTCCTAATAGCCTCCTGAGGTGAGGCTGCATTATAAGGTGTTGATTGGTTTTGCACCAGATTTGGCACATTAACAATATGCTTTTTTATTGTCTCTTCCTCTCCCCATATTTTATTTTGTTTGGTCTGTTTATCTGTGGCCACTAGAAAAGGAAACTTTAGCTTACAGCACTGTGCTGTATTCAGAATCAAGTATGGGATGTTTACTATATTTGGGGCAGATTTTTAGGCAACTGTGTAATCTGAAGGAGGTAATCACCTGATTTTTAAAAAACTGAGCATTGCCACCTTTTTTATTTCTGAGTAGAAATGAGGAATAAATCTTATAAAGCACTGAAACAGAAATTATGTGAAAGCTTTTGGCTTTTAAAAAAAGTTATGCTTAAATCTTCTTAGGAGCTACAATAACATTAATATTTTTTTTTCCTCTAGGTGATAGCATTAGCATACGCATCAAAAATATTTGTTAGCAAACTGACAGATACTTTGTGATTACAGCCATTTCATTTCACACATGTAGGTTAAACAAACAACAAGCAGGGGGTTTGATTTGCTCTTTTTTCTTTTTCCCCTGCCCTTTCTAGCATAAGGTACATAAACCTTGAAAGATAATTTTTAACCTAGAAGTTACCCATTCATTAGCAGAGTTGAAAGCAGGATACATTAAGTAGTTGTTTCCTGACCTCGCAGAGAGCTGCTGTGCTCTCAGATCTGTGTCCAATAATTGGTTCTACCTAGGGGGAAGAAAAGAAAAAAGAAACTACACAAACCGATTGAATGACCACTGAAGGGTGCTTCCAGAGTAATAGCTGGCTTCTGGCAATGCTCCTGTTCATGTGACATAGTTTGAAATACCTTTCGTGTTACCCAGGGATATCTTCTACCTTAAGCTTTTAAAAGGTCACTGTTGAAAAGCAGGAATATTGATTAGTTCGTGGGCTGAATTTTTAATCTTAGCGTTTATGTTGTGATCAAAAAATGTTAAAGGACTTTCAATAAATGAAAATGTGTGTGTGTGAAATTTAACATTTTCTGAACTTTATTATCTACAGGTATACCAGACTGCTAATCGCAAAATTTGCTCTTTAGTTAAATTGCTTAAATACTTTTTCTGTGAATTAGGACTTTAAAGTTATCCTTAGATGGAGTCTTGCCTCTGTACAAAACCTGCTAAATCTGGCAGGTTAATGTTTTTACCTTGAGCTGGCTGTCTTGGCAAAGGAGTCCATTCCAACTCCCTTTAGTGTAGCTCATCAGCTACTTACACAATGCCTTTGTCCTGGAAAGTCATTCTGGAGTGCCTTCAGTTTTATCCATTTTCACTTAGCCTAAACTGACTTGAATGGGGTAAATGTAATTATAATGTGAATGCTGTGTCAAAGTAGAAAATAATCTTACAACTGTAAGGAATGATGCTTTTTGGAAGGTTAAATATGTGAGTTTTAAAAGCAAAGTTTGATTGATCCTTTGACGTTCTTCTACCGTTCTTCTGAGGTTAATTATCTCCAAGATAAGGAGAAATGAGAGCATTTGAAAAATCTTAGCTTTATTCTTTTATACAATTTGTTTGCATTTTACACTTCACATACCTTGACTGATGTGTTGGTTTTGGCTGGATTAGAGTTAATTTTCTTCACAGTGGCTGGTCTGGGACTGTGTTTTGTATTGGTGCTGAACATAGGGTTGGTAATATAGAGATGTTTTTGTTATTGCTGAGCAGGGCTTCCAGAGAGCCAGGGCTTTATCTGTGTTTTGGACTGCCACACTGGGGAGGGGGTTGGGGGTTGGGAGGAGTCACAGCCAGGACAGGTGACCCCAGGTGTCCAAAGGGATATTTCAGACCATGTGACATCATACTCAGTATATGAAGTGGGGGAAGAAGGAGGAAGGGAGGGACATTTGGAGTGACGGTGTTTGACTTCTCAAGTCACCGTTACGTGTGATGGGGCCCTGCTCTCCTGGAGATGCCTGCCCATATAGAGCAGTGAATTAATTCCTTGTTTTGCTTTGCTTGTGTGCATGGCTTGTGCTTTCCCTATGAAACTGTCTTTATCTCAACCCATGAGTTCTCTTGCTTTTACCCTTCCAATTCTCTCTCCAATCCTGATGGTGGAGGAGTGAGCGAGTGGCTACGTGGAGCTTGGTTGCTGGCTGGGGTGAAACTGCAAAAGTCCTTTTTGCCCCTCAAAAAGGGGCAAGCTACAGACACTTTAGAAAGTTCGTGCTTACAGAAGAGAAAAAGGTAGGACTGAAAAAAAAAATCAAAGCTGGAAAACTGCTACAGTAAGGGAAAACATTCCAAATACATATCATCATGTGTGTATTTTACATTTCTCTTTGTGGGAGAAGGCAAAATACATAGAATAGGCATCAACAGCAGAGATGGAGTTTCTGGATGGGCCCTTGTTTTCCTTTCAGTTTTAATCTCCCCTTTCCAAGGTTAGATCATGCGCCTAAAATGTTCAGGAATGGAAAATGTTGGAATGCGCTTCCCTACAGGTGGGTTAGTGCCTTTGTGGTTAGCCAGTAGATGTCATCACGAGACTGAGCCTCTTTGTCCACGAGCTGTGCAGCACCCTTCCCTAATCCTGCACACACTTGCCAACTCATGACTGGCAGAAACCTCATTGCAGCACTTGAGTGTGCATTTTCTGGCTGGCAGCACATGTTGGCTGACAAAGTGATTCAAAGTATGTCATCTACAGAAGAAGTGCCACTTGCTGAGGAACCTTTGCAACAAATTGATTCTCCTGGAGCTCTTCTGGTAGTGTGTAAGAAGTGTTTGAAAGACTCTTTTCGACAGAGGAAGGTAACAATGATGCCTGTGGGAATTAGGAAGTAGCAATGACAATAAACTCAGTAACATAAGGGCTCACTAGTGTCATATAGTAAGACAGTAGATATATTTACACCTGCAGCTGCAGAATCTTGCCTGTATACTGTGTTCCAGAATGGAAGCGCATGATCTGAAAAAGTGTCCAGTGTTAACCTTATTCTGTCCTTGCTGAACAGTAGTAGTAAATTTGCCATTGATCTTATAAGAGAAAAAGAACGATTTAAAAAAAATCCTTTCCTGAATTTTAATTTCAAAACTGCATTCCTGGTCCTTATAATCAAGAATTTTTTTTAAGAATGAATTGCCTAAATATACATATCTTGCAAGAATCCAAGCAGAATAGAGCCAAGAGGTAGCCTTCTGACCTCTAGTTCTCCCATCACTACAATATGGGTTTTCCATAGGTCCCAGTGCCAGCCTGCATTGATGTCTGGTTTCCATAACCATCTTAAATTGCAGTAGTTGTCAATGCTTTGGCATCTAAATCACATCAATACAGTATTTGTTTTCTTCTGAAATCTGTAAGCATGCTGTAGCAGTTAGCATATGTATGACCTGCCCCCTATATGCATCTTGGTAAGTTAACACTGAGGCCGTCTCAGACAATCATCACAGAAGCAGCTGTGGTGGTTTAAGATGTCCCTGTCCTTCAGCTGTTCAGTACTAAACCTCTGCTAAAGGCTGCATCCTCACAGAAGAGACAACAGAACTCTTTCTCTGGTTCAGCATAATGCTACCTGAGCTACCTTAACTTGTTGACAAAGGTGCTTTAAGTTAAGTTGGTTAATTTGTGTTGGAGTAAATGAGAGAGGCTCACAGGATCTGTTCATTTACAGTGCTATAGGAATGACAGCCTCCAGCAAAGGAGCAGAAACAAGTAGCCAAGGTATATCAGCTTCTAATACCATCTCATTAATTTCTTTAATGAATGTCTGGCTGCAGCCTAACACTAAATATAACAATTTAAACAGCTGCAGTGATATAGCTAATCTTCTTTGTATGCTCACTCACTCCAGTGTTTTACAGTATTGCCCTATCCGAGACTAACTGGACACCAAAATCTCTGGCTTGTCATTTGCTCATCTCTCAGGATTCCCAGCTGCCCCTGTCCAATAAATACATCTGTACTGGAGTGTGACTTTAGTGCCCTGAAACCAGAAATGCAGATGCAACATTAAATGCTCTGCATTTTGCATCATAGCCCTATAAAACTGGAATTGTATTGATTCTCACGAGAGTTTACTTGAACTCAAGAATCCCTTTTGGCTTTAGACACATAGCTGCATCTGCTGTGGAATTTCCACCTGTCTGTAGTAATTCATGATCTGCCTATAGCATCTAAGTTCAGTTTTCCTTGGAGTGTGCAGCATTTTGTTTACTGCAATTTGCCCATGACAAGTCCCATGGAAAGCAGCAGGGCCCATGGAGAGCTGCCAGGGAGGTTCTGGCTCAGAGAAAGAGAGAAGCCCCTCTGAGAGTTTTCTGGCATGAAAACTTGGCTTGTCTGGCCAGCTTTGCCAGTACTGCGGAGGGCAGGTGTGAAGCCCCTTCTCTCCATCTTCATTTTGTATTCCTCTCTTCTGTGGTGCCAGTCATTCTCTTCATTCTGTGCTTCTCTATTCTGTATTGCCAGTCCTTCTTTTCACAAGAGGGCAAGGTCTTTAAGGGTATCCAGTCCACAGCGGTGTGATGACTGCTTGTGTACTACTTTTGTTATCTGAGGCAATCTGAGAATAAGCTAAGACTAGTGTTGCACTAGGGACAATTTAGCAAAAGGAAGCAAAGTATCCTTGTAGGAGGAAAGTATCAGCTCCAAAGGAGTACTCATTATAGTAGTAGAGAGCACTGGTTGTATGAATGCTGCAATAAAACAAGCTTGCTGGTTACTTGCTGTTAAGTTGCTTTCATGGTGCTCTTTCTTTCAGATCTTTTAGGCTGCCTGATAATAACCTACTGATGATAATTCTTGTATAAAATGAAATGTCTTGTATCATAGTCTCTCTTTTACTTTCTGTAGGAACTTCATTTTTATTACTAGAGACCAATTTTGACAGTTTGAAGTTTTGCAAAGGTCACATTTATTTCAGTGCCTGAATTGACTGGTAAAGACTTTAGTCCTAAATGTACAAATAACATCAACAAATCTCTTTAACGTGCAGGTTATTGCTATTGAAACTGTCACTTTGAGAAATGTGGTAAGATTACGAGGTCAATCATGACAGACACTTTGTTAAATGAAAACATGTGTGACACAGTAAAGCATCCAGCATAAAGTTTTGTTGTCAGTTTGTTCAATTTGTAAAACTGTTTCACAACCATTTTGCAAGATACACAGTATTTGCATGGTGTCTTTAGTTTCACTTATCAATCAAATAAAGCCAACTGGTCTCTTTCCTTCCCCTATTTTATGCCTGCAGTTGGATAAGGAGTACACAAATGTTGCTTGTGGCAAAATCGTGCAACTGTCAGCGTAAGGCAAGTTAGAGTGGAGAATGGAGCCTGCATTTTAGTAGCAGTTTTCTGGCAGAGAATTAATAATCTACTGTTAAATAGAAATTGGTATCTGAAACTTTTACAAATCACGTGATTTTGAAAACCCATTGGGAGCATTAAAAGGATTTACATATGAACAGATGTCCAATATGGTATTCAGCTGTCTTGAAAAAAGAATGGATAAACTAAAAAACTTTAAAAATGTGTTGGGGACTGGGAAACAGAGATTCAAAACCATATGTGCCTAATAGCACGTGCAGAAATTTGTGGAACTTCATGTTAGAGACTGAGTTTATTGATAGCTCTCTGTACTGTCAGTATTACTTTACATTTTGTTTGTTGAGAATCATTGTTAACATTTACGGGATTTATTGTAGTGAGGTTTAGGAGCCTGGCTTGATGCGTAAACTGTCAGCTTCATTTAAGATGTGAGGTTGTGGAGACGGCAAAGAGAATGTGTTCCTGTTAAAGCACAGAGCATTGCACTGGGACAGGGAAGCAGCCCTACAGAACATGTCGGGACATGACTGATGGTGTGGCTATTCTCTCCTGTGTTGGTTCTTACTGCACTTGCCCCGCCCCTTCCTATAGTATCCAAACACCATTCAGTAGTACATGAGCAAACACGATTAGCATCTGTCACAAAATGTTCTTTCTTTCATCCTTTCCTTGGGGCAGAATTGTGTGTGCAGTGTAACCTAGCACTTTTTTTTTTTTTTAAAGTATTTGTTACATTATTATATGTTTGTTAAAGAGAAATCAAAGCTGTATACTCTGACTCAAATTAGAAGGTTTGTGGTGATTCTTTATTGCTGGGGGAGTTCATTTCACAAACAGACCAACTCCCAAGCAAGCTGTGTTTCCTGCACAGGCAGGCTTTACCTTCAGGAGAAAAAAAAATCTATTATGCCTGAGGAGTATTGACTAGCCAGTTGAACTGGAGCTTTAAGCAGTATTTTAAATATGCTCAGCCCAGAATAGTGAGCCCCTTGAAAGAATGCGTTTTTGGTTTGAACGTAAGTCAAAGTTCAATGTGAAGTCATCAAAAACTGTTTAACAAAAAGACTGGACACACCCTTTAAAGTCTCTGTTGGTCAGATGAATGGGAGTGTTTGGTTATCATTTAGCGTTCTCTGTTGACTGAAGGACACATGTTAAAGATACATCACTGTGACCATGAGAGAAGTGATAAAAACAAGTATAACCTTTTTTTTTTTTCTGTAATTAATGATAAAAGCAAAGCCTTGCCCAGTGGCATAATCATTCTTTTTGCCTTCAAACATAACTCATGTTCAATCCAATATATGCTTCTTTACACTTTCTGTAGAGATGCCACCTCTCACACAATGATATCTACAAACAGTGCTTCCTGCCATCTGTTTGCTCATGAGTTTTCCCTCTTCCATTCCTTCAGCAGGATAAACTATCATCCATCTAAGAGGAAGGTTTAAGACTACTATGTTGTATTACATGCTAGATATACCTGTCTCCAAAGGGAAGCTAGTTAGTGTAGAGGTTTTTTAACTCTGAATTAGGTGAGGAGATTCCCATTTACAGTTTCACAGTTATAAGGTCGATTTTCATTTATCATTGCAAAGGGACACATTTTCAGGCTTGACTGATGTTGTCTTTAAAGGTTGATATCCATAAAATTAAAAAGAAGACATGAGATTTCCTTCTACCATTTGATCATGCAAGGGTAGCTATTTTGCACATGTAATCTGTTCTTAAAAAGCTGACATCCAGGAACATAAACCAGATTTCACAGATTCACAAAATATTCTGAGTTGGAAGGGACCCACAAGGGTCATCAAGTCCAACTCTGAAGTAAATGGCCCATACAGGGATAGAACCCACAACGTAAGTGTTATTAGGGCCATGCTCTAACCAACTGAGCTAATCTCAGTTTTATTTGAAAGTCTACCCAAGATCATTTCAGCTACAAAGCTCTTCATTTCTATTAGCTGATTATAGTTTTCAGAGAAGTCTATGGTATTGGGTAGAGGCAGAGTCTGCTTTAGTGGTGACAATCTCTGCAGGAAAAATAAATTTCTTTTGTTCTCTGTTGGTATCTAGTAGCTGTGGAGGTGTTACTGGAGAGAAAACACTGTATGTCCAAAGTGTGAAAGCACAAAAGTGTGGGTCAGCTGTCTGCCTTACTGTTCCATTTATCCCAGAACTGACACATCACCTACAATGTTTTTACATCTTCAGTCAGTGAATGGCTAAAAAAGCTAAATATTAAAGCTGTTTTTTAGTTCCTTACTTGACTGAATTATTAGAGCCACAGTTAACCTTTCTCCACTCATTTTTCAAAAGAACACGTGCTACCAATATTTGGGAGTATAAAATTGTTGTTAAGACTTTGTTCCCCATGGGTTCAGAACATGTTTTTCATCCTCTAAGTATTTAGAACAGTAGCTGGAAACACTGAAATAAAGACAGGACATTGATTTTCTTAATGAAAACCAAAACTCCTTGTATCTGTTTCCAAACTCTACTATAGGAATAACCTGCAATCAATTTCTTTCTGTTGAATTTATTTTTAGTAGAAATACATAGACGAAAACCCTAGTGACTGGCTGACCTTATATTTAAAATTCTACTTACTGGAAAAGTAAACAGTTTGTTTTGTTTTGGTTTTTATGCTTCTTTGGAAAAAGAAAAAAAAAGTTGGTGGGAAATTGTGAAGTTTAAATGTCTGGCTTTATACTCTAGTGAGTGGCATCCCTGTCCATGGCAGCAGGGTTGAAACTAGATGATTTTTATGGTCCCTTCCAACCCAAACCAACCCATTCTATGAAAAAGCTCTTACAATTTCTTTGTACCTTTGGGTTCACGCTCATGTTATTGATGCATAATTTGAAAACTGTGGTTTGTATACAGTTTTATATTGGGATCCTATGCACTTGATAAATATGAGGTTAATTACAGGAGACTACAGCACTCTGGCTTCTGGAAGTAAGGTTTTTTCATTCTCCTCTCCATCCATGTTCAGGGGACATCTGAGATTCCTACAGTTGTGCTCCCACAACAATGCTGTTGTGTAAGACAAGGTCTTACGTGTTCCAATATTTGCAAAACAAAACTAGAAGATTCCCCATTTTAAGCAGAAAGGTATCAAGAAGAAGCCTTTTTTTGGTGGTTGGTCTTGTTAGCTGGTTGTATTTTGTGTTTAATATTTGGATTTTTCAATACAAACCAGAAAACATTTTAAAGGGTTTCTTGTATTTAAAAATACAAAATAGTTTATTTTATTATGTATGCAAGAAAGCAAAAGCAAAAAATGGTCCTGGAAGCTACTCTGCAGCTTTTATAAAATTTATCTGTAATTAGTGAATAGAGAAACTAATAAATTTAAAACCAAAAAAGGTTTTTGCAACTAGAACAGCCAGTGAGATGGTAATATAGTAAAGCCAGTTGCTGCTGGTGTTGATCATTATATTTCTTATAACGAGGTACCAAAATGCCATACTGGTGCCCTTATCCTTCAGATTTTATTGCTGTTTTTTTCATTCATGGACCTGTTTTCTATGCATCTGGAATGATTGCCATCTCCTTTTGTGTGTGGATTGTACATGTTTTAAGATGGATTCTTTTGTGCTGCTAATGTTACTGTGTAAGCAGGAAGCAAGCCTTGCTTTGTTGTAGGCTCAAATTAACCTAAAAAATGGTGAAATTGAATAAGATATGAGATTCTTTCCATACTATCCATGATCTTTGTGCTAGAGAATATGGTGATTCTCTTGGATGCACTGTCAGGTACTGCTAAAACATCACTGCATTTAAAACTAGCTTGAACAAACATGAAATTATGAGACAGTTTAATTGGTGCCAGAGGTTAATGTGAAATTTATTTTCTGTGTGTATGTGTCTTAGTTACATTTAGTGTAACATGATCAAGAAGAACAAAGAAAAGTAAAGAATGCATTGTTCAGTTTCATCCTACTCTCAGCGCATTTTCTTCCCTATGTTTGCCCTGGTTTCTGTCACAGTCAGACAGGTCTGTTTATTCTCTAATATAAAAGTAAATAATGAAGAAAGGATTTTCCAGCAAATATCTGTTTCTGGATCAATCATTCACATAACTTATCTATGTGACTATTTTAATATGCATAAGAGTACTATACTGAACACTTGTGTGTTTGCAGGGCTAGTATGATAGAATCATAGAATTGTGGAATGGTTTGGGTTGAAAGGGACCTTAAAGATCACCTAGTTCCAACCCCCCTTACCATGGGCAGGGACACCTTCCACTAGACCAGGTTGCTCAGAGCTCCATCCAACCTGGCCTTGAACTCTGCCAGGGGTGGGGCATCCACAGCTTCTCTAAGCAACCTATGCCAGTGACTCACCACCCTCACAGTAAAGAATTTGCCCCTGATGTCTAATCTAAACCCACCATTTTGCTGTTTAAAGCCATTCCTCCTTGTCTGTCACTACATGTCCTTGTAAAAAGTACCTCTCCAGTTTTCACGTATTTATATTCCATAGTATATATGGAAGGGGCACTCAATTGAAGCATTGCAGAAAGGAGAAACTAATTAACAGATTTTGATTTTCAAATGAGACCTGTATTCTTCATCCTTTATTCTTTTGAGAGCTCAAGATGTTGAATGGTTTAGTACATAGGGTACAATTACTTTTACATTCACAAGTTACTCCCTTAACACATTTCTCAAGATAAGGACGTCTACAGAAACAAAGTATATTTTAAATTTCCTAATAGTTTAGTATTTTTTGTATCTGCTTATTTAATATTAATTTTTATTAATTATTCAGTATTTATTTCTTTTTTATATATTTTCCTAATATTTTCGTATTTAGTATGTTGGTACAAGTGAAATCAAATAAACCAGGCTTCTGTCTATTTAGTTTCTTTTTTAAATTATACATTCATTTTAGAATTAATTCTTGTTCATGCTTTATTAGCTACATGTTTGTGTGGTTTTAGGTAGGTATCTGTCAGTGTGTATGTAAAGCATGAGTTTAAGGGAATTAATTTTTATATAGGGTTAGATTTTTATGTAGCTTTTCCTGTTAGGACCTCAAATCTTCATTTTGTGGAGTGACTGCTTAACTTTAAAGGGGGTGGTGGCTGGTGGACAATGAGATTCAAGGTGGTGCCTCAAAAATGATCAAAAGGAGCAAGTTGCAATATTTCAGAAAGCTCTGTCCTTCAGTCATGTTAGGGTCCTGTCCTGGCCTATGGGTCTGATGGAAATGGGCCTTAACAGAAAGCCTGGGTATCTGTAGGCTTTTGCTTTTCTTGGGAAGTGTTGTAAGGCAGGAACATTTATGACCTCTTTAAATGGTTGCCGCAACAACTCCTGGCTTGTATCGGGAATCATTTTCATGTTGTTGAAAGGGATGTGATTTGTGTCACCATCAAAGTGTGTGTTCCTTGGTTTCACTCTACGTTAGGTACCATTCATAGGAATGAAGTTGTTTGGTAGTGGAAATAACATGGAAAACTCGCTTTTCAGGTTAAGGGCCAGATTTACATTCTAACACACTGATTTATACCAGCAAGGAATGTCAGCATGAGGGCTTGCTTTCAGCATCAAAAGACAGCATAGCTGCCAAGCACAGCACGCCCACTCTCTCTCCACCCCTGGCATTTGCCACTGGGCTGATGCCTCCCTTGCTCTGCACAAGCACTGTGACTGCTGCACCATGAACTCTGGGTCAGGGGAAACACCCAGATTAAAATTAAACTGTTTCTTTCCGCATTTAGTTCTACTAGAGATCAGTTCCCTAGAGTGACTCCTTAAATGGCCATAGAACCACTTGCTCCAGCTCCAGGGCGGGGATAGAGCAGAAGCTGGAACGGAGAGCCTGTGGGGGAACAGGGCGTACTTGATATCTTAGGCAAGTGCTTTGTCTGTATTTGATGGATGCGTACAGGAAGCTGTGGCTCGGGGATGCATTTTCAGTCAATTTAATCTAGTCTGAGACCAACACTGAAATGGATACTGCCTCCTTCAGAATATGTCCTGCTCTGTGATGTGTTCCTGTCCCACCCTGTTTGCATATTGCTTCAGGCTGCCTGTTTGATGCAGGCAAGCATCCACACATTCATCTCAAAGATATGGTGCCAAGAGATAGGACTTGCAAATTTCCCTTTTAGTGTTAGAGTCAGCTGCCATGTAACATGAGATTTCTTTTTCAATCTGCATACTCCCCTCTCTGAGGAAAGCTTTCCTTGTAGTTTGTGCTAGATTGAACACAGACGAAGTTAGATGACTAAATGCAGGTTTCTGAATGTGTCTAGTTGTCAAAGGTCCCATTGTGGTCCACGAAAAACTCGATAGTACAGTTTGGAATTACAAAACTATTCAGCCAATGCAAGTGTCTTCTTTACAATGAGCTGAAGAGCTCTCCAGAGACTGTTGGGCATGTTTCAGTTCCCTCAGCATAGGACCAAGTGTACTGTGAGGGGCTCCAGCCAACCTGCCTGACCTCTGTCCAACCCTGCCAAAGGGCATGGGTTTCCTGTTAATCCTGTGTTATATTTGCCAGCTCTTTGCAGATGTCCCAGATACTTTAAAGGATTTCAAATGACCCTGAATACCTATCTTTAGATGGTAGGATCCAAATCCACTGACTAGACTTTCCTAGATATAATGAATGCTTAGGATAACTATCTTAGGATACGGACATCTACCTTATCCAAAGTTAGGTGAAACAAATCTCAGTAAATGCTTTTCAAAACAACCTGTCTAACATAGCATGAGTGTAATTCAATGCAGTAATGTCTCCCTACATAGAGAGTTCTGGAGAGGAAGTGGAAGAAAGCTTCCAGCTGCTGCTGGCAAGAACAGTGAAGGAACTGAAGTTACTAGAACCAGCAGGTCTACAGCCTGGATCACTCCTAAAAGGGCAAGGATTTGGGTTGTCATTATAATGATGGGCTACATATAGCTCTTAGTTACAATCATGCTTGGGCAGTGAGGTGTAAGTGTTGTTATTCCAGTAAAGTATACAATTTCAGTGGAGAGAGTAGATAAAGGAATCCTACAGACATCAAAAAGAGTTTTCTGCTTGGGATAGCCATCAAATTTTTTTTTGCCAGAACATTGCTCTCCACAATCTCTTTACTTACTGGGATGTTTTTGAGTGAGTGGAACCAGCAGTGTCCACAGCCAGTGTAGCATCCAGGTAAAGGCTCGATTTACTGCAGGTAAAAGTCTGACTAAAGGGAGAAGAAAGGTCAGTGTGTTATATCAACTCAAACTGCAGTATTGAAGGTAGGAGAGAATGCCTGACATTACTGTGTTGTTTTCACAGAATGTATTTTTCACTCCAGAACAGAGCACTTGGTCTTTACTGGCGGAATGGGAAGTTTTAATTGTGTGTCTTGGGAAAATGTATGAACTGATTTCTCTTGTGTGTGCTGTGGAAGCCTGCTGAAGTCCTGGACAAGGTTAATGGAGAATCACTCTTGGAATTGCTTCTTATAGGGATTGGAGTGTGAGGCAGATAGAATGGAACCGTTAATACGTAAAAAACTACTCTGGAGATCTACAGTATATTTCACTTTGCTTCATACAGTGAAATACTATTACTATCCATAATTGTAATACTGTTATTATCCACGTTACCGATTTATTTTAAACAGCCAAAGAGAATTAATCTTCAGCTCATTACATAGGTTCTTCCAGCCTGGAATGAAGAATTGAATTTTCTGTAAGATGAAAAGTAAATCCCAATGCATAACGTGAACATTAAAAAATGATAAATTTACATGGGTATGGTGCTATGAGCATATTTATTCCCATTTACAGTCAGTTGATATCAAGTGAATATCACTGGTAAGCTGCTGTTATGGATTGTGTGATGACAGAGCAGCACAAAAACTATGGACCAGGTCTTCATCTTAATGAGCAGTTGTTGCTTCATTTACTTCAGCCAAGCTGCAGGATGAGACTGGTTTTGGATACAGAGTGGATGCACTGTACTCAGTGAACAGTTCGAGTGTTCAAGCTGTGTGCATTCCTACATAAGTCTTTGTGGGTATGTACCTATAGGGGCTTATGTATATACATGCAATTTTCATGTTTAAGCTATATACAGAGAGAATGAGAGAGAAAGAGACTTGTAGTGTAGGAACATATTAAAGAGTATTCCATGACAGTAGTGCATCTTGATTTTCTTTATTAATCTAACAATGTACAAAGAAATCTGGCTTAAGTTTGTCAGGTGAAATGCACATGGTTTCTTAAAAATATAGGATACGTAGCTGTTGGCAAGAAATTCAGATACTTCTCAAAACTTATATGAGAAATGTAAATCTCTATGGTCAAAAACTCGTGCGTCAATAATTTGAGCATGTCAGATGTAAAATTCTTTAGCAATGGTAATATTCTCCATAATCCACATAAATTAACCTTAATATATTGGTGTTAATTCATACAGTTAACTGGTGCTAACTCATAAATTAATATTCATACTGCATTATTTGCTGATAATTGCAGTTCACACTGCCTATTGGGCAGATTCAAACCATAGAAATTAATGCTTGCCTTGAGTTCACTGTTGGTGTCTGCAGTATAGTACTGAAATGCTAGGAATGGAGGGAATTGTAGAAATAATATTCTCTAAAACATAAATGTTTATCATTTTTCTTCTCCTGTATTAATAACAATATTCCAGCATAGGTTAGAACGTATAAATATTATTCTTACTACAATCAAGAGATTTATACCTTGTTGAGTATGTCTCTGAAAGAACCTAAGTACTGTAAGCTGTTTGCTTGACAGACCATTTAGTTTTCATAGGAGAATAGTGAAAGTCTTCACTGTTCTATTATTGACCCAAATAATGCAGATTTCTTGACTATTATGTGTCAGAACATTTTTTGTAATGAGTCAAATAAAGAGTTGTAGAATCATAGGACCACTAAGGTTGGAAAACACCTCCAAGATTATTGAATCCAGCTTTTGACTGAACACCACCATGTCAACTAAGTGCCACCTCCCATCATTTCTTGAGCACTTCCAGGGGTGGTGACTGCACCAGTGCCTTGGGCAGCCCTTTCCAATGCCTGATCACCCTGTCATTGAAAAAAATTCTTCCTGATGTCGCACCTGAACCTCCCTTGGTACAGTTTGAAGCCATTTCCTCTTGTCCTGTCACTAGTGCTTGAAAGAAGCCCACCCCCCATTTGGCTACACGCTCCTTTCAGGCAGTTGTAGAGAGATCTGATAAGGTCACCCCTGAGCCTCCTCCTTTTCAGACCTAACACCCCCAGCTCCCTCAGCCACTCCTCATATGATTTACTCTCTAGACCCTTCCCCAGCTCTGTTGCCCTTCTCTGGACACGCTCCAGCACCTCAATGTCCTTCTTATAGTGAGGGGCCCAGAAATGAACACAGGACTCAAGGTGTGGCCTCACCAGTGCCGAATACGGTGAGACAATCACTGCCCTGGTCCTGCTGGCCACACTACTTCTGATCCAGGCCAGGATGCCATTGGCCTTCTTGGCCACCTGGGCACGCTGCTGGCTCATGTTCAGCTACTGTTGACCAGCACCCCCAGGTCCTTTTCCATCAGGCAGCTTTCCAGTCACTCTTCCCCCAGCCTGTAGCACTGCATGGGGTTGTTGTGACACAAGCGCAGAACCTGGAACTTGGCCATTTTTAAACCTCACACAGTTGGCCTTGGCTCATCGATGCAGTCTGTCCTTCCTGCCTCAATCTGCAGCAATCCGCTGCATCACATTAGCTCTCTTTCCATCATGCTACATTATGATTCTTTCTTTGACCATTTTACAAAATTTCCACAGGATACTTGGTTACTGCTGAGTTTATATCTGTTTGGAGGGGTTCACTTGTGAGACATGAAAAATGTACAAAATATTAAATATTAGATTGCAGAGAGCATTCAGGAATCCACAGGAATAATTCACAATAAGTTTTGCACTATTTGTATTAATATGGAGTTGTGGTTTTTTTTTTTTTATTTTGCTACCAGTGGGTGTGCAAGACAATAAGTGACAGGGCATATTTTATCATCAAATTTGTTTTGGTGTTAGCAGAAATTTAGATGTTATGAAGCCAGCTTCACTCAGTTATACAGGATATAAGAGACCGCATGTTTACTTTCAAGTGGAAATATAGTATAGCCATAATGGTATGTATGTGAATAACTATACTTACATGTAGTACAAATCAATGTGCTTTTATGCCAAACTTCCATGCATTTCTGCATAACATTTCTTTTATTCAGCTCTTGTTGCATACTTGGTAGAGGAGCGAAGAATTAACCTAATAGATTATAGCTTTCCCGTAGAGCATACTGTCCAAATCTCATTCTCCTGCAATTTTTACATGGCTGTGCTGCAAGATCTCTTAGGAAGAAAAAGTTTAACCATAGTCTGAATGAAAGTCCAGGCCCACTTTCATGCCATGAGTTTTGCCACCCTGTTCTCTGGTAGATTTAAATAACTGTTCTTCTTCTTCACATTATCAAAATGTGACTCAGAGAAAGCAGTGCCCTTAGAGGACACTGGTGTGAAAACCAGCTGTGAAATTTGTCTGACACATATTACTGGCATCCTTCCTTGTCTCTAGTTGTTGGATAATGTTAAAGGAAACCTTAAAAAAAAAGGTTGGAAGACTTGGCTTGTATGATATGTCTGTGTAAGCAGCTACTGTATTTACCACAAGAAGGGCATGTGATGACAGACTGGAGAGAAAATGGTTTCTATGGCCACACATGAGTAGGACAGAGAGAGACAAGTGTGTCCAACAACCTGTAGAGTGCACTGTCAAAAAACACTGAGAAAACCCGAGACAAAATCCACCCTCCTCATTTATTTCCCCTTAGCCAAAAATAAACCTTTTCTGTCTATGGAACAACATGGTCCCTTACTGAGCTACTCAAGGCAAAGCTTAATGAACTATCTTAGGAATCAGCAATCAGCAGGGCTGAGGAGGCTCAGCAGAGCATCAAACTGCTAAAGCTTTGGCTCTGGCAGGGCTGAGTCATGTGTCATTATCCTTTGTGCCATGGAGAGGTACCAGCTCAACTGGAGCTTGTTTGTGTGGCTCTAACAAGATGCACATACCGTGTCTTGCCCCCATGTTCATGTGCAAAAGCAAATTAAGGTATCTTGGTGATTGTAGATTGAAATACCTGTTTTATAAAAGAGCTACAACATAGGCCTCTTTAATGTAAGTACATTCTACAGCAAATGTGTCTGCATTAAACAAGTAGTTTTTGAGATAGTACACACATTTCATTTCACTGTTCCCTCCAATGGTCTTTAAGATAAGGACCTTTATCAAACTTATGGTGAAAGTTGCTCATTAACTAGAAAGTGAAAAGAAACTGCTTTCCCATCATTATGTTAGACTGTATTAGCCTCATTGTCCTCCCAAGAACTTACTCAGTGAGTATGTGAAGAAAAGAGATATTGCTTATGTCTCAGGGGCTAAGTAATCTAAAAAATATATTAATTTAATCACGTGAGGTAAGAATCATGTCCAAAGGATTAGAAATATGTTTGGGCAAAGATATTTCAGGGTCACAATACGTTCTCTTGAGGTATTTGAGTCAAAGTGTGTAAAAAACAACTTACTGTTACACCCCCTTTGGACTACAGCACCCAGTTTTAGAACCATAGAATGGGTTTAGGTTGGAAAGGACCTTAAAGTTCATCTAGTTTCAAGCATTTAGTTCCATTTAGTCAACAACCATCTAGTTTCATCAATTCCACAATTTTCGAAGTGCTCCACCCTAGAAGGTGGAGACAAGGGCAAGAAGCCTCTGCTTTTGTACATGGAGATTAGTGAGAATATTCCTTTGGTCAGTTTGGATTAGCTGTCCTATTTGTATCCCTCCCAAGCTCTTGCCTACCCCCAGCCTGCCGAAGGACTGTGGAATGCTGGAGAGACAGCACTGATGCTGTGCCAGTGCTGCTCAGCAATAGCCAAAACGCTGGTTATCAACACCTTTCTAGTGACCAATGCAAAGCACAGCATTGTGAGGGCTGCTGTGGGAAAATTAATTCCATCTCAGCCAGACCCAATACAACCTTACAAATAAGATTAGTAATATTTTAACTCTTTGAAAAGGCAGGAGACAAAGACCTAGATGGACAAGTGATTTTCTTAAATAGGCGACGTAGTAGGTACGTCTTTGGAAAGCTTAAGGCTAGTGCCCACCCTTCCAAGTGACAAGATAGAACTGACAAGTAGAGTTAAAGCAGGAAAGTTTCTCTAGCACAGAGAAACCTATAGCAGGTCGGAAGTCAAGAATCTGATTTAGCAAGGACATGGGCATTTGTATGACTAAAGTTACATGTACACATTTTAGAGTAATTGAAACTTTATTATGGATCACATAACTTTTCAGATCTCGAAACAGATAAGGAGTCACTGCCATATTTTTCTTTAGAATGTGTGGCATAGATTGTTTTGCACAGGAGGATCAGCACTGTATTGCTTTCAAACTACTTTCAAACTTTGGTCAGCTTTCATAAATGGGCTGAAATATGCCTTTTCAAGGTATCAGAGGCCCAACAATCAGTGACATTTGATATATTGCATAGTTGTCTGTATGAAGATTAATACTTCTGCCATCCCATCTTCAGATGTTAAATCAGTTATTATCCACGCCTGTTTGATCCTGTAGAACAGAGAAAGAAATACTGTGAGTGTAATTTATGCATCTCTTATGCACCTCTCATTAACCAATCCTGCCAATTAAGACATTATTTTCTTCTAGAGTTAGGGTAAGGAGGGAAAGAAGTATCCTTAAAAGACGTCCAGGGGAGAGGCTTTCACAAGTAGCTCTGTGGCAATCAGTAACTAGAAAGATTTCAGTAACCACCTCTGTTTATGTGGCTGAAGGGCTCCCCGGGCTGATTCCATCTGAGATGTCCCGTTAATCTCACCAGTGAGCTTTGTCATCTTCTCACCTCTGCCCTGTGCTCCAGCCTCTGCTGTATCCTCTGTTTTTCGTGGCCCTACAGTCCATGGTCCTTCTGTGGCATTCCTGGAATGGACTTCCTGAGCCCATGGGCTTCAGTTTCCAGCATGTTGCTGCATCCTACAAGAAGCAGGATTCCTAACAGATAGCAAGGACACTGTCAGATTTAGTGGGAGAAAGAAAATAAATATTTTGAAGAGCCATTAAATCAGTTTAAAATAACAAGTTTAACACTCCCGGCCAAAGGGAGGAGGTAGGTGATGAGAGCTCGGCACTGTGTCATCAACATCATTCAGATTGCTGCAGGCGAGACTCTTCCCAGCAACTTCCCAAGTGCCCCCCATGGCGCTGGAGCCCAAGGAACTGCCCTGGTTTGTGTCTCAGCAATGTCAGCAGCTACAGCAGGCGTCATGTAGGAAGCTGAGGTCATGTCCCAACAGGTGAGTGCTATGCAGCTCCCTTTCAAGAAAGGGTGGGAACACCTTTCCTTAAAACTGATAAACATTTGTGCTGGCTGGCATGCTAAAACTGCTGTGGTCTCACCTCCACACATTTCTGTACAAATGCTAAGGCAAAAAAATGTAAACCTCTGGGACCAGAGGTACCCAGGCCTTCACCCACCTGTACGCAATGGCCAGCAGATTTGGTGGGAGGTGGACTTGGCTGGAGAAAAGCATTACCTCCCTCCCTGGCCCTTGAGAAAAAGCTGAAGGATTTTAATTTCTCAATACGTATGGGGGGAGAGCAGTGGTGGAAATCTTCATCAAGGATTTTTCAGAAGCCTGAGTGATGCCGAATCAACTTAAATAGCTAAGACAATAACTTCTTCTCAAGCTGAGTAAAATGTGATCCATACATAATTAAGTTGTTAAAATCTGTTGTATAATAAAAAAAAAATTATTTTTAAAAATGCAGGTTTTTTACTGCTGATTTTAATTTAGTTGCTTATCTCAGTGAAGATTTCATGCAGATGCAGAGAGGAAGAGGGAGAAAGAAATGGCGTGTTGGAAGCAACATGTTGGGACCCTGGGCTTTCACTGTGGTAATTAAAAGGCAATTTGTTGTATCACTGGGTGAAATATGTAGAGATGTAGAGGTTTGGGCTTGTCAGTTATTAATAATGTACTAGTGGCAAGATGGAGAATTTGGGGTGTGGGTTTTGCTTCTTCTTTCTTCCTTCTTCTTCACCAATCTGGATAGTTTGACCATTGGTTCAGAAAGGCCGCATTGCGGACAATAAATGAATAGTCACTGGATTATAAGTGAAAACATGTTAATTGGCAGTCTATAATTGGGTAAATTAGGCTTTAAATAACCTTGGAACTCACGGTTCGAGGCCATTTTCCACCTTCCTAACTTAGAGAGTGCCCTGTGCTGCCTTGTCATAGATAAGAACTTAATGAACAACCTGATTAGAACTCCTCAGCGTCTCCTGTGTCTTACTCCAAACTCTGAGCAAAGAACTCACGAAACACTAAAGGAAGAAACAGAAACAGAATTCCAACAGCAACATGCTCTCAAGATTGAGTTGTAGTAATTTCATAGTCACTTCTGTCCCCTGTCCTCCTGCTTTATGTCTGTTGAGCTTCTCTTTTGGAAAACTCACAGTGGTCATATTATTCTGGACTCTCAATTCTAGTCGTCATTTCTGAAGTACTTTTGTGCACTTAATTTTAATATTTAAATAGATTTCTGACATCTTGGCTTGAATCTTTAAAGGAATTTTTGTCTTCTCCTGGTTTGTTGGGTTTTTTTTCTCTTGCAATATACATTGTGACTGCAACATAGGAATTTCAGATAAAACAATACAGGAATACATTATAGTTACTGCCTTAGGAATATACAGTTCTGCCCCTTAGGATAGACCTCAAGTAACACTAAAAAATTTGTGATGGTAGAAAAAAACCCCACATTAATGCAAAAATATTTCTTTCCTCAGCAGAACTAATATCTTTGATTACTTTGCAAGGCTTGTGTTAAGTCAAAGTTAGTGACTTTGAAACGAACTCTCTTGTTTATATCAACAATTTTGTGTGTTTTCAGTTTTGTAATCTGCCCTTGCTGAGCAGGACTAAATCACCTGCAAAAGGTTATAGGCTTGACATAGCTTAAAAAGGATGAAAGGCACCACAAAGGAGTTTCTCTGGTCAAATAATATTAAAAGTTAAGTATTTGAGATTACCTGGTACAATTACTCTGAAGTGAATTAAAAATAAACGTTAAATGAACCAGCCTGACATTTGTTCTCCTCCAGTCAGTCAAGTATTTTATTTGTTGTATTGCCAGAACAGAAAAGGAACCAAAAGTCACGTCTGTGGAAGTGAATTCTGAATAAAGGAAAACAGTTCAATCACTTAGACACAGAGCAAAAAGAATACTTTTTGTATCAGTGCTTAGTGAGTTATAGCAAGTCCAATTGCTAAAATGGAAACACTCTACCAACTTGTTTAGAGCTGGTTTTGCAAATAACAACAACTTCTTTAATCCCTCTTGCATACATTTTCCTCTAAAGGCTGTAAAGCTTAAGATTTATGGGTTTGGATTGTGATCTGAAATGGAGGGGAATTTTCTGTAAAGACAGTGTTCAACAGCTAGAGTTTAAAAGTTCAATTACTTCTTCAAGGGAAACTTGCCAATTTGACACAAAAAAAACCAATTTAAAATTAATTGTGAAAAATTAGAGGCTTTAGTTTCAGATGGTACCCACTCATGCACCCTGGTTTTAAGCATGAGAATGATTTTGCAAGCATTGAAATATTAGGGACATATGTAGGAATTTGCAGTAGCGTTTTCATTTCTAAGTGAAAATGTAATTTAATGAAAGGGAATTGGTATATTCTTTTCCCAGAATAGAGGAATTTCTTTAAATAGTACAATGTGAAGCGAGATAATATTTTGATTGTACATGTATTTCTCCTGTCTTCTGTTCTATTGTAATCTCTTTTACTTCTGAGGTTGCAATACACTTTTCTGTTACTACTCATAAGTTGTCCAGGGCTTAGGATGTTCCATGACCCTCAAATTTAACGCTTTGTCTGAGTAAGTTTTAAATGAGAGTGGTTTTCCTATGGGCTAATATATGTGTAGTACTCTTTTAAAGGTATAAACCAGAAAAAAAGTCCCCTATGTGATGGTAACTAAGCTGGTTGAGCTAAACCCGTTATTCTGCGAGCCGAGGAAATGAACCTTGCTTCAGTTCAGCTGGAGCCTGTTGGGAGAAGTTGTCTGGCGCCACACAACAAATTAGTAAGCAGAGACCTGAAAACTATTAAGTTTATTTTAAGAATGTGTTGTCAGAGATCTAATAAATTTACTTGTTGCTGCGGGCTATGCATGTATGAAGCCTTACTAATCCAGGTGGTGGTTTTTTCCTTCAGAGGGAGGTGCAGGGTGTGGATCTTTAGGAAAAAGGTATTCTGCTTTAGGTAATATGGGCATTGTTTAATGATAGACATGACATCTTGAGTGGTATGTTTGGGTTTACTCCGTTAATACTCACAAGGCAATTTAAATTAATTTTCTCGTGCGAAGTTAGTGACTACACAAAGTGCTAATTAGTTTAATGACAGCATGGAAATAACTTTATAGTAACAGAATGGTTCTTCTAAACTGAATAGATTTCTCTTGTTGCTATGTTTAGATGTTCCAAAGATTACTTTTAAAGTGTTTAAATTTACAAGTTTACCATATTACAGTTCAGGACCAGTTGTGTGTTTGAGTTTTCTCAGGACCCTCCTTTGTCAAGAAAATGGCTTAACTGGGTTTTAGTTAGCCATCTAGACTGGAGGGTTGAACACACTCCCGTTACATTCGGTGGAGTGGGTCAAATCTTTCCAGGGGGTGATCCAGCTGTTCATATCAGATGTACCTGCAGTTGCTGAAGGTGTAGTTCTTTCCATTCATTGTGCCTAGACAGCTAGCTTAAATTAAACATATGTCTTTTATAGGATAACATTAAATGATATGAATCATACCTTTAAGGAGGATCTCTTAGGCAGATCTCTTGTCTTCACCTTTTGTGGAATGGGAGCCAGTCGATTATGTTCCTGTGGACCACGACCCGAGCAAAAACACTCTGTGTTTTGCCAGGAGTGGTTATTCACTGGAACTGTTGACTTTGTCTCTTCTGAGTTCTTTTCTGCTTGGAAGCAGTGGTCATCGTGCAGAGCTAATCCCTTGCTTACAGCACAGAATCCAAAACCAGCAAGTGGACCTTTTGGATTCCCTGGAAATCAGTTACAAAGTAAGTACTTAATATCCATGAAGGCTTTTAAACACACACAGTGCTCCAGCATCTTCTTTTGATGATTCAAGTTGGGTTCCTCTTTATCCACTTTGCTCTTTCCTTTGAAAGCTCATAGCCTCTTGGAGCAGCCAATAGAGTGACAGTATCCTGGCTCTTGGTGAAATAATTTTTACTGAGCTGATTTAAAGTGAGATTAATTTAAAGCTATGAAATGAAGTGGCTGAAGAGCCGGTGCATATTTGCTTCCACAGTTTTTGTTAATGAAAATCACGTTAATCCCTTAGTCAGAATCTGGTTAATCTCCTGCAGAAGAAGTGGTCACAGACTTGAATTGGGAATTCCTTAAATTAAACCAACGTGAATCTCCAGACTGCACTTGGAGACATCCTTAGTGATGCTTAGTTGAATTTTACAAGGATTCAAATTTAATACGCACTAGCTAACCTTGCCATTCATGTCTCATCTCTCACCTCCCCTTCTTTCTTGTAACAAAGCAACTACATGGTATTCTTCAGATATTTCTTCTGCTACGTGACTTCAGGCAGTTGCTTATTCCGAGCCCTGGCAAGTGTGGCCCTTCCAACTTGTTTCTTAGGAGTAGACATAAAACAGAAGAAAAAAAAAGTTACAGAAACTACTGAAAGATGGAAACTGTCTGCAGTTCATTGGATACCAGCAATTATACTCCAGGCAAGCTAAGTCCACAGTGCTGGGAAGTGTGTGTTTTCTCATGAGAAGTCAGAGAAAGCATTGTTTTACTCACTAATCACTAGGGGCTAGTTTAGGGGGTTGGCTTTGGCTGTTCTGCAAGTATATTGAGTTACAGTGGCAGATAGAGAGCAGGAGGGTGCAGAGTTCAGCAAGTTCTTTTAGTGATTGGGGTCCATTTTGGTATACTTGAAAGACACTTATAAAGGTGAAGCATTTTAATGATTTTCTAATTGGATAAAATCATTAGGTTATCTTATGCGTAGTTGAAGTCAATTCAAAACATTCTAGTGGTATATGTTATGTGCTGGGTTTACTTAGGCATTTCACTTCTGCAATTTCCATATGAAAATAAGGTGGTTTTACAGGATATTCCTTTTCTGATGGTCATAGCAGAGGGAATAGCATATGATCATAGAATCATAGATTAGTTTGGGTTTAAAGGGACCTTTAAAGGTTATTAGTCCAATGATGTGCTGCCCCAATGCATTGAATGCAGAACATTTATTATCTGTTTTATTGCTGGGAGTTTTTTTAATAGTTTGGCAGAAAAAACTATTTACTTGAGGTCTTTGCCTTTTCAACCTGGAGCCAGAATGTACTGGGATCATGACACAGTATGGCAAATCAGAGTTGTTGAAACTATGTGCCTTGAACTGGGCTTATAATATCTATATATTTATTCTGACTAGCAGAATCACCTAGGATTTATGTGTTTCTCCTATAGTCTGGTAAAAACAGGTTTATACTTACCATGAATGACTAGCAAAATAGTGTGGGAAAGTGGAAAGTGCTGCAGTTTACAGGGAGCTTCATGGCTAAATGGGGAATCATGATGCTGGCAACTAAGATTTCTGCATTTAACATAGATTTTTCTTCTAATAAAACTGTTGATGTGACTTTATCCTGGTGTATATTAACTGAGTTGACTTGGCACAAAAGAAGCTAATCAGAGGATAAAAAATGGAACAGATGTCTAAAAATGGACAATTCCCTGTTCTTCTCTCTCTCTGTGTCTTTGAACTCAAGTTCAGGAGTAGGTTTCCTTTTTCAGGTGCTTCATGTACCTACTAGAGGAGATCCATAGCAAAGAGAAGGACTGGGTAGTGCCAACTTAAGTAACCCTGTCTGAATTAGGCACCCAATAGAGTCAGATACTTAGCGCAAAGGAAGAAAGAGAGCAGCTCTTACAGATATGCAAACAAATCAGCAAGTATTGCATTGCTGTACAATGATTCCTGAACAGTAGGCAGACTGTTAATACGTCACAGTTGCTCTGATTCTCCGTATTAATATCCTTCTGCAGTCTGTTTAGAAAGCAAAATAAGAAGAGGAAAGAGAAAAGACCAGTTGTAAAAATTTTGAAGAAACTCTTTTTTCTTAGTGCTTTATTTACTGGGGTTTTTTTCCTCTTTTGTTTGATATATGTTCTTTTTCCTGGAAGAATTTATAGGTTGGGGTTTTTTCCCCATTAAACAACCTCACCTAAGGACTAAAGAGAGCAGATATGTTGTACCATGAAGCTCTACAGGTCCCAGATGGCTGTGTTTGTACAGACGAATCTTGTTCTTTGTGGTCCCTCAGACTGACGGTGCTCAAGTTACACAATTTAATGACACAATAATTTTTATAATATCTTCACATAGCACTGTGATCTATGGAGAAAACTGGAACTGATTCTTTCCTTCTCTGAGCACTTGACATCTTGGTAGAAAGTTCTGACAATCCAATCTGTATTTTTTCATGGAGGATTTATAACTTTAAGATATCTGAGAAGCATGGTTGAAAAGATAAATGCTTAAATGGGAATATCAATTTAAATATTTTTCCCTTAAAGCAGTTGACTGACCAAATCCTCTTCCCCCTCCTCTTTTATTCATGTTGTGTAACTGAAACTGGTTTTTCCAGATTACTTGATCTTTTTAGGAATTTCTTGTTTGATGACCTATGCAAAAATAGTATATCATTGTTTTCTGACAGGTGAACAATTTGCTGACAGGACTCCTGTAAAGACCAATTCCAGGTTACATCTATCTTTGACTTGTCATACGCAGGCAAACCTTTTCAGAGGGTTTTGTCCTCAAAAGCCTCAGTCAGTCATGAAGTCACTTTGTGACTCACATTAATTCCTTACCTTTAGCTCCTTACAGAGTTTTTAAATGTGTCTCTCAACTCCTGATATCACATTTCCAGTGAATGTCTCACTGCACCACATCCTGTTTGGCATCTTCTAATTTAGCACGGCTGCGTTCTGATCTCTGGCAAAATTCTGGAAAAGAGTTTTCATACCTCACCATAGGAGCGTCCTGCCAACCACGTCTCATTGACACAAAGTTACTTTGGATTTACTTTGCCCTAACACTGCCCTCCTTCCTTTTGTTTAGTTTTAAAAGCAATAGCGTCCCTCTCCAGACTTCAGATGTATTTGTATTACAAGTACTTGTCTGGGAGAGGAACAAAAGCAAAACTGTCACTGGGATATAGTAGCTTAATGATTTGCCCAGCAGCTAAATGTCTGACTGTGCCCAAGGGGAATGCTAGGGAGCAGTGCAAAATTCATCTGCCAAGAGCAATATTATTGTAGGGCAGATCCTTAATTTAAAACTGAACCAAATTAAAGTGGCATGTGCAATTTTATTTCTGATATTTTATAATTTCTAAAAGCTATACTCTTAATATCCTTTACAGACATTATGTTTGTGTGGTACTTGGCTCTACTGTGTTGTAGCAGTTTCATCCAGATCAGGCATGGGGGGATTCACCTTACCCAGCATTAGATGGCTATAATAAAAGTGTAAAGGATCACAACAGGAATTTTTAAAAGCTGCTGAGGAAAAATGCATCTATTTTTGTGTATTTTGAGGCACGGCTAATCTCATTCAAAAATACATGTCTAAATTAAGTCATAGCCTTGCAAAATGCCTCTTTCCTGGTTTTGGCTACAAAGACAGTTTAGAATTTCTAGCCCAAAAATAAATACCTGAAATTAGGTAAGGTGTATCATCTGCTTCCTGCTGTATTTTGTCAGAGGTCTGTAATAACAATAACAATAATAATAATAATAATAATAATAATAACAACAACAACAACAACATTGGTTTTATTCTTTGGAACATTGGACTGTGAAATGGCTTGTGTAATTTAGAACACATGGCTTCTGAATGTGAGAAAAACCCCACAAAGTCGAGACAGAAAGGTCTAAAATATCTATATTCTTTAATTAAAATTCTTAATTTGATGGGTTTAGTAATAGCACATTCTAAAAGGTGAACAATATATATTTCAGAGGCAAAAAAGGTCTGTGGAAACAGACGCTTGCTCTAACCCCCTTAGAAATGTACTTTTCTCTTGGGTTGTTGTTTTTTTTTTTATTCTAAGAAAAAAAAATAGAAAAACCCTGCTAAAAACAAGAAATAGGTGGAATGAAGACAGTATTAAATCTTTTTATTGGCTTTCTTGTGCTTTTTTTCTTCCTCAATTTCATTCATAGGAGACCTGTGTATAAGAGGTAGATTGTGCACCTGTGTCCACAACACATTTAAACCTTGAGTTCTTTGGATAAGAGAACAAATTATGCCAGATTTTCTTTTGCTTTCTTTCCTTTGATTAGAATATCTAAAAGGATGCAAACTCTGCTAGAAAATTTTCCTTTACCTAGGAGGTTTCCAATATCTGACATTCTCATTCCTAGTAAGCTCATGCAGCAGTATTTTTTCTCACTGTTGATACTAATAGGCTCTTTCTAATTGACAGTAAATGTTCATTATTTTTCTATCTCAGGCACTTTTATCCTTCTGTTAAATTATGGTTAAATTGGGCAGTGTGTTCAAGGATGGCATACAAATCTCTTTCAAGGGTGGCTTTTCTCACTAGATTAGAGAACAAGACATATTTTGTTACATTTGTCCCCAGAAACTAATGGGAAGACATAACATATGTCTAACCTAATGTAAGTGCTGGTGTAGTTACTGCTGTAACACTATAGCTGCTGGTTCTCTGTGGTGCTCATTAGTTTTTGATATGTGTGCTTGTAGCCTTCCCCTTTGTCAGTAACAATAGAGATCAAAAGAGCAGAAAGAAGCAGGGTGAGGAGTGCAGGGAGATACTCCAGTAACCATTTCCCTCCTTCTGTTTACACAGTACCTTTGCCTTTGTGTGAGATTGCACAATTATAGTTCCTGGGTTTTTCTAGTAGACAGGTCAATAAAGAAACATAGAGGCTTATCTTTGAAGCAGAGTGAGAGCCTGTGGAGTGGTGCCTAATTTTTCAAGGATGGAAGAAGCTGGAAAGGGTAAACCAACCTTCATTTGTCTGTTCCTCCAGTAGTTAGGCCATGAATTAATCTAAATGCTTAAATACATTTCTCTGCTGTTCAGAGGAATTATTTTATTCACTGGCTTGCGTACAGAAGCGTAAATTTCTGAAGGAAATTTCTTGCACATTTTTGATAGTTGTTACGTGAGCAAACCTTGTTCTGTAGCAGCACCTTGTGGGAAGGAAATCAGACTACAGTCTCCCGTACAAGCCAGCGTTCCCAGAAGACAATTACTGAGTGAGCATCTGCCATCAATGAGCTGAACAGCTTATTTTATCATTGTTGTAGAAATTAGAGATTCTCCTGAGTAATAAAAACATATCCAGTAGGATGATATACAGAAGACATGCCAAATATGTTTTGATTAATTCTTGATCTTTTTCCACTGAGGAATAAGAAAATTAGGATATTATGTTTGTATGTTTGGATGCATCTAAGATAAAAGTTACTCCTATGTGTAGCAAATGTATTATGGTCGAGTTCTTACTTCTTATTTCTTAGTTTTAAACCTTGAAAACCTTTGGATTGTGATGTCCAGATAGATACACAACTTACCCAGGATACAAAGTTGCATTAACCTCAAATGGCAAAGTAGTATTAAACAAAAAAGAAAAGTTATAATTATATCTTTATAACTTTGTTTTGCAGGAGGCAATAAACTGAAGAATCAACATTTTCGCCTAAATTGGGCATGGATCTCCTTAGAAAAGGAGTATTACTTAGTAAATGAAGACTCCAAGTATCTTGATGTTATTCTTAAACGGAGAGGTTACCTGGGAGAAACCTCTTTTATAAGTAAGTTCAGTTCTAACCTTATCGGTTGTTTCTATAAATCACTGCCCAGCTAGTTGATAAAATGTATTAATACAGCTATATCCTATTACTGCTGTTTCTTGCTAAGCAAACTATATTCAAAGGAATATGTTTATTTGTATCTTTTGCATGCCTGTATCTTTTTTTATGCTAAGTATGTGATTTCTTTTTGACCTTTATTATTTCTTTATGATCTTTCATATATATGATGAAATTTTCTGTTTTGGTTTTTTTATTTTTTTGTCTTCTGCGATTAATTTTTGACTTCTTTCTTTGATTCGATTGTTACCACTGTTTATTTGTTTCACAGAATACAGTTCCTCTCCAGATTTTCTTTTCCCTGTAATGAGAAAATGCAGTTGTAGCAATTGGAAAGGCAACAATAAACAGGTATCATTTTCCAGGAAGGCCATTGTGAGCTGGTCTGAGCAGCAGCTACGAGCATTAGGCTCATTTTCTTCAGTCAATGTTGGCAGTCAGCTGAGGGTGATACAGGAGGTGATGAAAACTGTTTGCAGTGTCTAGGGAGCGAGAAGGTGAAAAAAAGGTTGTGTTATCACATTCTGCAACCTCACACCTGTTTCTAGCTTCTGGATCTGTTCCCATCCTCTGATGCATTTGCGCCAGGGAACATTACCCTTGTACAATTTCTCAATGAAACCTGAGGTGAGCTTAGAAAAAATGCTCAATTTAAAGCTGTTTTCGCAGAGATATGTAAGCATTTACCTGGCAAGTTTCTGTTTAGGGCTTTTTCTGATTAAAAACCTGAGTTTCAGGTAGTGAGATGCAGTTGGTACACCTATTTTGGCATGAGATTTAAGGGATATAGACCTTAACTAACTGCATCTAATTTAAAAGATTGTTTTGAACAGTGAACTAACTTTGATAATATATTTCTTTTAAAGAAAGAAAAAAATGGAAGTGATAAATACATAGTTAAGGATGTGTGGTTTAAATTAATTACTGGTACTGAATAACAGATACTGATGTGACTTCTGATTCTTCGAATCTAGTGTTTACAAAATTTTCTACCTGTGGATTCAAGGTCAGTTTCAGAATTGAGCTGACTGAAAATTCAGCAAAACAGGTTTGAATAACTTGCCTCTGACTATCTTAATCCTGCACATGGAATTACAGAATGGGAAAAAGCATAAAGGATACTGGCCTTTCTGGTCAATGTGCAGTGCCGAAGTGGCTGAGGGTTTATAGGTTATATAAAATATTGGCTATGACTTAGGACGAGGCACAAGCCCGAAGACAGAAAGGCAAGGTTTGTAGGGAAAGGTCACATGTTTCAATACATCAAATAGTGCAGTTGTAAGAAACAGTCAGAGAAATGAGAAGTTTTAACTTTTTTGTGAAAACATGAAAAAAGCCTTTAAGATTTCAGTGGCACTGTGGGATTTAAATAAGGTGAAATTCATGAGTTGGAAACAGTTCTGAAATATTTTTCCATTTCCATGGGGGCCTGTCAGACAGCCTTAAACTGGGAGTGAAATGCCAATGAAAACCTGTTCTAGAGCGGTCTGAGTCCAAGACTGGAAGGCATGTGCTATCTCTGTGGATTGAGTTCTTTGGATTTTATCCCATGGACTTGCAGCTTCAACTTCACTTGAATTTAATGATTGTCATTATGCAAAGACTGAAATAAGAGGATAATAATTTTTAAAAATGCTTATTGTAGTGGCAGTGAGAACAATGGTTCAGATTTTACATCTTCTTTCCTTCTTATTCAGTGTATAACCCTTTGTGCCTTTGTGTTTTCCTTAGCTTTCCCTTTACAGTCTGAACTTTCCAGGGGTGTTTTTATTTTTTCTAAGAGAAATAAGTATTTTCTAGGGTTTCAGGCAGCGTGCTATTTAGATGTTCTGGAACAGAAGAGAACCCAGAGGGCTAAATGGGGAGAGAAAATTCTGTTGTCCCTTTTGGGCATCCATAGTTGAGTTATGGGAAAATGGAAACTTGACTGTAACCTCAGAGAATGTAGAATTTTTCCACCTCTATGTGTGACACACCCAATATAAAATTGATCAAGAGTAATGGATTTAGCTAGAATGTTCTCAGGTTGTGAAAAGTATATTTTTCTATATGTTTTTTAACGGTGACACAATGGGAGAAAAATTACCAGTGATCTTTTTAATGACCTGAATTTCTGATTTTGACAGGTATTAGCACCAAAGATGGTACTGCCAAAAAAGATAAAGACTTCAGAGGAAAAGCCCAGAAGCAAGTACAGTTTAATCCTGGTCAAACCTTAGCTACGTGGCGAGTACGGATTTTGAGTGATGGTGAACATGAACATTCTGAATCCTTTCAAATTGTTCTTTCTGAGCCTGTCATGGCAATTCTGGAATTCCCTGCTGTATCCACAGTGGAAATTATTGACCCAGGAGATGGTAAGAACCTTTCCAGGGCTGTACTGCCAATGTGTGCATATAGCAAAAGAGAAACTGGAGGGCAAATGCTGTGAGTAGCGGTGGATACTAAAGATTTCCTTTCCTTTACCTTTACCTACCTTTCTGAAGACAGATTTGGGCATTGGGTAGCCTTTTGTCCTCTATCACTTTAAGTGCTTCATGAACAGCTAACTCAGGAAGCATGTTTTTGTCAAATACCTGCATTTTTTTTAATGATCTATTATTTCTAGTGGCTTTGGTTTGTTTGTTTTCATTTTAGGTATAACAGGTTTTCCATTAAATGTGTTTGCAAACAGAATGTGTCTGCAGAGGTGGCTGGAGGCTGACTTGATTTACTCTGCCATGATAATTCACGTGGGAGAGGATGGTACAGGAAAGTCTAGGCTGGTTGGTCCCAACAAGTTTGGGTCTTGGAGCAAACTATTTTTATCAGTTAGGCCTTAATATCAAGCTGAGAAGCTCAGTAAGTGTAACGTTCATTAGACCGAGTGTAGCACACGCTGTGTCCAGAACAATAAAATTATGGTTAAATATGAATGAAGGAATAAATTGATGAAAAAAACCTTTTAAAAAAAAGAAGTGGAGCATGCTCTGGTTGCTTTGCTTCTCAGCTGCACCCAGACACTTGAACCCCTGGGCTGTGGTCACACAGAACTGTCCTTAAGAAATCTTTCAAGTATTGGATGACCTTGAGAGCTTAGTCTTCCCTAATTAACATTTGAAGAGTTTTAGGCATGGAAATTATCAGAGGGATCCTAGTTACAAAAGTAAGTTAAACCAGAGCTTATCTGACATCCATATTTAGTCACTGAGAAAAACAGTGCTTAACTTGAAAAGCAGCATGTATGAGACACAGAAATAACTTCAAAATATGTTAAACCTCTTTATCTTTTCTATGATCAGTGAGATAGCACAACTCAAGATAATTGTCTAAGTCTTCTTAATGCCAACAACAGTTTTTTCTATTTCTTACATTAAGATAAAATTTTTACGGTCCCAGAGAATTTGTATAAATTATATATAAAATGAGGTTGCATAGGAGACAATCAAATGCACAGCTGCAAATCAAGGAATATCTACAGGAAAACTAGAGAGAGAACTTGGAGGTGAAGGACTGTGTTTTAAAGCACAGGGTGTACCAAGTTCAGATGCTCACTGAATAGGGACAATCAGAAGTTTTATTCTGCTTCCAGTGAAAAAGTCATTGATTTGAATGGTGTGGTTTTAGAATCAAAATGGTGAGCCTGTTTGGAAAGCTGTACCAGCCCCTTGGCCTATGGGACATTAGTTAATGTTTTATTCCAAATATAGATTGCACGCGGATGTGTTCTCTTGCACTAGCTGAGATGGTGTAGCTCATTCTCCTCTAAGCTTTTATGTTGTTCATGAAGTCTGTTAAACTTTTATAATGCCATTTTACTCCGAGTTCAACAATCATGAGAGAGAGGAAACCAAATAAATCAGATTCCTGCATTTTTTGGAAGGATAGAGTTTTTCATTTTGCCAACTAAATTCTAAAGGGAGATACAGAAGGAATGAAATGGGATTTTTTTTTTTAGTGTTACCGTTTGCTTTACTTTAAAACAAAAAGGTGGGGATTTGGTGTTTTTCACATTGTATTTTTGACTTGCTGGAATAGTGAATAGTCTAGATCTTATCAAACCTGAATTACAGCATTTTTAAGGCAGGCTTTTGACCTTAAGCCACGCTAGTAGTATTTTCCATTCAGAGAAATAAAAGCTGGAACATTTTTTCAAATAAGTCACCTGATAATTTTCAGAACACTGTTTGCCAAAGTGCTCTGAAATAATGAAAAATTTGCTTTATGCAGTCAGCTGATACCACAGAATTTGGTATTATAAAAAATTATATTCTGTATGGCCTGCAGTCACACTGATGAAACTCTAAGGGTGCTTTAAATTATATGCATGAATGATGCCTTAGGATTTTAGCTTTTATATTTCTCATATATTTGTAACCCTGCAATTCTTAGTGTGTTACTCTAAAGCCCATATAAAAGTGTTAGCTACTGCCTTTAGACAAAACAATCCATCTTCAGGCCTGGACCTCAAGGACACCTTACTG